>JABSTQ010009360.1:0-485713 GCA_013358835.2 Ixodes persulcatus | reverse complement strand
GGTCACTGCGAAACGCGGGCAACTGAGAGCTCGCGGAGTGCATCTTGAATGACCTTGCAAGCAAATACATCGGATGCGCAAGCAGAAAAATGTATTGGCTCATGTCCGAATAATGAGCAAAGATGATCAACAAATGACAGGTAATAAACCAATAACGTCCGTATAATGAACGAACCACAATGAACAAACGTATATCTGAGAACAGCAGACGTTCTATTGATCGCCTGGAAAACATATAAAGAAAAGAATTGAATTGAATATGATAAGAAATATCAACATTCGTAAAGCAAGCGTGAACTTGTGCGTTTTAAAACAGGTTTTGTGACATTGTCTATACGGTCCCTCGTGCTGCGCCGCAGAGGTTCTACTTTGTCAGAGGATGTGTTCTTGCCAATGTGCATTAGGGTGACCACCTTCCCGCTAGTGAAATGCGGGACACGTGGGGCGGGGCAAGGCGGGATGGGGTTGAGTAAATTTATTTACACGCACACAACGAACCGAGGCTCTGTTAACACATTTATTATCCTGTACTGTTTATACACCTCCTAGTTGTATTGCACTAATTAAGCTAAAATAATTTCCACTCCCTGTGATATGTTTTGATACCAAACATGCTATTAAATGTGTCGAAGTTGAAAACAAAATTGGACTGTATCAGAACCCAATGCATCAAATGGAAAAAAGAAACAGTAAATCTTTTTCGGGCTATTGTTTCCTGTCAACGCTTACTTTTATCAACATGGTCCTACACAAATTTTTAACATGAAGTTCTTTTTCGACCGTTGCAAGTGTGGCTGTCTTCATTAAACAAAATCCACAGCAACCCTTTCGCATTGACACGGCAATTTGAAATTAATTACACTAGTTTATATTTATTTAAACTTTTGGCAAGCAATTTTTCTTACTATACTTTGCCAACAAAGGGAGAGGCACCATGGCGCATGCGCGTCGGATCTCCTGCAAGAATGACGGTCACTTCCCGCAATGCTTGGATAGAACATGGCGTACCATTTCAATTCACACGATTACCAGCGACCTTAACGCCTCCCCGCGCCCCGTTGTTCGGCAGCACTATGAGTTGCGGAATTTATTTTACGACTCTCACGGGACGCAGGACACAAGCCCTCAATAGGAAGTTTTCGTAGATTGTTTCCGCCATCCCACAACACTCTCCGCAACCCGCTACGATAACCGGAACTCTACAGCCAAGGCCATCAGCACGCAGGCACTGCATGCTGATGGCCTTGGCTGCGTTGCGGAGGACTTAGCGGAGGGGGAAACACGGTCTACAAAAGCTCCCTAATGTGGGGCAGTTCTTCAAGTCGCGGGACAGGTGGTCACGCTAATGTGCATGGAGTCGCTTCCAGGAGCGTTGCTGTGCAGGTGTTTGAAAAATAATACAATATAGCTTATTTCTGCGCCACGCACGAACTGAATATTTTTATGGTCTTACAAAACAAATACGCTGGCCGCGTATGTCCCAAAAGTCGAATGCAAAAAAATTTGCAAAAAAAGGAAAAGAAGTGGCTTTCCAATAGAGCGCTCTACAAACTAAGCTAACCAGGGGTTAGACGTCAGTAGAGCAAACGGGTTTTATCAGCTGCCACCAATCTAACACCAACAAGGGTGAAGCTTGCAATTTAAGGTTATGATTATAATGCAATTAAATTGGATCCGGTCAAAATGGTCCCGGACAAAATGGTCCCAACTGCCATTCCGGACAAAATGGTCCCATCGTGGCATTATTTATTTGCTGTTTGCAGGTTTTTTGTATTTTCTACTCTTGATGGATATTAGCAGCGGCTTGTAACTGTGCACACAGTACGTGCAAGGGCTCCCGTCCCTTGAACAACTTTTTGAGGGGTGTGAGTCATATGAATACATTTTGGTATCGGGCCTTCGCTTCAGCAGCGTCGACTTCTTGTCTCGTAAGTGGTCTATGTAATAAATACGCTCATAATTGCGAAATCAATTTTTGATTTCTTTAATATACAATGTTCAGACAGAGCGATGCTGTTTCTTAAAAATAGAACACAGTGGTACGACAGGTTCATTTAAAAAAAACACGCCAAGAACCTGTAGTACGAGTCTGATAATGATTTTTATTCCGAATATTGTTTTGAAGCTCGATAGCGCTAATTTGAAAATAGGTTCTGGTGATAGAAAGATATTGATTACACATGTGGAATATATCGGTAGAAATCAAGAACCTTTGAGAAATAGAGGCACATGGTATAGATAGAAGGGATTTAAAATTTGTTTCAAATGGTTATAATGAAAATGTTGAAATTATCCTTGAACGTGTGTCAAAATAAAAGTACCAAACCATTTTGTCCTATTAAGAGCACTCAAAGTATTGATAAATTCACCTGAGACCATTTTGCCCGGGTTGGCACTTGGGACCATTTTGTCCTACACCCCAATTAAATGCAAAGGTGCAAGCGAGCTAGACAAGAATTACGAAAAATAATCCCTGGAGAAGGGGAACAAGAGGGTCAAAGGACAAACACAAATCTCCAAACACAGCTAGGTGACTGGTGCGCGACCGAAAAAATCCGCCTGGTCCGGGTATCGAACCCGGGACCTCTCTATTGTTTTGCTGTTTGTTGCGAGCCACGTGGTCGCGAGCTTTCTCGATGTTTGCAGTACAATGTAAATAAACACTTTGTGCCACCAGCACTCTGCTTAGCGAAATCAGTGTTTTTTTAAGGCATTTAGCTTTCCTTTTTTTTTTTTTCAATTGTCTATGCGTTTGATGATGTCAGCTTTATGTTGATTATGCCGGCAACACAATGTAGCTGTCAGGTGTCAAGTGCTTACGTTGTTTAGGAATTAATAGTAATAGTAATAGTAATCTTTATTGGCTCAGGAGAGCCGTGGCACCGCGGAAAGGCGACAGCCCGTACCATGAAGGCCCGCGGTGCCACGTTTAGTGACGATGATTATGAGATGATATGTACAAGGGGAAGTCGACGACGTATAGATGACAGAGAGGCGCTGACGATGTGAAATAAAGCCCGCGGGTGAGGGCTTTATTTCACATCGTCCATTCCAGGAGTGGGAATGGGCCTCCCCATTCCTAGGAATTGAATTATCGAAAACCCCCGGAATGGAATGCAAACACCGCGTACACAAGGATGCTGCGACGGGGAAACCAAAGGCCGCCGCGCGCCAAAACTAAAAGCGCCACGGCCATAAAGGTGAGTCGGCAAATTTCCGGCAAACACGCTGCCTGGTCAACTCACATAAAGTCTTTGAGTTTGATGCGAACGATCGATCCTTTTGAATATCCCATCTCGAACTCGGCGTCGGGCCGGTCGACGCAACGCACTGCTACGCACAGCGCTGTGCGTTCGGTTTGAACCACGTGGTTTGAACTTTGAAGCGGCAGCAGCCAATCAGGATGGATGGATGGTAATGGCTATACCTGGCTATACCTCAAGGAGGATAGAAGGGTAGAAGAGGGCATGACGTCAGCCGCCGCGTAGCCTTCACAAGCCATGCTCCCTTGACGCCTCGCCTCTTTCTCATTTTCCCCCTTACTCTCCTCACTTATCAGCCCAACATGACCACATCACGTGACCGTTGCTAGCCTTCGTCTAGCCTTTGATCTGATAAAACCTACCGGACAGAGCGCGCGTGATCTGATAAAACCTACCGGACGGAGCGCGCGCAAGCCTGCGAGGAATCCTTCTACAATCAACCATCCATCTCGCACGTGACATGTCACGCGCACCAATCGCCAAAGAGATCTGTGGTCACGTTGGGCACAATATCGTTTAAACTTTTTGTGACTAGGCTTCAAATATTGCAACGTGCCCCCTCCTAGTACTTATGACCTCCTTGCTATACCCTTAGTAACGGGCGGCAGCTTGCGCCACCTAGCCTAACACAGGAACGTGATTTGTTTACGTGACACCCCTAGGGTGGTGGTGATGACAACTAAACACTTGGTTCTGGTTTGAAATGGATCGTTTTAGGAAATAAGCCGTTTCAGAAAGATGAGTTAGTACTATGAACGCAATTTAAAGATATAAAAACATGTTTGTACTGTTTATACTATGTAACTGTGCGTCTAAATAGTGAAAGAAACAACATTTTATGATGGCCGCTCCTTGAATCACCCAGTACAAGCGTTTTTAACCTTCCTTGCACTTGATCTCTGCAAGTTATGCCTGGGATTATTATCAACGAGCTCATTTTGCATCATTGTAGCAAAACAAACTGCACGACTTTACATAACAGCGATAACTCTGGAGACGTTTTTTTGTCTGCCATGGGAGACATATACCATGTTATGCCCAACGAGCTTGAATATTACCCAAGTATTACCTTAGAGCGGTAAACCGGAACCCACTGCCTGCAGCGAAAATGGCACCCGGCACCCCCCCCCCCCCCCCCCCCCCCCCCCCCCGATTGCCGCCATCTTGCCTGTTTGCCACATTATAGCGAGTTCGTTTCACGGCACTCGTGCCCACTCGCAGCGTCGAGCGGGTTCGTTTCGGCCGGCACTCCACGAGTGGTTGCACTCTGCGATTTCGTTACATCGCTGGCACCCCACGCGTTCATGCACTCGCTGCACCGAGAAAATCGAGAGTGCGCCCAAATGCAATCCCGTCATGCCTCGCTCTGGCGAGGAGCGGGAGCAGACGACGAGGGTTCGTCTGCTACGATGTGTCGCGGAACCGAAAGGAAAAACAGTATTTTGTGATAGAAATCGCGTCCCGCGGGCAAAGGAATCAAACGCGAGCTTGAATTGTGAGCGTCTGCTACTTCATGAAGGAAGCAATTGACAACCCGTGCTTTATTTGCAGGTTTTAAGTCGCTCTGTTGCCGTACAGACGCTGAAATATACCAATGTGTAAAGAAATGCTCAGAACAAACGCATCAGCGGCCCCCGAGGTGTTTATCACCATCCGTGTGTGGGTGAAAAATTGAACATTTGTCGACAAAACTCCACCAGCAGAAACCTGTGACTGCCCAATAAGCACCAGAGAAAGCTAAACATAGTGACTTTACCCGGGCTGGGGCAACATCATCATGTTTAACATTTATCTACGTCAGCTAACTTGCCCCGTCGTATTTTGTTCGAGAAAGCTCTCGTTTTCGACGCCCTCACCAAGGCTAATATCTGATCCACCTGTAATGACGATCGAAATCGAAAGTCCCAAGAAAAGTTTTGCCGGGTATTCCAACAAACTAGTTTTAAGTCGTACCCTTTCAGTGGTTCACGCATAATACCACGCTCAAACGGATCAAGCTTTTGCTCGGACAGAATTTTTTTCAGTGTAAAAGGTTATGAGAATTGAAAGATCGCAACCAGCTGCTTTGTAGACAGCTGGTTGCGGAAATTTACGCCGTCTGTAACTATCTCTACGACAGCCGAGTTACTTGAAGCCATCGGAACTATAAACTACAGGTTGCAGCAACCAACGTTTGTAGATAGACGTTGGAAGCGACAGCACTCTCACGTTCCCACAAATCACTCCGAACAGAAAGGGGCTAGTTTCGGTTTGAGGTCGGTACCTTCTCTACAGCATAGATGGCGGCAGCATTAGTCTTCTGCACTCGGTGCATTTGGCGAGTTCGATTGAGTCCAGTTTTCCGTGCAACACTCTGCGAGTACGATGCATTCTGCGTGAGAACTCAAACGGTGCCAGTGCGTGTGAAACGAACTCGCTAATACTTCAGCCTCTGTTGCACTTACTATCAAGTTCACAACTGCTTTTTCCTTCTATACCGGAACTGACGGTGCTAGGCCTAAGCTCTCGGGCAGTGGAGTTTCAAGCGGCCGATCCCGCTCACGTCCTATGAGCTCCGGCTCCGGACAGAGCAAGACTATTTTCGTTTTCCAATAGGGTCCAATCCCCCTTGTTGTTCTATGGGCCCCGGCCCATAGAACAACAAGTCTTGGGAGCTCCTTGAACAGCCACAAGGGCCACACTTAGCACTTTTATTCCTCTCGTTCGACAACGGAGATCAGTGCGGCTGTAATCGTTTCTAAACCGATATGTGACTTTCTCGGGCCTCTTCAGACGTCAACCGCCGAGATCGCGGAGCTCCTGCGAACGGTGGCGGGCATCGCTACTTCGGTAGTGGCGCTCACCACCCGACTCCCTCCCTTAGCCTCGGAGGAGGTCGATCTCCAACTCAGCGAGCGGAGCGACTCGCCAGACCTGGACCCTTTGGGTCCCGCCGACGAGCCCCATGCCTGGTTGGGGAGACCGACGGAGGGCCGACCCCGGGAGGTGGACCCTGCCCTCCTGGACTTCCTCAAGGAGCACTGGGGCTCCGAGGGGCGCACGGAGCGGTGCAGGGCGGCCCTGACGAGCTTCCCGCGACCGCGGCTCCCCTTCGCCACGGTGCCGGAATTGAACCCGGAAATGAAGGCCCTGGCGAAGGAGAGGAGCCGTCGCCCAGAGGGTGGCTCGGAAGGGCCTGCAAACGTCTTGGCCCGGGACCAGGCACTCCGAGAAGGCCAAGACACAGTGGCTGGGGCAACTGTGGCTGCGGCTATGGGGCCACTGGTTCGCCTCTTATAGATCGGTCCTCTCGGAGGAGGCCATTGACAGAAGACGGTGGCTGACCACTTGGGGGCAGCTACCGCCCATCTCGGGCGGCTCTTTGCGTCGCTCTCCTGCGAGCGCCGGGAGGGAGTGATTGCACGAGTCGCCCCAGACCTCCGCCAGATGGTGGCCCATGACGGTGGGGGACGAGGATCCCCATTGCTGTTCGGAGGGGCTTCCTGGGGCAGCTTCGAACGCGGAATGAGACCATCAAGGTGCTCCGGGAGGCCGCAACCGCCCCCTCCCGCCGCGGAGCCAGCAGCCAGAGGCCCCGCAGCTCGGCTGCCCCAGGGACCAGTGCCCAGAGCCGGAGTGGGGGCCAGCAGCCCTTTCACAGGGGGCCCCCTTCCCGAGGCTACACGAGGGGGGTCTACCTCCACCGAGGACATCGAGGCAAGTGTAAACCCGCACCTTTAGCAGTGCCGCCCGCGGGCCGACTGGCATATTGCCGCGAAGCGTGGAGGTTACTCACCCACGATGCATGGGTCCTTCAGACAACACAGGGTACAAGCTGGAGTTTACACAGGTACCAGCGATTCAAGGGTTGCACAGCGTGCCGACCCGAGGGCAGTCAAATCAGGTCCGGGAGGCAGTGTCCGAGCTGGTCAAAAAAGGAGCAGTCTCTCTGGTACCGCCCTTCGAAGTGAAGTTCCTTTCCCCCTTCTTCGTAGTACCAAAGAAGGACAACAAGGTGCGCCCAATCCTAGATCTCAGACAACTAAACGAGTCGGTGGAACACAACCACTTCAAGATGGAGGGGTGGCACTCGGTGAGGGATCTTATCCAGCAGATCGACTCCATGATACGTATCGACCTGAAGGACGCATACCTGTCTGTCCTAATCTGCCGCCAGGACCGCCCCTGGCTCGGCTTTCGGGAGGGGGACAGGGTCTATCGTTGGAACGTGCTACCATTTGGCCTCAGATCGGCACCGAGAGTTTTCACAAAACTACTGAAACCAGTTGCGGCCTATCTCCGGTCCAAGGGACTTCGCATCGTCATGTTCTTGGACGATATCCCCGTCATGGACCAATCCCCCTCCCTACTGGCAAACCAGGGACGTCTAATCGTGAACCTACTACAAAACCTGGGTTTTGCCGTAAACTTGAAGAAGTCGGTACTGACACCAGCCCAGGACTTGTTGTTTCTGGGACTATCGATAGACTCGAGACGACTGACGCTCGAGCTCCCTGGAGAGAAACTCGCCAACCTCTTAGACCACTTACAGCAGAGGCTAGAGCAACTGGGGATCACGGCCCACCAGGTTGAAAGCTTGGCGGGACAACTGAACGCATGCCTAATGGTGCTGCCAGAGGGTTCCTTTTAGATCAGGAACCTTCAAACAGATTTGAGACAGGCCCCACAGAGAGGTACATACACGACCACTCTTACCCCCAAACCCCCAAACCCCGATACCCCACAACTTGGAGGGTTGACACAGTGACAGCCCTCCTGCAGTCGTGGGGTCCTAACAAAGACCTTAGCCTCAAAACGCTCACTAGCAAGCTAGCTATGCTGTTAGCCCTTGCCTCAGCAGGCAGGACGTCAGACTTGTGCCTGCTTTCAACATGCCACATCCGTAAGCAATCTACGGGTTGGGAGCTCGTGCTGAGTGGCCTCAGAAAGACTTCTGGGGCATCTAAACCCCTTCCCACCCTCTTCTTCCCAGCCTTCGAAGAGGTTCGGGAATTGTGTCCAGTGGAATGCTTACAGGTGTAAGTACCTCGAACGGACTGCAGGACTCCGAGGCACCCACACGCAGCTTCTGCTCACTACGCAAAAGCCTTTCCGCCCAGCAGCACGGGACACAGTAGCTCACTGGATAAAACATACACTAACGCTTGAGGGCATTGACACGTCGGTTTTCAAAGCGCACTCAACGCGAGGAGCATCCACCTCCAAAGCTGTGGAGGTCGGAGTACCACTTGCTGACATCTTAGCAGCAGCTGACTGGTCCTCCGAGGCGACATTTAACCGCTTTTACCGACGTCAATCAGATACCCGGGCACACTTTGGAACCCAGGTGCTGAGAACACATGCGAAAGCTTTGAACAAGCAGACTTGATAGTAAGTGCGACAGAGGCTGAAGTATAATTACCAGTTCTGAGGAATGGTACTTACCTGAAGTTAGAGCGGGAATTATACGAAGCCTATGGAAGCACTTACTATCAAGTTCACACACACTCCCACCGCGTCCCTGCCCATTTTCGGGGTGAATCATCACATTCTCTTCCCTGTCGCAGGTCGAGGTGGCTCAACATGGCACCAGAGGTAACGCGTAGCGCGAGAGCTCCAACCAGGTGCCACCACCAGAACGGGAAATAAAAGCGTTCTGAGTGCACAAGTGCCTATACTCTGTCTTTCTGGTGGGGGCCCCACCATCTCAATGCAGCCGCAAGCTGTGCCGTAACCACTAACTCGGAAAGATGAAATCGGAAGGGGAGAACGCCTTGGCGCCACCTACTTCCCTAAGGGGGAACGCCTATGGCGCCACCTACTTTTTATTTTCAAAATAGCTTTGAAACGTTGACGTCAGTTCCGGTATAGAAGGAAAAAGCAGTTGTGAACTTGATAGTAAGTGCTTCCATAGGCTTCGTATAATTCCCGCTCTAACTTCAGGTAAGTACCATTCGTCAGAACTTGTAACTGTGCCTGGACCCCTCTTGGAGAGAAGCTGATAGGACGCACTAGATTGGCTGATGCTATTAAGAAACAGTCACGTGACTATACAAATTGAGTGAATTCTTTTATTAAATTTATTTATATAAATTTTAAATTAGTAGAAATGAAATTATATTATATATATTCAATGCATTCTGAGATAATTATTATGTGTGACGCCACGTGTCACATTTGATGCGGGAGAATCACTTCGTTGATCGCGTTACTCCCCGCGTTTCGGCCTTTGTTTACGTTCTCCGGGTGTTCCTGCAACCTTTGCAACAGAGCTTTGCAAATCCACCTCCATTTGTTGTGAATCCAGGTTTCTGAGCGTTGGTTTTCCCTTCTTGGTGTATTGCTGATTTTTTCACGTATGTATTCTTTCGCGAGATTCCGATTTTCTGTGCATTTCGCCCAAAACTCGGCATACCACGTGTTTTGATTGCTGGGGGCTCCTTGTGAAAGGATCTTCGGCCTATTCCCATTGAAACCCGACGTGGCTGTCGAGATTCAGTCGATTCGTTCTTTTGCGGCGATTAATTAAGCGTCTGTTCGTCATGATCGCTGGGTCATCCTCCCGAGGCAAAGCAGCCCGCGGGATCGGTAGACAGTTTTTTTTATTTGTGACTGATTACCGCAGCACACCAGCTCCGTTCTGAAAATAGGGATGCAAGGCTAAAGGCCCGTTCACACTTGCGACAGTCGCTGGAGCGACCAGTGACTAGCCGCCTGGTGTTTGGTCGCGGAGCGACCAAAACAGGTCGCTACCGACTGGTTTTGGGCAGTCGCTCCCTGACCGATTTTTCAAGTCGCAAAAAGGAGTCGCTGGACGGCGGAGCCAATCACATGTAGTCTCGTCGGAAGTGATGCGTGCGTTTGTTTACATCCGGTACTGCTTCCCGCGGGACATAGCGACGTGCGCACGGCGGCGGTAACTGGCATGGAGTTCTCCGCAGAAGCTCTTATTAATGCTGTCAAAGACTATCCGTTTCTTTACAATAAGCGGCCCCCCGACCACAAGGGTCGGGACAAAAAGCTGCAGGCCTGGAACGACGAGATCGGCGAAATTTTCGGCATGGCAGGTACGTACAATATCACGGTTGAGGGTCCCGCCGGCGCCTTTGATCAGAAAAACTGTTTGGCCGGCTCGGGAAGGTGTTGATTATTATTCGTTAAGTTGGCAGCGAGCTTGGCGACTCGTCGGTCGCTCAGTCAGGTGTGAGCACTGGCGGTCGCCAGTCGCTAGTCGCTCCAGCGACTGTCCCAAGTCGCAAGTGTGAACGGGCCCTAAATGTTCGGCAAGTAGAGGCACTTCCCCCAAGTTTTTAAAGGGATACTGAACCAAGCAATAGGGAGTTTTAGAATGGCGCACGCTAAAGCTTTGCGTACGCAAAGAATAGGGAATTGTAGTAGACCGTTTTTCTCCTTCGCTACGGTATATCCCTGAAGAAAACGCCGCAGCTGCGCATGCGCGCCGCCAGCTTTGTCTGCATAGTCCAAAAAACAGACAAAGCTTTTTTGAGGTTGTCCTTTGCCGGCTCAGGATTGGTCACACTCATCTGACTCATGGCTACCTCCTTCGTGGGGAAGATGCCCCCACTTGTGAGCAGTGTGACAATGCCTTAAGCATTCTACATATTCTAGTAGAATGTCCTGCTTATCATGAAGAACGTCTTTTGTATTTTTCGCAACTGTATCAAGAACAAGTCCCACTCCACCCAGCTCTGCTCTTAAGTGATGATTCTCTTGTGACACACACTAATGTTTTCAAATTTTTAGATAGTATCGGCCTTCTACACCGATTGTAGCTTTCTTAACCTACAGATCATGCCCATCGCTCTTTTACCTTTTGGTACCCATTACCATCTTTTAACTAATCACTGGCTACTAAAGCCTCTTTCTTCTCTTTAAACCTTTTCCAGCAATAGTCTTGTTTTTGGCGCTCTATAGCCTTAGTAGCTTTTGCGCCATAAACACCAAATCAACCAACCAACCGTTTTGTGCGCGAAAACGAATGCAACGGTTACTGAGCCTTCACCAGAAGAGATAAAATTAATACTGTACATGTGCATGTTTTTTTATTTGAGTCACTTGACGCCAGCAACGTCTCGTTTTTAACTTTTAAAATGCCAGTTTCTGGTGTTAAGACCACGACCAACTCTATTTGGGACACACACAAACGTTTCGAAAGATAGGGGGAGTTAGGAGTGTCGGATGTGCTACGTCGAGCATTATAGTTCTGTGTTTAGTTTTATGCAGATACGTGAAAACCGCGAAATAACACTAATTGAAAAAGCAATATTATTTTGTTTTGGAACACACTACTCGTGAGCCGAAAACAGAATTGTTATAATTGCGAGGAGTGCTTTAGAGTAATTGTCAGCCAATGTTTCAGAATGCACCGCATCATTTGTCACTTGCGCAGTGGACTGCATAAATTGCTGGTCGATATTCTGTTCTTGAGGCAAAAAGAGAACCACAATCGCTCACAACGCACAGTTACCGTGTTGCCTACTCCACACCGCGCCGTAACCGCTGGTCGTACTACACTGCACGAGGGTATCCGCACGACTGCACGGCGTCCATTTGCAATCCATGGCCCCGTCGCGTTCCCGCGCGTGCGCAGACATTTGCCGAATCTTTGCCGAATCTCTGCCGAACTTTCCTTCAAAAGTTCGGCATTTGCCGAACTTTGTCGAATCAGAAGTTCGGCAGATTCGGTCCATCACTAGAAAACTCCCTAATATCCCCTTCGGTCACCAGCGAAATGCACACCGTTCCTCCATATTTTCACGTTATACCTACGTCAGACGCCACGTTGAACTCTGAAGTCGTTTTCGACCGGCCTCATATGACGGCTGCCGCGTCTGAAATCAACTCGCCGAGACGAACGACAACGAACAAAGCATCTGACAAGCTCCGGCCAATGCTTCGGCCCAGCTGGGGCCAGCCGCTGCATGGGCGCTGCCATCTTTCCTGTGACGTCACGTATTTGGTTTGGTGACGTGACGAGGGGTCAAATTTGCGTACAATGGCAGCGGCCTTATGGGGGTCACTTTCGAGTGCAGACCGGAACCCCGGTTTATCGCTCTAAGCTCCTCTACCTCGTTGGGGGCGACTCACAACTCACAGAGCTCTGATAACTCGTCGACTCGCGCGCCGCCGAAAGATGATCCGTTATTGTTTTCTTATAGTTCGAGGAGCGTTGTTTAGCAGGCGGCCAACCCTGCTGCCTTCCGCGATCATTCGCGCGCACTCCTTTGAAGTGCGAGAAGCGAGATTCACTTCTCTCTGCTCCTCTTGCGCTTTGCTCCGACGCTCGTCTTTTTCTACTGCATTTTTACGTGTAAGTCCGCCTTTCACTCGGTCTTTGTTCCGATGCCTGTTTTCTGTATTATATGTTTTACATTCAGGTGGGTTAGGGTTACAAGCAAGCTAGCGGATTCCCGCTCATTTCCTTTGACTTTAGTCTCTGCATACTTCGTTTCACCTAGCAATGGACCGCTGCAGACACACCCCAGGCAATTCAGCACCGCGAGCGGGACTACAGGGTCACGCGACACTCAGAAGGCACTGGATTGGTTTCGATGGCTCTCGTGCTGTCCGTTGCGTTCAATCGTAAGGCGAAGTAGACAATCGTCACCGCTCTTGTCGCGTGACCGAACTGGCTAGACCTGAAGAAACCAGAAAGACAGTCCCGTGCCAGACGAGGCGCGACCGTTGCTGTGCGGGCCACTGAGAAGGAGAGCTGGGTGCTATCTGCTACTGAGGCCGCCGTTTTTGCTCTATTTTTAATATTTCACCACCTCCGAGTTGAACTCTCTCTCTCTCTCTCAGAAAAAAAAAAGAGACATAAAACTATTTGTGAAACTGCGTTCGCGTGCCTAGCTTGAGGTATGCTCGATTGAAATTCGAATTTTGCGAGGCTTACAAAATGTGTCAGTCCTTACGGTATCACCCGGTACATACAATCTCATTCGCGTTAAAGACAGGCACTTCGGTCACCGCGAAACGCGCCGCGGCAACTGAGAGCTCGCGGAGTGCATCTTGAATGACCTTGCAAGTAAATACCTCGGAAACTCACGCAAAAAAACGTATTGGCGTATGTCCGAGTAATGAGCAAGATGATCAACAAATGACAGGTAATAAACCGATAATGTCTGTATAATGCGAACCACAATGAACAAATATATATTTGAGCCTAGCAGACGTTGGAAAACACATAAAGAATTGAATATGAAATGAAATATCGAGATTCGTAAAGGAAGCGTGAACTTGTGCCTTTTAAAACAGGTTTCGTCACATGGTCTATACGGTCCCTCGTGCTGCGCCGTAGAGGCTGCGCATTGTCAGAGGATCTGTTATTGCCTCTGTGCATGGAGTCGCTTCCAGCAGCGTACTAGCTGTGTTGCTGCGCAGGTATTTGAAGAATACAATAATATAGCTTATTTCTACGCCACGCACGAACTAGACATTTTTATGGTCATATCAAACAAACACGCTAGCCGCGCATGTCCTAAAAGTCAAGATGCAAAAAAAAAGTTAGCAAAAAAAGGAGAATGAGTGGATTTAAGTTTTGCTGTTCGTTACGAGCCACGTGGTAGCGAGACCGATGTCTTCAACAAGCATCGACATATCAAGGGGCTCTCTCGACGTTTGCAGTACAATGGAAACGAACACTTTGTGCCACCAGCGCTCCGCTTCGTAAAATCAGTGCTTTTTTGAGGCACGTAGCATTTTTTATTGCAACTGTCTATGCGTTCGATAATGTCAGCTTTATGTTGCTTATGCCGGCAACACAATGTAGCTGTCAAGTGCCAATTTTTACGTTTAGGAATTAGAGGAATGGAATGGAACGATTCAGCCATTCCAGGAGTGGGAATGGGCCCAGCGTCCCCATTCCTAGGAATTGAAACGAATTGAATTATCGAAAACTCCAATTCCCCGCAATGAAATTGGAATGGAATGGGGGTGCCCATTACGCAACACTGGCAAGTACTGGGCAAGAGACAAGTTCACACAATGCTGCCTTTTTGATAATGTGCGAAGGCTGAAGCAGTCAAAACATTTCCCAAATTTAGTTACGCAGTTTTGCTCCGTTTCCTACTTCGTTGCTAATTAGGTAATTATTTCACTGATTTTACACAATGTAGTCTCCTTCAATGGAATTAACGCTGACCTAAGTCGGGGAGAAAAATAAAACCGGGCACCCTGCATAATTACAAGGGAGCTTCTCCTTCAGCAGGCAAGCACTGCGGGAAAGTAGCTGGGAGGGGGGAGCCTCCGTTATTGTCTCAATCCCGCTGGTTCCCATTAAATAAAAAAAAGCGCACGCAACTGCATTTCTTTTTAATGTTGAAGTTGGCGAGTTTAGCAACGATGAAAATCAGAAAGTTCCCATACAGTGGCCGTGCACCGCGTAGTCATCGGGTGCGCGTGCGCACGGGGAAAGTACGTCCAAGCGAACCCTGGAACGTTTTTCTTCATTCGAAACACTGCTTACACTCGGCGTAATCGCTGGTGTTGATAATGCATAAGACTCGTTTGCTTCTAACTTTAACATTCTTGCAAAATTCAAACGCTGAAAGACGGGCACAGGAAACTGAAAGCTCATGTCGGATTTTCTTTTCAGTTCATCATTCATCCGATATCGCGAAAATTATTAACTATACCTTGGGCGTGGAAAAAGAAGCCTCGTATATTTTTCGGGCTGAAATATGCTGTCATATCGTTCGAACGTTTTAAACTAACCAGATGGAAAGCTCTAATTTTGTTTGCATCAGTCCCCGGAGCTTAAAACCGCGAAATTTAGACTGTTTCTGATAGAAGTTTCCACGTTCCGGAGTTAGGCTTGTCCGATCTACAATAAATTTCTAATTGGGCTAGTCGGTTCATAACTTCATCTTAGACTCGCCGAAAAGGGAGGCACAATCGGACGGAGAGCGTCTTACAGTGTGTGATTTCTCTTCCGTGTGTTTTGATAGGCCTAAGTTTACATATTATTTAGGTACTCTTTCTTTTTATATTAAATTGTTTTTTTTATTGAGCGGTATGTTCCTTATGACCTCATTGAGACCGGAGTGGCTAAGGGCTACATAGACTTATATATAAACTTATATCTGAGTGTTATAAATCCAAAGTTTCCAACTGCCGGCTAGCTCGAAAGAGCGAGATATCCGTTGCCCCAAAATGAGTCCGTTTGACCTTACGATGGGCCCAAGAAGAAACCTTCGGGGGGGGGGGGGGGGGGGGGGGGGGGGGGGGGGTTGCGGCGACGTGGGATGTCACGGGATCGTTCGCAGCACTGAATTTTGCTGGGATCACTCGGAGCGTACGCTCTATGTGAGCAGCATGCACTCATTGCCACCGAAAACGCGTCTCAACAGAACTGACCCTGTTGGAAAATCTTGATGATAGGAAGAGCCTCATACAGCCGTAATATGGGACATGAGAGCGAAAAGGCGGCTCCAGCAATTAAGGCGGAACGATACAGGCGGACAAAACCATACAAGAGTGTCGTATTATGGGACATCCTATACCAACGAAAAGGCGGCTCCAACATAGTGGATTACGGCGGAACGATACAGGCGGACAAAACCATACAAGAGTGTCGTATTATGGGACATCCTATACCACGCGAAAAAGGCGGCTCTCCAGCATAGTGGATTACGGCGGAACGATACAGGGGACAAAACCATACAAGAGTGTCGTATTATGGGACATCCTATACCAACCGAAAGGCGGCTCCAGCATAGGGATTACGGCGGAACGATACAGGCGGACAAAACACACAAGAGTGTCGTATTATGGGACATCCTATACCAACGAAAAGGCGGCTCCAGCATAGTGGATTACGGCGGAACGATAGAGGCGGTACAAAACCATACAGGAGTGTCGTATTATGGGACATCCTATACCAACGAAAGGCGGCTCACATAGTGGATTACGGCGGAACGATATGAGGCGGACAAACCATACAGGAGTGTCGTATTATGGGACATCCTATACCAACGAAAGGCGGCTCCACCATAGTGGATTACGGCGGAACGATACAGGCGGACAAAACCATACAAGAGTGTCGTATTATGGGACATCCTATACCAGCGAAAAGGCGGCTCCAGCATAGTGGATTACGGCGGAACGATAGAGGCGGACAAAACCATACAAGAGTGTCGTATTATGGGACATCCTATACCAACGAAAAGGCGGCTCCAGCATAGTGGATTACGGCGGAACGATACAGGCGGACAAAACCATACAAGAGTGTCGTATTATGGGACATCCTATCCCAGCGAAAAGGCGGCTCCAGCATAGTGGATTACGGCGGAACGATACAGGCGGACAAAACCATACAAGAGTGTCGTATTATGGGACATCCTATACCAACGAAAAGGCGGCTCCAACATAGTGGATTACGGCGGAACGATACAGGCGGACAAAACCATACAAGAGTGTCGTATTATGGGACATCCTATACCAACGAAAAGGCGGCTCCAGCATAGTGGATTACGGCGGAACGATACAGGCGGACAAAACCATACAAGAGTGTCGTATTATGGGACATCCTATACCAACGAAAAGGCGGCTCCAGCATGGTGGATTACGGCGGAACGATACAGGCGGACAAAACCATACAAGAGTGTCGTATTATGGGACATCCTATACCAACGAAAAGGCGGCTCCAGCATGGTGGAGCCATATGGCTCTACCGTGTTGGTATTGCCTTTTCCCTGGTATAGTTTTTTTTTTAAGCTTTACATATTTGTTTAAAAAAGGAACCGCTCCATAAGCGTGGACGGCGCCGGGCTGAAGTGCGAGCGCAGCGTGGCGAGCAGCTCACCCAGCGTTTTCACGTGCGGTGTGGCCGGCTTGAGGAGGTCGAGCAGGAGACTGAAGACGCGGGTCCCGCAGCTGGCCAAGAAGATGTCCCGTTGTTTTGCCTCGGGCGTGTCGTTCGCCCGGAAGAACACGTGGACTTGTTCTTCGTAGACAGGCCAGGCGGACCCATCTCCCTCGAACGGCTCGAGCCGCCCGTACAGCGGCATGGCGACAGGAGCGGGGGGCGGTGTTCCGACGACTCTCTCGGCGGCGTGGGCCGAACCGTGCACGTTGTTCGCCTCCTGCGCCACGGTTCCTCGTCGCCAGTGTCCCGATCCTTCTAGAACGTGTTTTCGATTTTAACCGAAAAAGGTCAGTTTTTTAGGGCCGCGTCGAGGTGGGTAGGGGAGGGGGGGGGGGGCAGAGAGAGAGAGGGCTTTGCAAGATTCAACATTGTGTGGCGTCTTCGTGATTGGCCTTCTTCCATGTTTAAACGTGCAAAAAAAGAGGTCTTGGATTGGCCTTCGCGGGACATCTGTGTCGTTTCTGTGATCGGGCTGAGTGTGTCAAGTTCCCGGTCCCCCAAAAAAGTTCGGATGTGGGCTAGTATAAGGTTTTTTTTTTTACTTCACGCACTTCAGAGGACATCGAAGAAAGCTGCTAATACCTTTCTTAACACCCTTTTTCGAATTTCACTGTGGTTCAGAACAGAAATACAATGGATTTTTGTAGCGTGAGCTACACTGGCCGAGGATGAGCAGTTTCACGTGGCTCCCAAAGAGCCGTGCTGCGCATGCGCGAGGAGCAGTGACGTCACACGGCACACAGCTGGCGCGCCGGAGCCGCCGCCGTCGCGGGCTCCGCCGCCACCGCGCGCGCCTCGCCGGTCTGCGCATTCCAGAGGAGTGACGTCATAGCCGCGGCAGACGCACTGGCGCCGCCGCGTGCCCAGCTGTGCGCCTCCGTTGCGCAGTAGCCAAGTCTGACGCTGCACCGGAGCCGCTTGATAGCGCCTCTCATTTTGTGCGCATAAGCTCACGCTACGTATATCCTGGCATAGCCGAGCTAAGCCACCGCAATTTTTTTTTTTTTTTTCATTCCGCTGGGTCTTGTACGGTCATCACCTCAGACGGTCACGTCGTCAGGATGGGAAGTAAAAAGAAGCGCGCTGAAGATTATGCCCGCGAATTCCGCAATTTTGAGGTGTGTCCTGACGGAAGTTGTAGCGAAGACCATGCACGTATCTATATGTGACGTTATTCTTTGAGTGATCACAATTATCACAGCTACAAGGATAATCTGATCCGGTGTCCGATGGTGTTTCTTTCATATTCACCGAAAAAAAAAACAACCGGTAAACCTTTTGGTTTAAAACCGAAACTTGAATTTTAAAATAAACACCGAAAAAAGTATGCCGAATTTCGAAAAAATAAAAGCCGAAAACGCGGAACCCTAATTATAACCAAAGTATGTCCGGCGCTATACTTCGTTTATAATCACCCATAATCATCTTTGGCTATAATTATTGGTTATAATAAGCGATCGCTGTCCTCTGTTTGTTGCTTGTGTAGCCTAAACCGGACCGTTACTAAAACCGGCGTGGCTATGATGTGCGTTGTTTTTGAGCAGTCCGTATACTGAACAGCTGTCTCGGTCATGAAACGCCTGCCCCTAACCAACAAGGCCGTTTTAGAATGCTCGTTATAAATGCCCCTTTTACTGCCATCTCCCACTCACTTTTCGTGCAACATGGCAACGAACACCGAAACTCCGTTACCATGGCCCGGGCTGAGTGCTATGTTTGAACTGAGGTAAACAAAGTCAGACAATTTGATGTTTGCACGTCTAAACTCCGTGTCACTAGTTGTGTGCAGTGCATGCGAAGGCAACGCCAGGCGAAGAGAGAAAGGGCGAGGAAGGCGGCAGGGGAGATGAGGGCAAGGTAAAGCGAAGGGAGAGAGGGAGAGCGACGTTAGAGAGGAGGTGTCTCTCCACCTCCCCAACCTTCCTAGTGCTTGCCCTTTCTCCCCTCGCCTGGCGTTGCCTTCGCCTGTACTGCATGCAACTGTGGGCTCTTATGAAAGCGAGGAGTCGCGAGCGCCACAATATATATTTACATATTTACAAAAAAAAAAGGAATAAACGTGAAGGTTGTTCGTTGGTAGGAACTGGCTCACTCTCGTGCTCTCTTCTCGCGCATCCTTCTCTTCTTCCTTGGGACTGTAGTTCCTACACAAGCTGCTGAGCACACCAGGGACGTCGAACTCTCAAAAAGAAGCACTTACTTTTTTTACGTAAAAATGTCGGGATTAAGCTTTGTTAGCCAAAAGAACGCACCTTTCTTTCGAGATCGTTTTGTTAGTCGCATAGTTTTTCAGCTACATCTCACAGTGCTCATTAACGTAAGCTAGGGAAAACACTTCGAAAACGGCTTAATTGAGTTAACTTATATATTTGAGAAGGAGAGTAAATAAATCATGGCAGCTATATATAAACACGCCTATTTAATATTTGTTTATATTTCCGATTTTAGAGCGCAGCTCTTCGGCGCCCGTTTCCGGCTTGAGCGGCGTCGGCGTCGGCGTCGGCGTCGCCGTCGACGTCGCCGTCGGCGTAACCGCGCGGTGCATTATGGGAAATGTCCCATAATGCACCCCGCGAGCCCCCCCCCCCCCCCTCGGGGTCACGTGACCTCGGGGGGGGGGGGGGTCACGTTACCTCGGGGGAGGGGGGGTCACGTGACACCCCCCCCCCCCCCCCCGAGATCACGTGACCCCCCCGGAGGAGATTGAAGAATGAGGGGAGGAGGACGAGGAGGAGGAGAGGAGGGGTATACCCTCCCCTGAGTACCCTTCCCTCCTCCTCCTCAAGAGCTGCGCTCCGATTCGGCGTTACAGGGAGTTGTAAACGGCTTTCACTTTTTTAGACAGTTTTTTCTGTACTAATTCGTGATGCAATTTATTTAGTCAATATTTCGTTGTACCACACCACTGCTAACTAGACATTAACAGCGGTGCTTCGCATCAGTCCTAACTTTTTTCTTATTTTCCGCCAGTTCGTCCACTCGCAGAAGTTATCAGAGTTCGCGGTGATTTCCAAGAAGGAAAGACCGAGACTACAACCCACTTTCCCGACGCACTTTTGCTGAAGTAGATGAAGATCGATCCCGTATGTGTCAAGTTCCCGTCTCTCAAGAACGGTTCGACAAACTTGTGGCGACGTTTGTGTTTGAGACGCTATACAGTCACATACTAACAGTCATATACTAACAGCTGTCATATACTGACAGTGAAACACAAAGTAACGACAAAATAGCGTAAAAGGAACGTCCGTTAGTCATTGCAAGTAACGACACCGGTATTTCGTTACATTTGAAAAATGGTAACGGAGCTCTGTAACGCGTTAACTTTTTGCTAAGGTAACGAGTAAAACGCTATTTCGTTACTTATTTTCGGTAACGGGCACAACACTGCTTTAAAGACAGGGCAAGCAAGGACCTTCAAAAGCAAAGTGCAGCTGGACACAAAGGCGCATTTCACGCTTTCGGATTTCGAGTCGACTGAAAGTGGAGAAAATTCCGAGGACACCTAAGCCCTTCTTATGAGTTTTGAATGCGAAAGCATTACTATCCAGAACGGCCGCCGACAATAGAGATGCTGCAGGCGCCGCCATGTTCCTTTGCGCCGAGGGGAGCAGAATAGAGCAGAAGCGGCCGCAGCGCCGCTGGGTGAGGTAGCGACGGGAGTGCGAAGCTCGGCGCGGCGCGTGCTCAAGATCCCGTGTCCTTTCATCATCATCATCGCCTTAGCTGCGGGTACCGGTTGACGACGTGAGACCTCAAAGCGTCACGATACGCCTAGCGTTAGTGCTCAGGCCAGCGCATAGCCGCGTTGCCCCCTCCCGCTGCGCCGCCAGCAGTTCGGCTGGCTCCTTAGAAACGATGACGCCGTTGCTATGGAGTCACATCACGCGTCGCAGCCAATAGGAATTTAGGTGTCGGTTTTCGCTGCTACAGACAACGTCTGCAGACAACGCCGGCTTCGCTCCATGGGACAGTTAATGCTTTCGCAGCAAAAGGAATATATCAACAAGAAGAAGACGAGCGTGAAGCTGGAGTCCATCGCGTTACGAAGGCACGAAGGCCACCCAGATGCCTCTTCACCACAGGCAGCTTTTCGGTGTGCCGAGGACCGCTTTAGCGTTTATTTATTTATTTATTCAGATACCTACAGCGCCATGGGGCATTACAGTAGGGGGAAAAGTTGACAATGAAAAATATATGTAGTTCTACAAAAGCTAAGAAAACAATAGTAACATCTCATAAATATTTCAGTCTCACAACAAAGTTCAGGCTCCATAAAAATGCGGTTTACGAAGCACTACCAGGTTAATGCTAAATAAAACATATCGTTAGGAACAATGTTAACCACCGAGCTTGGCAAACTGTTCCAATTCCGTATTGTTTTAGGAAAAAAAATGAGTTGATAAAAAGATGAGTTTTACAGCGGGATTCCTTAAAGGGGTCATGAAACAATTTTCCTACTTCTTCCTCTTTAGCTTTAATCCTCAACTCAAATGCGAATTGTGAAATCACGTCGTCGTGACATTCTTCGGCACCGGTGCGATGACTCCTAGCTTCCACCGTGCTTTTTATGCACACCATAGAACTTGTCATTCGCCAGTGACGATAAGTTCCATCAGGGCACTCATTGGCCACGAACGTGAATCCAAATATTCGTCGACGGATTGATTGTTGACGAGCAGATACGTCCGAGTGACGCAGTTCTCGTGTCCAATGCGTGAGCTGGGATCGGCCGACGTCAGGTTGGAACCGCTGACGCGCTTTGGGAACCGCAGATGTGTCATAGTGAAAAGGCGCAGAGCTTTCGAAGGAAAGAAGGTACAAAATAGTCCGCTATGTTTGCAAATGTTCGTACCGAAAAGCTGGCTTTTGACTTTCTACCCTCTTCCTTTTGGCCAACTAAACGATATGCGATTAGTAAAGTCCCAATTTAAAATCATTTATCCCAGCCCGAAATTCGTTTCATGGGCCCTTTAACCTAATACATGGGATCCGTTCGCTGCGAAATGTAATGGGGCGGGTGAAGGGAGTCTTTGCTGTCAATCCCAGTCCTACAATGAAATATGTCATTCGACAATTTGAGTCGAAGGCCTCCTAGAGGTTCAAACACATGAGCGGTGGGCGCTGCGCTCGCCGCTAGTCGCGGAACAGGTGCACCGTGCGGCTTTATCTGTAGCGACCAGAGACGCCGCCTGGAAGGTAGACGCCAGCAGCGGTTGCTCTGCTGCCGCGCCCCTTTTCATCGCTCATGTGTCCCGTGTCTCTGCACGCAGCTCCGTCGCCGAGAGGCCTTGAGGCCCGTGTCACCGGAGCAGTCCTTTGCTGGGGAAACGACCCTTCAAGGTGGCGTCCGCAGCGCCGCCGTGCTAAAGAAACCCGGAGCTTGCTGCGGGCATTCCGAAGGACCGCCCGCTACTCTGTGGCGTAACAAGAGCATTTCTCGCGCGCGGAGATGAGACCTCCGAGCAGGGTCTGCGGCCTGGGCCTACGTGTAGAAGAGGATTTTCTCGTCCCATTCGTCGACCTCCGCGTGGTGCCGCCATGGGAAGCTAATTTGGCGCGGAGAGTGGCGAAAACGCGTCCGAGAGCCCCGCCAAAACAAGGGAAGGAGGTGGAGAGAGAGTGATGAGACCGATGTGGGTCAGTGTGGATCACACGGCCGCTGTCTCCTCCAGCAGCGGGGCTCCCAGCGCTGCTCTGCCCGGACTGGACGAGGTGAGTGGACGCCGGCCAAGTTGACGCGGTCAACGACGCCCCCGTAGCTGGGGCAGACACCGTTGGCCGCTAAGCCGCTTAGCTCGCTCGTCGGGCCTTGCCTAACCTGTCGGGTTGATGAAAGCTCAAAGTACTCACTTGATACTCAAGAATCAAACGCTCGCGGCGTAGCGCCACTGGCGGAGGAGCTCAAGTTCAACCGTGAGGCGCGTTCAGCAGCATACGGCGTTTTTCGCGTATACGAAGCGATTGCGGTGGAAGCGAGGACGGACGGGACTTTGCTTCTTCGAGCCGAAGGGCAGAACAGCTCATCTAGCTGTTCTCCGCTCCTTGTATATCCCAGGAATTAAATTTAACATATTCTTCAATCAAACGCAATGCAGGCTGGTTTCTGACGAGCAACTTTTCCGGCTTCTAGAAAGTGCAACCACTGCACGTTTTCACAAAATCGCACGAGGCAATTGTATTTTGAAATTATTATACCTCGAATCCACTGCGGTCAGCGTGGAGAATAGAAATCGGAATTTAAGTCACACCTATTTCACTGTGGTGATTTTTCCACAAAAACACCTTCCTAAAAGAAAAACAAGGAAAAAAAAAAACACTTTTTTTTTACAAATGTAATCAAACACAATCAGCCTTCATCAGGAGCCTGTGCAAGCAATAAGCTGTCGTCCGTTCCTAGACCACCGAGGCCTAAGGCACTTTTTGTTTCCCGCCTTAGTCCGACACCTCGTGCGATGGTGTTGAAGCAGCTCTTCATTTTTGGAAGAGAAACCTTTTACCTGCACCAAGTTGAAAACAAAACATGATAGTTATTCTTCTTTCCACATAACTGCGAATGAGGGAGACTTCAACAAAGTTAATGCGGCGGACGTCTGGCCAATAGGCTCTCTTTTCAGACCATTCTTTGGAGCGGTACGGGGTAATGATGATCGTGAAACAATTACGACAAATTAGATCACAGCATAAATTGTTCACTCTTTTACCAAAACGTACGCGGTTTACGCACAAAAGCTAACATGATTTTTTTTTTTTTTAACGATGTCGTTTTAAGTGATTTCGATATTATTTCACTAAGTGAAACTTGGTTGAACAGCTCCCTTGCTACAAATGATTACCTTCCTCCCGTATGCACAGTCTTCCGCCGGGACAGAGAATAGGAAAATCCGGCTGTAAACTTCGGTGGCGGAGTTCTCATTGCAGTTAAAAATCCCTTGCATGCGGTTCGCAGGTTTTATTTTGCGTCAGGCTGCGAATCCGTTTGGATTGAAATAACTCTCCGTGATAACCTTCTATTCGGCACGTTTTATTTTCCTTCTAACTTTAATGCATCTAGCCTTTTTCATCAGTTAGACATAGTGGGAAATAAGTTGGATGTAGACCGACACAGTATACCCATACTTGGCGACTTCAACATCCCTGATATAAATTGGAGTCCAGAACATTCAGCTCTGCTCACTCGTAATGCCTCACCAAAGGCAAATATTCTTTTGTCTTTTGTCAACTTTCAGGCACTTAACCAATGGAATGGTCTTCGCAACCATGCAGGAGATGTCCTAGATCTTTCTCTATCTAACTTTGTCATAGGGAGCCTCGTGTGTGTCCTTGACCCATTGGTATTACCCGATGTTTGGCACGTTCCATTTCTTGTCTCCCTTAAAGGGGCCCTCCAACAGTATTTGAGCGTCTACTTTTTTTTGCGGTTTCTCCACGCTAGTGGTCCCGGAAACCCAGTGGACAACGAAAGAGTTTAAAAATATTAGCGCATCATATTTTAGTTTGACAACTCGGTAACACCTCCTCCGACGGTGGCGCCGCGAGGTGCCGAATGCGCGCGCACAACGGCGCTACCTTTCACTATACGTCACATTCACTGGGTTTCGTGATTGGCGAGAGCCGTTCCAGAAATTTTGAACCGGAATAAAGTATATCACAAGTTAACCGTCATTATTTCTCTAAAAAGTCGTTTTTATAGAGCTAATAAAGTTGCAAATTAAAGTTCAAAAAGGGCGAAAACAACGCCTCGTCGCTCGTCGCTCATGCGCGCCTCCCAGCGGCGGAGTACCTCCTACTCGCCGAGGTGGCTCCGGTGGCGGAGTCAGCGGAGTTGTGGGAGACGAGCCTTCCGCGGCTGTCGAAGCGGACTGCGGCGCTTGCGTGGTGTGTCCTCGTACGGCGCGACGCCCAGCTCCGCGCTTCTTTTCAAGAATTCGGCGCTCAAAATCCGATAAGCCCGGTAAATTCATCGATGATGGCAACCCGATTCCAAAGCTACGATGGTTGCAGCGAGGCCTAATGGCCGACCGGGCCGACGGGCCAGACGGGCTATCAACCTAACTCGCGTCCAATTGGCCAACCGCTTTGCTCCAATCGCTAAACTGTTTCATTTTACGTCATGAAGCGCAATGTTTTGCTTATTTAAAGTTGTTTTCTGCAATATTTAATTTGCTAATAACTCACAAAATATTGCGAATTTCTGTAATATTTTTTTACCTCGGTGTTCCTGCTTTCATGGAGCTCCGTTTCAGCGCGAACTTCAAACCAGTCAAAAAATTGTTGGTGGGCCCCTTTAAGCTTTTCGTGGGGAAAGTGAAGCAAAAACCAAATCCTGACTCGTTCTTCTTTTCAAGAGTCGATTACTTTGGTCTATTTCAATATTTAGATAACGTAAACTGGGCACCCATATACAACATGACTGATGTAAATTGCGCGGTAGCAGCGTTTACTAAATAAATCGTATCTGCACTTCAATCAATCAATACTTTATTTTCTTTCAGAAGAAAGAAGGCAGCTGGGGCAAAAAGCTGTTACAAGTGCAGCTTGGCGAGGCTCTAAAAATGCAGCTCTAAAAATGCAGTTAGCATTTGACAACAGTCAAAAATGCACTAATGCACAACAGTACAGGCAAAATAAATATATACACAGAGGCGTACTTTTAGCTCAAAAAATAAAACAAAAAAATTAACAAAATAAAATAAGACATTATTGTCACTTAGTGCACCAGCTAACAATGCACACTTGAAAAGCAATAGCAAATAACTAACATTCACAGGGAAGATAGCATATGCATGAATACTTCAAATGGCAAACTGAGAAAAATATCCCTTATGATGCAACGTGTTTAGTAAGGATGGTAAAGTGTACCTAATAGATCCTAGCCCATAGTTCGTTCGGGGGGTGGGTGTCTACCACTGTTCATTTAAACGCGTGCGATATATGTTTGTATTCCTAAGTAAGTTGGATATTTGGAGAATATGGCTATGCTCACGATTTATTGCAACATTGTATGAACCTAGGAGGTGGAAGTTGCACATGTTTGTTATTCTAACAATCTTAAATCGTGTGAAAAGCGGATCTGTGTGAAAAAAATACGATACATTCGCGACCACTCTTAAGGCTTTTTTCTGTAGGGTTAGAAGTGTGTTCACATTCTGTAAGGTAGTGGTGCCCCATACCAGATGGCAATATACAAACTATGACTGGACAAGACCGTGGTAGACTTGAGCGCTTGGTTCCTAAGAAACGTTCCGAATCACGTGCGCAGGCGTTGTTGCAGCGCGATGAGAGAGTGCACCATGAGTCAGTAGAGCGCACTTTATATGGTGACCCAATGCAGTTCTGGAGGTACAGTACGTCAAGAACCGTACAGCCACGACTTATCGACAACAAACATCGCTCACTCGTCTAGAATTCCCATTAGTGAACCCGAAGATGTAGCGAACGCTTTCGCGAGCTATTTTGCCTCTGTGTATTCTTGCAGCCGGAATGGTTTATCTGCGCCTGACGTTACTGACAGTGGTAGCGATTGCCTATCAATTCCATTCTTTGAAAACGCTGACATTACACTTGCAATTCAAAAACTAAAACCTAAGTTATCGGTCGCATTTAACGGTATCCCGAGTTTCATTGTCAAAGGATGCTCTTTCATTTTCACACCCATTCTGACGCATATTTTTAACCTTTCATTACCGACCTGCACTTTTCCTTCAATTTGGAAAAACGCGACAACCGTGCCGATACATAGGAATGAAAGAACAGACGATAAAAAAAACAAAAAAACTATAGACCCATTTCATTATTATGCCCATTTGCAAAGGTCTACGAAAAAGTACTTTCGAAACATATATTGAGCTTTTTTAAACATAAGATCCTCCCTTCACAACATGGTTTTGTGCGGGGAAGATCAGCGGAATCAAACTTGGTGTCGTCGTTTTTCCTTAATTTTGTTTCGACTGTTGTGTGTCAGCGGGGTCAGGCTGACACTATATATTTTGATCTGTCTAAGGCATTTGATTTGGTTGACCACCCGCTACTTTTACAAAAGCTGGAATTGTACGGTATGAGTACTGCACTATGGACACTGCTTCACGATTATTTGTCCAAGAGACACAACTTTGTACATATCCTTGGTCATCTCTCCCGGCCTTTTGTCACCCTCTCTGGTGTTCCCCAGGGGTCCATTCTTAAGCCGATTCTTTTTAATTTTTTCATAAACGACCTTAGATCATGTGTTGCACATTCAGAAATCCTACAATACGCCGATGACATCAAGTTATTTAGGCAGCTAGTATCTGTGGAGGGCTGTGTGAAACTAATGGATGATGTGAAATCACTGAGTAATTGGCTTTTTCATTTCTGTTACCAACTCGGCACTGCCCCATTGCAAAGGGTGGATTGTACACGTGATCTTGGAGTTTATATAGACTCTTCTCTGTCATTTAATATACATGTCAATAACATTGTAAACGCCTCTTTCCGTACGCTGCGTGTCATAACCAGAATTACACGTGAGTTTTCCATGTCGGCCTGTATTATGCATTTATACTTTTCATTAATTAGATCTAAGCTGGAGTTTTCCTCTGTTGTGTGGAATTCTATTGGGCGTACGCACCAAGAGTCGATTGAAAATGTTCAAAAACGTTTCTTTCGATTTTTTTACGACCGGTATGTCGGTCGCTCTATTTAATATAAATATAGAATACTTTTAGAACGATACTATTGTTCTACTTTGAGTGCCAGACGACGCGACAGAGATCTCATATTTTTGTTCAAATGCCTTCACGGAGTCATTGATTGCCCTGACCTAACCTCAGCGATAAATATTCGTGTTCTGGGAAGATTTTTGCGAATTTCTCTTTCATTTTATGTCAATCAACTCTTCCAAACCTGCCCCATGACACGCATTTAGACCTTGTATAATACTTTCGATGCTTCCTGCATTGACGTTTTTAACCCATCTTTTGCAGCTTTCAAGTTTTCTCTTACACATCTATAAATTTTAACCCATCTTTTGTAGCGTTTGAGTTTTTTCTTGTCAATCTATAGAATTATTTTTTCTTTTTGCTGGATGTTAATTGCGCATCATTACAAAGGCGAAAGCTGTTCATGAGCACAAAAAATAAACAAATGAATGAATAAATGTGTGATCCTGAAAAAAAAAAAAAAAAAGTCGGGGCCCCAATCTACGCTGTAAAGGTGGTTGGCCAGCGAAGCTGTGGTATCACCTGCAACGATTTCTCACTGCACACTACCAAATGATTGACGAAAGAAACGTAAATGCACTGTACCAAAACCTTTTATATTCAGTGTTTCACGCAAGAGTGACAAAAATTCCTACTATTAGTATATTCGAGGAAAAAGAATAATTTTCTTGGAATCGCATTACTCGTGGTGGCGGACGGCAGAAAAACTAATTAGTACGCTAATTAAGTAAAATTACTAATTAAATTTTTAATTAGTGAAAATAGACACATGGTTCTAGTTAGAAACTTGTTGAGCGCCATCGAAAACTCCCAAATCAGTCCTTTTCAGACAGACTTGGAAAGCGCCGTATAGTGCACTAAAGTTCCCACTCGTGGAGCAGGTACAACGGTTGCGGTAAGGCGCATCTCTTTTGAGAGCCCCAGCCTTGTACCTGCTTCAGCGAGTGGGAACTTTAGCGCGCTACTACGCGCCTCACGCGCTCAAAGTCTTTCTGAAAATGACTGATTTAGTGGTTTTCGATGACGCTCATCAAGTTTCTATTTGAAACCATACGTCTATTTTCACTAATTAAAATTTTGATTAGTAATTTTTAGTTAATTAGCGAATTAATTAGTAAGTATAGCGAATTTTCTCACGTCCGCCACCACGAGTAATGCGGTCCCGAGAAAGTTATCCTTTTACCTCGAATACACTAATTTCAGGAATGTTTGCCGCTCTTACGTGAAACACCCTGTATGAAAGGCTAGTGACGTCACTCCCACGTCGCAAGCTGCAATCGTCGTGGCAGCTTGCGCAACAATAATCTCTACCGCGAAACGCATGCGGTGAGCGCTACGTGATTCGCATTGTTATCAGGAGCGCCTTATTATCAATTACGTGGTTCGGATGCTTGTTCTGCGCTTGTTCTTTATTGAAACGAATGCAGCGCTGTATGTTGTATGCGTGATATGCACTTTTCGCTTCAATCGCTGAAGGTTTTCTTCACGTGAGGACGCCGACTCGAGAAAATCCGACGTATACGAGTCATATACAGCTTCACTGTAATACATTTTTATTCCGAATTGGAGTGCGTCATGAGCATGCCTTAATGAGACGTTTTCTATGGGTTCTATTTCTTTTGTGGGTGCGTGGAGGTCCTTGAATATTTAGTTCTCTTGATTGCGAAACACGCTTTGTGGTAATTTAAGAGGGCGTTTATCGCGCCCTGTATGTATATGCGGGAAGTTGTGACGCCATACGCCTGCTGCGCTATTTCTTCGTGCGTTATGGTCCACCCCGTGATGTCGGGAGTCTACGTGGAGGGCTACGCTTCTTCATTGGGGAACAATTAAGAAAACATGATTGCGCTTTAAGACAAGCACGGAGGAAGAACATACACCACAGAGCGCTAACTTTCAACTGATCTAATCCAAGAGCCTCGGCGTAGATACACACCGCGTCACATCTCAACCAATCCGTGGCCCCACCACGGACCGCCACTATCTCTTTTGTAGCGTGAGCTACACTGGCCGAGGTTGAGCAGTTTCGCGTGGCTCCTGGAGAGCCGTGCTGCGCATGCGCGAGGAGCAGTGACGTCACACGGCGCACAGCTGGCGCAAAAAAGTCAAATTTGGGGGTTTTACGTGCCAAACCAACGACGGGCATCTGGCACGCCCCTGCGGAGGACTGAGGATTAATTTGGACCACCTGGGGATCCTTTGACGTGCAACCGAAAGCTCGGTTACACGGCGCCTCCTCCGCAATAAGCCTCCGTCAGATTGCGGGCACCTCGGCAGGGATTCGAACCCGCCACATGGGGATCCGTAGGCCAGCGCTCTCGCCTCGGAGTCACCGAGGCGGCTGCACAGCTGGCGCGCCGGAGCCGCCGCCGCCGCGCGCTCCGCCGCCGCCGCGCGCTCCGCCGCCCCCGCGCGCTCCGCCGCCGCCGCGCGCGCCTCGGCGGTCTTCGCATTCTAGAGGAGTGACGTCATAGCCATGGCAGACGCACTGGCGCCGCCGCGTGCCCAGCTGTGCGCCTCCGTTGCGCAGTAGCCAAGTCTGACGCTGCACCGGAGCCGCTTGATAGCGCCTCTCGTTTTGTGCGCATGCGCAGAGGTATCAGTGGGGGTATACATATAGCGGGGCGTTTGCCAGTGTGGTATAGCCATGGAGGAGGAGAACGAAATCGCTGCTCAGCGGCGCAGAAGAGCGGAGAAGCTGAACTCATCGGATCCCGAAGTAGTCACATAATACGTATACCGTGTGTGTGTCATTGAAGCAGCATTAAGCATGATAATCAAGCTAATCCTAGACAACCAGGAAAGCTAAGAATAACCAGCTGAACCTAAGCTCACGCTACGTATCCTGGCATAGCCGAGCTAAGCCACTGCAATTTTTTCTGCCAAGTCACTCGAAGCCACGGTGATACAACAAGTGCCGGAACTATTGATGGCGTCCACCTCAATAATCTCTCTAACAGTCTTATTTTTGTGCCTAGCGAGAGCAGTGGAAGAAGCAAATAATGGTTTGCACCCGCAGTCCTGACAGTGACACGAAAGTTGGCCATCCCGAACCCCGTTCACTTCCTGGTAGTGTTCTCTTAGCCGTACATTTGAACATCTGTCTGTCTGGCCGACATATTTCTTGCCACATGAAAGTGGAATCTGATACACGACCCCTTTCGTGCACGCGACAAACGGACTCCTACATGTGCTTGCTTGGGCAGCCCCTTGCGGAATGGATCTGTCGGCTTGCACATTTTTGCGAGCTTTCCGGGTGCAGAGTAAACAACTTTTACATTTACACATTTTGCTATTTTTCCAAGACTGTGCGCTGTTCTGTGCACGTAAGGCACAACCGCAACTTTTTGTCTCGCTTAACCTGCCTCTGGGCGCGGGTTAACGTAACACGACGGAAGTGGTCATACTTGCCATGCCAGTAATAAATTGCCACCGGTACTTATCGCAGCAGCAAGGTTTTATCCACCATGAACAAGCGCCATATCGAAGCGAGCACATACGGCGTGATTCTCGCGAGACACACGCCGCGCTATAATTTTCTATTGGCGTGGAAAGAACATTTATTGGTTGGTATTCCCCCTTTAGACTCGGGGCCATAAATTTTTCTATAGAAAGGGTAAAGACAATTTTTTTGGTTCCCAGTCTTTAAACTCGGGGCCATAGAATTTTCTATACGCGGGTAAAGAACATGCATTGGTTCCCAGTCTTTAGGCTCGTGGCCATAGAGTTTTCTATAAGCAGGTAAAGAAAATGTATTGGTTCCTAGTGTTTAGACACGGGGCCGTAGATTTTTCTACAGCTGGCTGTAGCTGTATTTATGGATTTTTATGGCCGACAATAGAGGGCCGTGGTGGGTGATTCCCTGCCATATAATTTTCCATAGAAGACCATAGACTATTTTTGTATAGGAGGTATTCACTGGCCGCCATATTTGAGGTCACTGTTTAGAGCGCATGCTCAGAACGAGCTCGCATTAATAGGCTGCTAAGACCGGCAATCTTGGTGGTGCGGAATGCACGTGGCGAAATAACTGTGGAAGCTCGCGTTCAGCACGCGCTCCGCAGCCGAGCACACAGCTATGGCCGCCAGTGAATACTCCCTATTAGCGGCGAGAAGTTTTGGTGGCGCCCTCCTATGGTTCCCCGTTGTGACGTCATTACCTTGCAAACAGCAAGTTCGATGGTGTTCGTAAATAGCACGGTGGAAGCTTGAAATCATTCCACACTCAAAGGAACACTGCCAACACCGTCAAAATTAAAGTTCTTTCATTCCTCTTATTTCGTCAATGATAAATCCCCTTTCCGACGTCATAGTCAGTGTTCGGCCAATCGTAGAAGGCCGACCACAGCGACGCTTGTGTTCGCTCTCGGGGCTAATGGGCAAATTGGTGCAAGAAGAGCGTTCCCAGCACGACCTCCAAATAAAAACAGAGAAGACCCCGTGCAACCTCCGTACATTGAGGCTCGACATAGATAACATTGGGCCAGATTTTAGCGATCAAAAATAAATTGCGGACCGTTGCACGCCCAAACACTGATAAATCCCTCCGCCTTCAACCCTTCACTTTTGCCCTTGCCAGGTCCGTTTCAGTATTCCACATTGGCGCAGTATCTCGGTAGTGCTCGAGCGGCACACCGAGATACTTGGCCGACAAGGTTGTCCTCTGGACGTTCAGAAAACCACCGGGCTTGGCGAACCCGTTTCCGTGCCAAAACCCTGTACATTTACCCCAATGTATTACACTACCCATTTGTCTGCAAAAGGAAGCCGCGACTATGACCACTTTAGGCAAACTCTTCTGGTCAGTACAGAACAGAGCGACGTCATCTGCATAGGAAAGGACTTTAATCCCGGACGAATTGAACCTGAAACTGCGTGTGCATTCATTATGAATAAGCCCTATACTTCGTTTCACTTTATCTGCGAGCGAAGCCAAAGCTAGAAGTGCGAGACCAGCGCTTTTTGCATTTCTCCCCAGCTCGCGCGCTCGAGCAAAGCCTGAACGCACGGAGCTTCCGTGCTCGCGCTTCCAGTTTTGCCTTCGCTCGCACATAAGGTGAAACGAAGTATAAACAAAAGGGTTCTATACTTCGTCTCACCTTAGCATGGACTAACCGCGGATGCTGTGCTAGCGCGAGCGGCTAGCCTTGACTGCCTTGTCTAAAGCACTCGCTGCACGAGCGCTCGTGCAGCCGCCGAGGCTTCATTCGAAGCAACTAGCTCGCGCTTTTAGCACGCGCTACTAACAATAGTCCATACTAAGGTGAGACGAAGTATAAATACATCGCGAACAATTACGGGGCAACCTTGACTCACAGAAGAGTAAACATTGACACTTTCGCTGACAGACTTATTTACGATAATAGCTATCGAACAATTTGCATATGCCATCATTAACCCGTCCAAAATAACGGAGCCAACGTTTGCGTGTTCTAAAATACAAAAAAAAGCACATCGCGACACACCCGATCGAACGTCTTCTCGCGGTCTAGTTGCAACATTGTAACACGACCCGCGAAGGCGTCGCAGCACTCTAAAATGTTGCGAGCAACATGGATGTTTGTGCAAATAGCCGACTCTTTATGCCGCAGGTTTGATGCGGCCCAACAAGACAGGTTATAACACTTTGCCGACGAGTGGCTAAGACTTTCATATAACTTTTATAATCGACATTCGTGAGGCTTATTGGTCCATATGATGAAACGGATTGAAGTTTAACTGGGTCGTTGGATTCGGGGATTAGAATGGTGTGCGGCTTAAGAAAGGATGGCGGCACCACATATATTTTATACGCCTCGGACAGTACCTCATACAGAACCGCAGCGGCTTCTGTCTTAAAGGCTGCATAAAATCGGCACGGCCCGCACCCACGACCCTGCTACCTCATGGCCGCTCAGGCCCGATAGCGTTTCATCTTCCTGTCTCGACGCCGCAGAATGAACCGTTCTTTCTGCGCAGACGCCCTCGAGATCAACATCCGTTCCCCGCTTCGCTGATTACCTGAGCGCCCCCGTACTCGAGGCGTTTTTTTTTTTTTTCATTTTGTTTTATCTTTAATGAACGAGACCTCAGTCTTCAGCCTGACTCCGGCACGAAAGGTCGTCCGTGCGTTCTCTTCGCCAAAAGAACATAAAAGGAAACACATATTACTTCTGACCGTTTGCGATAAGAATGGAGAGGGCATAAAAAGAGCATAGTCTCCTTAAATAAGGCTCTAGTCAGAGTAGCTTCCATTTGCAACGGGTATTTAAAATGGTTGAAAAGCGAATCATAGCGCGGCGCTTCATTGGGAGAAATCCACTTTCCCCTCTCCATTTTGCGTTCGGTAGTTTGTTTAGCCCGTAAATATAATTTCCGTAAAATGCCAGGAAAAACCAGCATATCCGCTACCATGCCGAACAATAAAATGCGTCCCGCACGTTTAATGAACCTAAAAGACTCGAGATTCTAATATCATACACTGCATGAGCAACCGCCCCAAAATATCATAAAAACCTACCCTCGCGCTTTAAATGTGACACTGCTCTTTAGCGGCGTACAAAGCAGAGTTACGTCAAAGTTGGCCCCTCTTTCGATCGACAGTTGCACGGGAACTCCCCTGACTACCGTATCTCTATTGTTATAGAGATTAATTTGCAATTAGGAGGTCGACCTGTAATAATCCTGACCATAATTTGCGTGCCTCTCGCGCTAAGCCAGGCACTTCCCCCTGTCAGCTCCTAGTACTCCGGTGCAAAGCGGGGAAGCTCGACGCGCGCCCGCTGGTGCAAGGCGGTTGACGGGAGCGGCGCAAGAGCGGTCCTCTGCAGCCCCGGAACCAAGGCATGGGGAAGACACGAGAATCAGGTGATCTTATCAGGGACCTCGCAGTAGCCGCAATCGGCACTCCTACCAATTGGGAAAGTTTTCTCGGGACCCTTAGTTCCCGCCGTGGACGCCATGGTCTGGAAATTGGGACCATGTGGGCGATCAAGGAGCCAGCGCATGAACCGGCAAGAGCGGTGGATGGCCAGCATCAACGGCTCTGTTTGATTGGCAGCATGAAAGCGTGACATTCGTTCTTTTCTTGTACGAGTTCTTTCATCGGCTCAACCAATCGAGTGCAGAGAATGACCTTCGCTTTTACTATGGGTGTTCGAGGTTGTATGTGCCTTCGACTGTGCTCTGACCTAACAAACTACACGGTGACTAGAGACGCCGTGAAAGTCCTATCTATACAATTTTTTTTCCTTCTACTTTTCTGAATATTCGGGTCGATCAATAACAAAACATTCTTCTTCTTCTTATTGTTTGCTTTAAGACCATCTTGGAGCAGGTGTGGCGCAACTCTTCGCAAAAACGGCATTTTGACGCAAGCAGACTTTCGTTCACTGCGCAATTTGGCGCACATGGCGCGGCACTTGCATCACTGGACCTGTTCAAGTTTGTTCTTAACAAGATGCGGGTCAATTCAATTTGCAAATAAGCATCACCCTCGCTCATCGATGATTTTTTTGTTAAATAGAGCAAAGGTCATGCTCTACTCGACATGGCAGCTACTTAAGTGGTTGCTTTCTGACGGTCTGCGTGCGCAGTGGTACTTGTGCCTGTCGTGGATAAAAACGCCGGAAAAGATTTGCGGAGCATCTCTCAGATATATTTACGGTGATCGGCAATTTATTTAGGTTGTCAAATATTGAGTCAATAATTAAAGACATTTTTATTATCACCAATAAATTCGACCGTATGAAGTTCACATAACCGCTTGATACTGTTCGAGGCGGGGCTTAGGCCGCACGTCCGGGAGCTTCCTGGCTCGTGACGACGACCATTCCCCGAAGTGAAGAACCAGGGGTCCCGTGGAGGTGGGAGAATTGGTAACGTAACGACCCCCCCCACCGCCGATGTCCCCACGCACTTGCTGCCCACTGGCAGGAAGAGCCTGAGAAGCGAATGAGAAGGCAATGTGAGCGGGGCCCGATAACGCCATCGCGTTCCACTCTTAAAGGCGAAACTTAAGCGTCCTCCAAGTTTTACTAACCGTTTGTAATCATCTCTCACGGTTCACTGAGGTGGACTGCCAAAGCGGCACACAGTTATTGCACTCAATAACATGCTTTGACAATTCTGAGTAGGGCTCATTGATCTTAGCGCAGCGTTTGTGTTCGTTTCATCGGTCCTTGAGGTAACGCATGGTTTGCCCTAAGTAGCATGAGCCGCAATCAAAAGGAATTCTGTTCACTACACCCGGCACACAATTGACATCCTTTTGTTTTGGCTATTTTGTAGAGGTTATAATCATTTAAGAATTATTATAGACTAAATCGATTGACCCAGTTTGTTTCCGAGAAGACTACTTGTACAAAACAGCACACAGAAAAGGATGTCAGTTGTGTACCATGATGATTTTTACTCGAGACTGGCTGCAGAAAGAGGATACTTTTTTACAATGGAAGAGAAAGTAACCGGGAGAGACAGCGTCTCTAACTCAACTAATAATTGTATCCAACCAACCTCCTTATATATATACAGAACTACAATCGCCAGAGAACCACCGAACATCCATGTTTTTCGTGTACCAGAATCGCTTGACGCCGTTTCGTTTATCGAATCGCTTGACGCAGTTTCATCGAATTTCACTTCACCGAATTTCGGAGCATTATAGTGCGATTTAGATTATTTACTCCCTCTTCCTGAGTTGTTTCCAGGCTGCTGTCGCATCGCCAGTAATAAAATTACTACCTTGGTCCAGAGTGTCGAAGCGAAACGTTTATCGGTTCGGTTCGGGTTCGGGTTCACGGCTTACGGTTCAGTTCCGGTTCAGTTCCGGGGGAGCAGAAATGGCGGTTCAAAATTGACAATATATTTCCGCGTTGTTTTGGCAATAGGCGCTATTTCTGCAGTGGAACGAGTAACTCTATAGTTTTTTTATCGTTCGTACAATGCATTTTATTTTCCAATACCAAAAATAAGAATCTGCTTTTTTTTTATTTTCAACGAATCAGTAAAATAAAGTATAGATTAACGTACAAAACGTCGTGTTTATACAACTCAACATCCATTTGTTTACCTCAGTCACATATATTTTACATGAATCGAATGGTTGTAACAATGTGCGGTAGGTCGCTAAAATACCCGTGATTGGTACAACTTTGCATCGCAGTATTAAAAGTTGAATCGTATTTGTGCTCTTGAAGGAAGGAATTACTTAGGGTGTATAAAATCATGGAATGGGCACCTCGTCACCATGTACCGTAAAATATAGTTCACGAAATATGTTTCCCAATATATATGATGACTACGCAACTGAGCAAAAAGAAATATTTTAAAAAATGTCACGGAAGTTTTAGGACAAGCCTTTTTAGTCTACATTTTACAGAGACACTGAGCGACAATCCACTCTTGTTTTCCTAAGCAACATTGGTTACACTCAGCACCGTGATGCAGGCGGAGAATCACGCAGAAAGGAGGAATCAAAATTGTTCGCACTAATTTATATGAGCCTTCGTACTCAGGTCGAATCTGGCCTAAAATAACGCGTGTACAAGTGAATGCGAACATTTTCTTACAGAGTAGAAACTGCAATGATGGAAGCGGCATTGGACTTTTTGTAGGCAGGATCTGTAGCGGGCAAAATATTGGTTCGGAGGAGCCACTGATGTTTTTGGAGCAGATGCCAACATCTGGTAGCACTTAACTTGAGAATGAAAAAAGTGATTGCATCTCTACGAGTTAATTTATGATAGCGATCAAAGGTCCATCTTTGATACTGGAGCATATTGTTATGGAGTTGCCGACGCTCGCGAGCTCCAAAGTCCAGAGCGACCGAGAACCACCGTTCGCGCGGAGCTTGAGATCAACATCCGTTCCCCGCTTCGCTGATTACCTGAGCGCCCCCGTACTCGAGGCGTTTTTTTTTTTTTCATTTTGTTTTATCTTTAATGAACGAGACCTCAGTCTTCAGCCTGACTCCGGCACGAAAGGTCGTCCGTGCGTTCTCTTCGCCAAAAGAACATAAAAGGAAACACATATTACTTCTGACCGTTTGCGATAAGAATGGAGAGGGCATAAAAAGAGCATAGTCTCCTTAAATAAGGCTCTAGTCAGAGTAGCTTCCATTTGCAACGGGTATTTAAAATGGTTGAAAAGCGAATCATAGCGCGGCGCTTCATTGGGAGAAATCCACTTTCCCCTCTCCATTTTGCGTTCGGTAGTTTGTTTAGCCCGTAAATATAATTTCCGTAAAATGCCAGGAAAAACCAGCATATCCGCTACCATGCCGAACAATAAAATGCGTCCCGCACGTTTAATGAACCTAAAAGACTCGAGATTCTAATATCATACACTGCATGAGCAACCGCCCCAAAATATCATAAAAACCTACCCTCGCGCTTTAAATGTGACACTGCTCTTTAGCGGCGTACAAAGCAGAGTTACGTCAAAGTTGGCCCCTCTTTCGATCGACAGTTGCACGGGAACTCCCCTGACTACCGTATCTCTATTGTTATAGAGATTAATTTGCAATTAGGAGGTCGACCTGTAATAATCCTGAGCATAATTTGCGTGCCTCTCGCGCTAAGCCAGGCACTTCCCCCTGTCAGCTCCTAGTACTCCGGTGCAAAGCGGGGAAGCTCGACGCGCGCCCGCTGGTGCAAGGCGGTTGACGGGAGCGGCGCAAGAGCGGTCCTCTGCAGCCCCGGAACCAAGGCATGGGGAAGACACGAGAATCAGGTGATCTTATCAGGGACCTCGCAGTAGCCGCAATCGGCATTCCTACCAATTGGGAAAGTTTTCTCGGGACCCTTAGTTCCCGCCGTGGACGCCATGGTCTGGAAATTGGGACCATGTGGGCGATCAAGGAGACAGCGCATGAACCGGCAAGAGCGGTGGATGGCCAGCATCAACGGCTCTGTTTGATTGGCAGCATGAAAGCGTGACATTCGTTCTTTTCTTGTACGAGTTCTTTCATCGGCTCAACCAATCGAGTGCAGAGAATGACCTTCGCTTTTACTATGGGTGTTCGAGGTTGTATGTGCCTTCGACTGTGCTCTGACATAAGAAACTACACGGTGACTATAGAGACGCCGTGAAAGTCCTATCTATACAATTTTTCTTTCCTTCTACTTTTCTGAATATTCGGGTCGATCAATAACAAAACATTCTTCTTCTTCTTATTGTTTGCTTTAAGACCATCTTGGAGCAGGTGTGGCGCAACTCTTCGCAAAAATGGCATTTCGACGCAAGCAGACTTTCGTTCACTGCGCAATTTGGCGCACATGGCGCGGCACTTGCATCACTGGAACTGTTCAAGTTTGTTCTTAACAAGATGCGGGTCAATTCAATTTGCAAATAAGCATCACCCTCGCTCATCGATGATTTTTTTGTTAAATAGAGCAAAGGTCATGCTCTACTCGACATGGCAGCTACTTAAGTGGTTGCTTTCTGACGGTCTGCGTGCGCAGTGGTACTTGTGCCTGTCGTGGATAAAAACGCCGGAAAAGATTTGCGGAGCATCTCTCAGATATATTTACGGTGATCGGCAATTTATTTAGGTTGTCAAATATTGAGTCAATAATTAAAGACATTTTTATTATCACCAATAAATTGGACCGTATGAAGTTCACATAACCGCTTGATACCGACACGGGAGGACGATCCTCAAAAATGCGCCATCTGTTGAGTCTGCGGAAACGTGCGTGCTTCTTTGTTCGCAGTTTGGCAGTGCGAAACACGGGGTCGCGGGGTTTGCCAAAAAGGACTTTGCGCTCACTTATCTGAAGGCAAATACACGAAATGCGCACTAAGAGAAATATAAAAAATTGTATTCTTCGAAAGACTCCGATATACGGTGCCGCAAAGTGAAATACGCACAGATGTAATGATATTCCTAATCACACATAAATAGCGCGAAGGTCGGACGAAGCTTTTTACATGAATCACATTCGGGCATCGGTTCGCATGAGCTGCAAACGTCGCGAAATACCTGTCTCGGGAGGCTTATGTTATATTCGGTTTAACGTGCACTTGTTGTGGCCGCTCACGTTAAAACTCTGTCCTTTATCACTTATGCGCTCTAGCATTTTATTAGGCTGCCGCATATCGTCGCGAGACCGCTATGAACATGGTGTTTCTTTCTTTTATTAAATACAAATTCTTTTAAACAAAGCCGTGAAAGTTACACAAACGCGGTCTGCGGAAGTGAGTTACGCTAATGCCAGGCGGACATTATGTTCGAGAGAAAATGCAACTAATAGATGACTAACTAACTAACATTCACTAATTACTTTTTAATTTGATATCTTAGGGCACATGCTTATATCGAATGTTGTAGGCCAGGTGTTTAAAGAAAAAAAACAACCCTGGATCGAGCAGGCAGTTGGAGTCATTCGTTGTCAAATTGAGTTGTGGAAATGTGTCGACACCGAAACCAAAGGCGCGATGCCCGCCGGAAGGACAATCCTCCTTTGCCCCCGGAGGGTCACGTGTTAATCACAACATTTGCCTCACTTTTGCGTCACAGGTCGTAGAAGCATTCACTTTTTGTTGAGTACTATTTTATGTTCAGCTTGTTTTTCTAAGCTGACTCGCAGCCAGCCACGACTAAAATGTTTTTCAGATACATGGCCCAGCAATGCGAAGCTACTTGTCGCGGCCAATAATGTGGCTTATCGCTAGTTCGTCAGCCACAGAACACCGACTGCAGCCAGCTCCGGCGCGCTGTGACGCAAGTTAATGACGCAAATTTTCTCATTAACGCGGGACCCTCCAGCGTCAAAAGAGGGTTGTCCTTCCGGCGGGCATCGCGCGTTTGGGTGTCGGAATCCACAGATTTCTAAAACCGCTCGATTCAGGATTTAAACTGGCCTTCAATATTGATTGCCTCCATTTCTTCAATATAAATATGTCCGTAAAACGTTTATTTGAAAAAGTAATTAGCCAATTAGCGTTAATTATTTATCCATCAGTTGCATTCTCTCTTGAAAACAATGTCCGCCTGGTCGTGTAACTCACTTGCGCAGACCGCATTTGTGTAGCTTACACTGCATTTTTTTAAAAATCTGTATTCGATAAAAAAAAAAAAAAAACTGCATGTATATTGCAGTACTTTACAATTTGGACATCTACTTTTGCTAGGGTTGCGAACATTGCATTTCACCAGGAGCTGAACTGTTTACCATTTTGTTTGCTCGTGACGTCACCGCGCTATGTGGTCATTTCGATTTGTTCTTGCGGAGGAAATCGAATTCGGTGATGCAAAATGATGCACGCTGCAGAAGGTTCGTGCTCAGTGCAAAGCGTGCATTTCAAAGACAGCAATTCTTCTTGCTTGGTGCAGCGTCCTGAGAAAGGACAAGAGCGTCTGATACCAAGAAGGTCGCATTCTGGCAAGAGTGTTTTTGCAAACCGAGTATAAAGTTCCCGGGGTCAGGCTTTCTTCTCTGTGCCGAAGATGCGGGGCCGTATTCACACGGGGGAGAAATCTGCGGTGTGCGTGGCGTTGACAGCGGGCGCAATTTGCTCCTCGGCTTCGTCATTCACTCCGACGAGGTTCCGGAGGGGGGGGGGGGGGGATGTCAGCGTTTCAAGTCCAATTGAGCCGTTTCCGCACTTGACACCATTGCTGCCGAATTTAGCGAGCTCTACATTGGACACACACACACACACAAAACAAAAAAGTTTAAACGACAAAATACTATTGAAAACAAACTGGCGTCGAAGCAGTATTGTTTGTGCGGCCTGAGCGTCCCTCTCTCCCTCCGTCGCGTAGCTGAGGTCATTGCGCCGCATCGCCTGCCGTTTTCGACGCGTCCCTCGCGCGCCGGGGAGAAATCCCCTAGATTTCTCCCTCATGTGTTTTTAAAGCTACCCGCTACCTTTTTTTTTTTTTTTTGTTATTTCTTTAGAGAACATTTCTTATACCGGAGGGACTGCCTCCTCTGTTTGGGGGAGTTAATTCGGCAATTATGTTCGTGCCACTTGTTAACAGTAATCCTCCATTGCTATTATTTCGCACCCAAAAACTGTGTGGTTTAAACGAAATACGGAGTTCATCGAAGCTTGGGGAATAGTTTGAGAACGACGCTCCTGTGAGACTTAAGGTACATTTATACTCCAACGTAACGTCGACGGGCGTGGCGTAGCGCAGCGCGCACAGATACTGATTGGTCGCAGATATCGAGTTCCTGCTTGCCGGCCAATGAAAGGCGCGCGTTCTGCGCTACGCTGCGTTCACTGCGCTCGACGTCGGAGTATAAACAGCCCTTTAGACCGGCTGCCAACGTCCGGCTGCCTCTCTAAGGCCATGTTCTTAGAGTACTTCCCTCAGAATACCATGTACTTAGAGTACTTCCCAACACTGCTTGTTTATTATTTTTTATATAAAAACGTTGGGGGAATTACTAGGGTTTTTCGAACGATATTCGAATCTTTGAAGATCTGAATATTCTGAGTTTTGGGAGGAAAGGCAACGCAAAAAGGTCACCTTTGCGTCACCCTTTAGCACGCGATTCTTCGAGTACAGCACAAACTAAGGGAGCACCGGATGAGCTTCCGAGCGGATGCTGCATTTTGTTGCCTCCTTCGAGTGAGGATGCAGTGTGTACACCTCCTGTAGTGGGCGAGAATTCCTAGGTTGGGGAGAAGCGGGGACCAGCCCTTTCTTCAAATGGGTCAATAATCCTTGAGATTCGGGACACAAAGAAACGCCAGTCTTCGGCGCTAATCCCACAGTTACTCGGCCTCTCTTGCGTCGTGTCTGTCCGCTCCCCGCGCCTCGTAGCAGGGTTGTTACAGTGGGGGGCTCGTGAAACTTTTGGGGGGTTTTCAACTCTCCAAATCCTTTTCTTCCCCCCCCTTTCTTACGCCACATGCTTCCCCCTCTTTGCAAATATCAGCTGATCTTCCAGCATCCTATCTCTTTTTGTGCAGGAATGTTTGTTGATAGGCAAAACAACCACTAAAATTCCAAAGTAATTTGTAATTTGAGTAGAAGTTACTCGGAGAGAGTAATTAAAGCAAACTACTATAATTACCGAAATAGCGATGTAATTGAAAGTTACTAAACTACTCAGAATAGATAGTTAAACTACAGTAACTTGAGTAGAGTAGTTGACGTATACGTACAAGTCTGGTTGAGGGCTTCTGTCGCCCATCGCCGAAGCGACTTCCCGGCCGTTTTGGAAAGGAACCGAAAGTCCGACTTGACAACGTCCCACCGGGAAGGTGACAGGGTGGCAGCTGCCAGCGACGCGCAGATGGACTGCCGCAAGCCAGAGAGCGGCAGCTTGTGGCACAGAACTGAAATATCGAGGCGCTATGTGTTCCCGCGCTGGTATAGAAAGCCCGTCACGTGGAAAACAACGGACAGGTGATCCGAAATATATCCTGCAGCTCTTGGAAAAGACAGTGCGGGGCACGGCGGAGCGTCAAAACGGTCGACGCGGCTCGACGAGGTGCCCCTCGACCACACAGACTCGTACGTGGCCCCACTCTACCCACACGTCACGCAGGTCGTGAAGGCCAAGCAACCGGACAAGGGCTTTCCAGCTGGAGCGTCCGCAGCCCGGCCCATCGACTACACAGTTCCACATAGGAAGAAGAAGCCGTCGTCAAAAACACAATGTCAAAAATTTATGAAAAAAGTACTATACCCCGCAGCGCGTGCAGGTGCGGAAACGCTTATCGCTTGGAATTCAGCGGAGCCGAAAAAAAAAAGTATACTAGGACACGTCCTTCTGGATCGCAGATGCTAAACGCTCCCCGCAAAAATGAAGTACGAAAAATCAGAACGCCAACGCCGCAAGAGCGTGACGAAGCGAAAGAAAAATAGCACGGAATTGAAAACCGGGATATAAATTCGACCACATCACGCGCGAAAAAAAATATTCCTATAAAAAGGAGATCCCAGTGCTGCGATTGAGCGAAATTGATAACTTTGCGCTGCTTATTTGAGTTACGAAACCCTGGCACATTGAAAGTGATGACGTGCAGGCCCATGAAAAGGAAGAAGAACACGGCATGACAGTGAGCAAAGTTAAAATACCAGTGCATCGTCCTCCTCGGGGTCTCCCGGGTCGGGACGCTTTTCCTCGAGGGATGAACTGGGGGGCTATGTTGCACGTTTTGGACTCCCAGGAGACTAGGGAGAAGGAAGTGACGTCAACAACGCTCTTTGGATGTTGTTTTCTTCTGCAGATACCGTCATCAGCGACTCCACCAATCAACATCCAAAGAGCGTTGTTGACGTCACTTCCTTATTCTTTCTAGTCTCCTGGGAGTCCAAAACGTGCAACATAGCCCCCCTGGGGGCGGTATCCGAGCTGCTGTTGGCCGCAAAGAAGCCTCGCTTGACATCGAAACGGTCGAGTGGCATGGCGGCGTCTTTACAGGGCGCGGAGTCCGTCGACGACTCCAGAGATGTCGTCGTCTCCGACGCCGTGGACGCGGAATTCCTTGGCCGGGTGGGACGTCGCCCGCGTCGTCAATAACGAGGCGATCCGAGTCGGAACTGAGGTGGTTGGCCTCGGCCACGGGGGAGTCGAAGGCGACTGCCGCAGACGACGGAGCGCTGTATTCCGAGTCCTCGAGAGCGTCAGGAGCGGTCTTGCTTGACGAAGCGTCGGGGGCGGGGTCACCAGGATGAAGGGCAGGCGGGCCCGGGTCGTCCCGGACATCCTTGGTTTCCTGGGGGACCGGGTGTCCATGGGCTGCTGCGTGGCAGCGACGTACGATTTTCGCTGTCTGTGGTGGCATGGGCGTGGCCGCAGGCATAGCGCTGTTCAGCCCTCCGTTGCGTGGTCTAAAATGCCACACCGATCATATCGCGGTGTCTTGCATACGGGTCCAATATGGCCCTCCTTCTCGCATCTGCTGCATACGTGGTGCAAGCCACGGTAATCTACCATGACCCGATGTCCTTGGACGCTGATGAAGTTCGGGAGAGGACTGGACATCTCCATTTTTTTCACGCGTGTCCAGGTCTTATGTCCGACTGATCTCGAAACGTCGCGTGGATTACGGCTTTCACATTGCCACACTGGCTGAGGACTTGCACCAAGCCCTCCCACGGAAGGTACGGTAGAAGGCGGTAGGCGGAGACGTACTGGACGTGTTACCCCGCTGGCTCCAGGGGGACCTCGACTTCTCCGAGCACGAGGGAACCTCGCGCTACCAAACGTTGGGCGGCGGCCGTGCTTCTGACCGATGCATGAACCTTGCACCTCCGTGGTGTTGCAGTTACTGGAGGCTGTCTTCTCCGGAGACTGACTGGATGCTATCCATAATGGCATCTACCGGCGTTTTCACCGGTACGCTGAAGTAGAAGCATTGCGCCTTGGTCGGCGTCGGCGACTTGACGGATGACATTTCGGACGCGCTGGGCCCCGGAGACCACGAGAAGGAAATGCTTGGCTGCTGTCAACGATCTTAGCCAAAAGGCGTTGCTATGGCAATCGCCATTTCGGCCCCTTCAAATCTACGAAGCTTCGAGAGGGTGGTTCTAATCCAGTCGCACCAAGATCACCATTGAGCATCACCGTACTGAAGGTGTTCCTCGCCAATATAAGGGTCTTTGACACTGCGTACGCAATCAACTTATCAGTCATGCTCATCTTCACGGATTTCTTACAATTATATTGTACTCCTTGCGTATTTGAAGACAAGAAAATTATTTTTCAATGCCTCCAAGCACCGACACCGCAAATGGTGGTGGTACGGAAATGTACGCTTGTTTCGCCGTTGTATGGATAGCGAAATCTCAGTATACAAGATACGTCACAATACACCCTTTTACTGTTTGCAAACATGAATCACTGCTTGCGTCCCAAGCGACTTCCGGTCGCTCCGTCTTTCAAGACCTGCCGAACTCGCTTATGTCAAGAGTGCTAGAAAGCATAAATGCTACACGGACCACACACACACACACACACACACACACAATATATATATATATATATATATATATATATATATATATATATATATATATATGGAGATTTAGCGAAGGGCTTTCGGCTGTACGATTTAACGTCTTGAAGGAGACAATTAGGCTTGCAAGAATATTGGAAACATTTTAACAGATCTCCCGCTTCTTGGTTCTTTTGGCGTTCACCTAGAGAATGGACGTTTCTGGAAACGCTAGCGCCGCCAGTGAGCGCTCCGGAGCATTATTGGAACTGTGAGAGTGTGACGCCTTTAGCCAAACCAAGTCTAGCCTTGTCGAGCTTTCGCATGCTAGGTGGCGCACGCTACCACCCGAACTGCAGCGCCGTTCTTAATCCATTCATGCATCCAGGCGAGCTAATGGTCTTCAAACGGTGTTGGGACAAGCTGTGTTTTTTTGATTGGCGAAGGAAAATAAAATGTACCGAATAACTCAACTAAATCCCGTAGCAAGAAAAAAAAAAAACGAGTGTTGAATGTTTGGGTGATATCTCGCTCTTTTGTCGCGTGGCCCATCCATCCATGGTGGCCCATCCAGAACGATGGCTCACCCACAAAAAAGGCAGTGGATAGACGTGCTGTGATTGAGGGTTTCTCACCTCATGTGGGCAACGGAGCGCAGCGCAGGGTGCTGCAAAGATTGCCGTCTGCCGTACACAGGGACCCAACGTGAACGTAGGCAACGTGGTTCTCGCAGGCGGTACGGCGGCAGCAGACGACGGAGCAGCGACCCTCACTGTTCCCATAGTGCCTCACGCGCGCTGTTTGAGGGCGCCCGGTACTTTCCAGAAAGGTCCATTGTTGTTTTAATGTTTCATCGACGTTTCAGGGAGTGGTGTTAAGGTGTGCTTTGCTCATTATTTGTGAGCACCTTTGCGTCCCTGCGTCCCCGGGGCCACGTGCTTTCACGGTCCTCGGGGGTTTCGTTTCCGCCATGGCGTCCTCGACCACGCCGTCGAAGGCAGTGTTTTATGTTTAGTGTCCCTGCCGACACGGCAGTGGACGAGATCATGGACGCTTTCCGAGTGGCCGCTGGTCCCAGTGGACTTCAGTACCTCCAGCATCACGGTGATGTGAGGTTTCTGGCGGCTGCCAGCAGCATGGCTGCGGCCAACCGCCTGGTAGCAGAAGGCTCCCTTGCGCTTTGCGACGTGGCCGTGCTCTTGGAACCGGTCGGTGCTCACGTAATGCATGTCCCTGTGTATCGCCTGCCACCCTAAACTCTAAGAAAAAAGTGAGCGTGACTTGCTCCCTCAAGGGAGCAAATACGCTGCCACAGCCATTAGTCCCCCAGGGGAGCAACGGTAAGGTGAGCAACCTTTGCTCCCCTACCGTTAGTCCCTCAAATGTGAACCCCGAGGACTAACTTTTGCACCCTTGCATTTAGGCCACTGAGACTAAATGTTACGTCATTACCTTATTTATTACTAAATTGCGCCCTTACACACCCAGGTGGCGCTAGTCAGCGTCAAATTCAAAATTGGTAAAACATTGGTTATCGCTGGGGTAGATCGTTTCCACGCTCATTACACTCACATATAAACAACGCTTCTTTCACATTTGCACACGCATTTTACATTTCAACATAGACAAGGAATTAGAACACAGATGACACACGCACAACACGCCCGCAACGACACACTAATTCAATCTTCTTTTTTTTCTTTATTGCCATACATTATTCATTAAAAAATACACTTTCAGAAACACTTATAAAAAAGGGCAAGCTGAATTACGACTGACGCAGACTGATTAACATGATCTTAATGTGACCAGTCGGTCTAGGATTCGCCACCAATCAGGCCCATCTCCCAAAACCTTATACACTTCTCTAATCTGGCTAATGCTCCGAGTAAAATAGTGACACACTGGTCGAGCATCTACGTCACCATGCCGCAGTGTTATGCGGCTCTTCCAGATACTGTGTAAGCCAATAACCAAAAGTAAATAATACGGTACAGAGTCGGTTAGGACAACAGGCTGAAAACGTATCCCATGTGCGCTTAAAGGAAGTTCCTTTTCCAGTGTTCGCTGCAGTACATCCCCGTGAGAGCGCCACGTCCCAACTATCTAAAAATACATGTTCTATCGACTCGGGCCTTTTGCGCAAGGTACAGTTTTTAGTCCAGTGAACAAATATGACCTTTCGTCCAGCCATGTTTTAAACGGAGGTGTTCCGCTCTCGCTCTTCATGGGAAGAGACGAAGAACGGCTGCGGCCAGCGCGTCGTCCCCTCTTCCTCGTCACTAACAACCAGGGACTCTCAGTCTTTTGGAGCGACTGGTCGGTTCCTTCCTCCGGGTCGTTGAGCCGCCGCTTGACCGCCTCAGTCGCGAAGTCCATTGCTGTACCATCTCCGGCTTCCAGTGCGTCAGTCGCGTCCTTTGCAGCCGGTGCCGTCTCACTGGCGGTGTTTGCATTAGACTCATTTTCCCCAACAGTGTTTTCTGCCGTCAATGCTTGTGGGAGACGAGGGTGAAGAAGACGGGGCGGAGGGTACGTGACAGGCGGTCGGCCGAGAAGACACGAACTGGCGTCAGACAGCGCGTGCTGCGCAGTGGCGTACCAACTTGTTCTTGAGTGGGGGGGCAAACCAGACACCCCCCCCCCCCCCCCTGGTACGGTGGGCGGTGCCCTTGGTATCCCGTGGGCGCCGCCGGCCAGTGTTTGCCCTGCCCAGTGGCGGCTGTTTCAGGGGGGGCAAAAGGCATGCCTTGCCCCCCCCCCGCCCCCCAACTCTGAGGACTGGGGGGCAAGCGGTCCCCTTGCCCCCCCCCCCCCCCCCCCGTTGGTACGCCCATGGTGCTGCGCGAGGCTGGAGCCGGGCAGGAACGATGGAGCTGTTCTGGCTGGTCTGGCCCATGGCGATCCCCGGAGCGGCCCACCAGCGAGGTTTGGAGACGGACCGGCGGAAGTGGGGAGCCTTGGCCATACCGACCTGGGCCGTGACGATCCCGAATTGGTTCTGCAGCGATACTCGGGCTGTGATAGCCAAGGACAGCTAGCCTACGCAGCACTGGCGTGGGAAGGACGATCCGCAGGCCTGGACACGGACTCCGACTGCGAGCTCTGAACGGCGTGCGACAACCAGGGTCGGTGGGCCCGGACTGCCGGCTCTTGAGGACGGGCAACCAGGAGGTACAGTAAGACCATTCGATGCCTTTCCATTATGTGGTGTCACCCCGTGGGAGACGGGCGGAGCACATACCAATCGGGCGGTGATAATTATAGAGCGAAAATACCACAAAGAATACCACATGCTATGGCGGAAACCTGGCCTTCTGGCATCGCTAATGGCGCGCATTGCTGCTCACCGGACGCCTGAGCGTCTTGAGAAAAAATCCTCGCGGTTTGAGTCGCCGCCGCTTCGGCCTCTTCCTTATTTATTACGATGTTTCTGTCCTGGCTGTCGGTGATCCTGCTGGCAGCAGCTCGAGCGTACCACCGTACGCTATCTGAGGCCTCATGCCCCAAGGCTCGACACTCCTCGCACCTCGGCACTCTACAGTCGCGCCGTATGTGTCCCGTGCGTCGACAGCGGAGACACACCGGTGCGCGTCCGGGGACAACAACCAGCAGCGTCCTCCGTAAAGGTAGTGGGAATCCACGTCTGCCAGGCCCTCGGTTCTCCACTTCTCTCGGGCGACACCCTTGACCTCCCCGTATGGCTCGAAGGCCCGTAGAAGGGCGTCTGCTGAAACGTCGAATGCCACCCAGTGGACTGCTATCTTCAGCTCTCGTTTTTCTGGATCAATGACCAGGCATGGTCGCCCCTTCACCAGCATGGTCCCCTCTCGCAGAAGCTTTTTTTGGCGGAGGTGGTGTGCAGCTTCAGCAGCCAAACGTGCCCCATTTGAAACGCACCAAGACTTGTTATAAAACGCATCAAGACCCACCTGGTTCATTGCCCCCACGAAGTTTTCAGCACGGTATGGCCGCCCCCGGGTATCAGCACGCAGCACAAGGCTGCATTTCATGGCTTCTCCTGTCGGCAGGGTAGGCAGTATCACTGCGTAGTTATTTGGAACATCGCCGAGTACGGTATCACCACGGCTCGGAGCCGCGGTCATCGGACTCACAGCCGAGCGTTCCATTCCACGTGCCACGACACACTAATTCAATCGCCACCCCCAAAGGCTACCCATGCGGCTTTTATACTGATCACATGGAAGAAGTCGTTTGGTTAGTGAGCATCACAACCTCACAACCGTGAACGATGTTACAAATATGGTGCTGCTGTCGCACCAATATTGTTCTCCAATATTGTTGCTAAATTTTCCAAGAAGTGCATCTCTTACTAAGAAGTAACGGTACACACAGTAATTATTTTTAACAGTCTATAAAACAGCGTCCCCATAAGCACCCAGCATCCATGTTCTCGCTTCCCCGCATAGACTGCCCCACTTTGCGCATGCGCGTCTCCGCGACAACCGCGTCGTCTCTTGCGAAAGAAAACACACAGATCTTAAACAATACAAAGCGAAAACAGAATGAGCCTTTATTTTTTTTTGTCTTTGGAAACGTTTTTACTACGTGCTACGTGACTATTTTCATCCCATAGCACGTTTCAAAGAATTCAAAGGGGAAGGACGCCAGGACAATGGTCAAAAGCCGCATGGCCAGTGCATCAACAATGGTGGCGCTCGAATCAGCGCTGGCGTCCACGACGTGCTGGAACAAAGGCTGCGATCGTTATAAAGTTAGCTCCAACCCTTAAACATGCCCCCTCCTGCAATTTTTGATGCTACGATTGTCTGTGGATACGTCCCCTTGTGTTCCGAAACAGTAAGTGCGTCACTAACACTTGCCATCGGCGATGCAGCAGACGCCACCATCTTGTCCGCGCGTTTGGACAGATGCACCCTGTCTTAGGAGGACTAAAGGCTGCTTTTGCTACCGCGCGCCTTTCGGTTAGTCCCGGTCACGGTGTAAGAATCACATTTAGGTAATGACTCTGGCCGCTCTTCCCGCGGGAAGCGAGCGACCAGATTGTGTTCGGAGCTAGCCTCGAACCAGGAGTAGTTAGTTCCGCGCCGCCGCGGAGGGCGCTGAGGTATGAGATCCCTCCTCGGCGGCCACGGTGTCGGTGGCGTAGCGTGCTCGCCTTTTTCGCGGTGTGGTAGTATGGTGGGGGTGTGCGGCCAGTGGCTGGCCTCGTGTTTTGCTTTGGTGCTGTGTCGATTACAGGTGCCACCATCGTGCACGAAGGTGAGCCTTAGCCCGAAGAAGAAGGAGGAGGAGGAGGAGGAGGAGGAGGAGGAGGAGGAGGAAGAGAACACAAATTTACGGACTCTAAGGCTACGCGCTCGACCTCAGTGACACCAGATTGCGCGTGCTTCAAGGTGCACAAAAAAACGATTGGGCGGAAAAATGGCTGAGATGTCACCACTCGAGCAAAAGCGCGCGTGTGTATGAAGGCACTCTAATATAGTGGCACTTCACGTGACCTGTAGCGGACGAGAGAGAAAACGCAAGCACATTTGGTGAAAACTCTGTATTCCATTTGGCGCTGGCCGGCGTTCGGCACGCGCTCTCTGCTCGTGCCGATCGAGGCCACCACATATAGCTTCCCCCTCCAGAGACGCCACGCTCTGCTCTGTTCCGAATGCTTTTTTTTTTTTTTGTTACGGAGCGCGTGAAAGCGCGTTTCCCGGCACGAGCTCTTGGCATTGACAGTGCTACGCAGACCGCACCGCCATGTATTCCGAGACAACGATGGTGGATTTCGCCTACACGCAACGCATTCCTATTCTCTGTTTCATACTTAGTGTGCAACGCTGTCAAAGCACACCATAGATGAAGCCACGCGCCAGTAGCTTTGACAGCATTGCACGATAAGTATGAACCAGAGTATACAAGCAGTGCGCCTCGTCTTCCTATCGCACACGGCGCCCCGGCGGTGACATCAGGCTCCCCCACTGCGCAGGCGCCGCGATACCCGCCGGCTTCACGACAGCTTCCGTTACGAACTGCATATGCGTTGCTGTGCTTTTGTGTTTTATTTATTTCTGAGGCGCGTCCACTTTGACCTCGAGCGGCCTCGCCGGATTCCGTGACGAAGCATCTGATATGACGCGTTGCAGCCAATAGGAATCTAGGTGCCGTTTTTCGCGGTTACCGACGCCGCCCGCTTCGCTCCATGGGGGACAGTTAATGCTTTCGCATTAAAACATCTTCCACAGAGAAGGATGGGAAACCGGGCCCATGGCAGGCTGCCATAAGCCGCATATTGAGAAACATTTGGTGGCGGCGCTGGCAACGAGAGAGAGTACTGTAGGAGGGAAGACAAAGGACGTGTTTCGAAGCCTATAGCTTCGGATGTCACCTTTGCTCGCAATGAAGGCGAGGAGAGGACTTTATCTGGCCTGGCAGCTGCGACGGGCGTGGTAAATACTACAATGTGAGGCCGTAAGGACCGGCACATCCACCAAACCTCGCAAAATTCGAATTCAAATCCTACATTCCTCAAACTGGCCAAGCAAACGTCGCTTCGCAAAAAAAGTTTTATGTCTATTGTTTTTGTTTAGAGCTCAACTCAGATGTGGCAAAATATTAAAAATCGTGCAAAAAAGGGCGGCCGTGCATTTTATATGTTCGATACCGGATGTCTGACGTCTGCACATTGGTGTGCGAGCTTGCTCCCAGGTCGCCATCGTTCATATATTTCGCAAAATTTAATACTTATCGCGATTATCCTGCTCGTCGCCAGCCTCAATTAGGCATTCTCAGCTTTTTTTTTTTTTTTTTTTTGCGTTCAGCACGTTATTCGGGAGCGAGCTCGGAAACCAGCGAGCATCCGACGAACAGGGTGGTATAGGACACCTTGTTTGCTTCATTTTTAATACTTCAACCCCTCTGAGTTGAGCTCTAAAAAATTAGACATAAATCTTGTTGCGAAACGACATTCGCGTACCTAATTTTAGGTATGTACGCTTGGAATAGGAAATATGCGAGGCGTGTCGAATGTGCTGGTCCTTCTAGCTTCACCCTGCATATATCTCTTACACCGTGACCGGGGCCGATACACCGAGCAAACTTGCTGCATTTCCCAGCGCGCATTTCTGCATCGAAACTTGGCATCATCTTGCGTGCATGGCTTTGGTCAGTCCCCTACAGAGCAGCAGACAGCGTTTCAGTCGGTGTCGCACTCCGATGGCTATCGAACGAGAAGCGCCGATCTGGGAAACGGCGAAACAATGCGCCCCACTTGGAGGGCAGCGTCCGAGCCGGGCACGCTGCTTCTTGTTCACGCGCCATCGAGCCTGGCAACAAACAACGGGAACATCCAAAACGCGTGGAGAAAAAAACACTTTTTCTTGCTTGACTGGAGGGACGCGACCGAAACGGCGCGCGAACCTTTTGTCGCCCTCTCGCACACGAGGGAGGGATGAAGCCGGCGCCTCCGTCGCCCATTGTTCGCCGCCACCTAGCGGTAGTTGGCGCAGAATTGCCGGGACGCAGTCCCGACGAGGTATACGCTGCGGCCAACGGCTCCAGCCAGGGCGATGTTGTTACTATGACCGAATTGAATGCTGTTCATTTCCCGGAAAGCTTGTGTCGTGTCACGCATTTGGCAAAAGAAATGCTGCTCTGTCAATGAGACCACAAATGTGGTGTGAAACGATTTTCTTTTTTTTTTTTTTTACGGACAAATGTAGATACGATGATTGGGGTTTTATGGCGCACAAGCAACTTAGGCCATATTGCGCAAATGTAGATACAACGCCGTGGTCTGCTCCGCGGTGCGCCTGGGCGCATAAACGACGTCCAGTTACGCGTAAGCATCAGAAGACAAGATTTTTTATAGCTTTCGAATAGGCAATGGTGACACTGAAATTTTTTGTGCACTGAATAATTTTACAGCAAGATGACGATTGTTTTCGCCAGTAGTAGTAATACGAGTAGTAACGCACGTTTATTAGCCGTATTTTTTTTTTTCGCCAAATCTGTAGCTAAATCAAAATGCAGGCGAGGAGATGTATGCGTCGGCTGTCGGCAGATGAACGAAAAGTTCGGGCGCAAACGAGCCGGTGAAGGTTTACCATAATTTTAGACAAACCCCGGAGACTGGGGAAAAGACGAAGGAGAACACAACACACGGAGTCTCAAACGGAGCTGAAATTGATTCCACAGACTGAGCTCGTGTTTATATAGGGGTTTTCTGCCCTCACAAACCAAAAGAAAAAAGAAGGAAAGTGAGAACACTCTTTACACAGAGGACTTGGCACCAAGCCGACAGAGGTTGGGTTGAACCTGAATCATTTTACCCGAACATCTCGATAAGACACACAAAGAACCTAGAACCCCTTTTTTCGGAACAAACCAACAGGACCGTGGGCAAAAACCTCGAACTTCAAAACACTGAAAAGGACACACAAAGAAGATAAAATATACAGAAAGAAAGTCGGCTTTTGCCAACAGAGGTTCGTGGGTGACCTCGCAAAATAAGGCGATTAGATTTGTAGGAAGCTTCTTAACTCTGTACCTAAACTAAGGGGCGGAGTATTAACTGCATTGCCATAGCGAGAGACTCATTTACCAACCGTTTGTGGTCATCTCTCTCGGTTAAGATAACAGAGGTGGACTGCCAAAGCGGTACACAATTATTACACTCAATAACATGTTTCGACGCTTCTGAGTATGGTTCTCTGTTCTTAACACAATGTTTGCGTTCGATTAAGCGGTCATTGAGGCAACGCTTGGTTTGCCCTATAGGCTCTGTTATACTCCGACGTTGAGCGCAGCGAACGTAACGTAGCGCAGAACGTGGGCCTTTGATTGGCGGGCGAGCAGGAACTCGATATCTGAGACCAATCAGCATCGGTGTCCACAGCGCTGCGCCACGTTTGCGCTCGACGTCGGAGTATAACAGAGCCTTATGTAGTAGAGGCCACAATCAAGAGGAATTTTGTGGACTACACCCGACACACAATTGACATCTCTTCCTCTGTGCTGTTTAGAACATGAAGTCTTCGCGGAAACAAACGGCGTCAATCTGTTAATCTTAAAATCATTCCTGAACACTGTGCCAATACCGTAACGGTTGCCAACTGATTTAAGATTGTGGGAGATACGATGGAAAAAAGGAAGAACTACGTGTTTGGTGGGTTTCGGTTTTTCCTGACTTTTCTTTTTAAAGGAAACAAAGTACAATAACTTTTTGCAAACATAATCTTCCGGACAGCCAGCCACACTAAAACGGTCAAAAAAGGCGCTGTAGCGAGGATTTAATGGAATGGGAACACGAGTTTTTCAGAGCACTCTTCACGAGGTTTCGGCCAATGCCAGACTTCACAGTTTTCGAATGGCAGCTATTAAAAGGTAGGACAGGTTTTGATGTAGCTTTTACATATTGCCAACACAAACTAGACGGAGTTTTCCACTAAATATCTAAAAACTGCAGGTGATCGTTTTTCGGCCTTTCCACTAAAAACTGTAGCTCTGAAGCATCTTCATGCACGAAGCTTTCTAACGACGCGGAAAGAGACGGACCAATAGTGCAAACCAAGATGTCGTCCAGATGACGTCTTCTAAGGACGTCATCAGGAGACACGCTCTGAATAAAACCAAGGAGTAGAAGATCTGAAGAACCTCAATCTCTGAAAGAACTGGGGCTACTGCCGAACCAATACATACTCCTTGTTTCTGAATGAAGCTTTTATCATCGCACTTCACTGCCTTTACCTTCACTTCACAGCGATTTCTGACTGTGATTCAAACCTGAAGAGATTATTTTCCAAAAAATGACTAACACGACTGAGTAAAGTTTTAGGATCAAGTGAATAATAGAAGGTCTCTTATGTCCCTCGTAAAAATAGAGCAAGGCCTGCCATGAAACGGTTGTAACTCCGTTATCAAATCATCTGAGCAGCGCAGAGACAACGGACTTCTGACATCTGAAACTGAGAGTGCGTCTTAAAAAAAAACGAAGAAACAACTTTTTGCCATGTACTATTTTCATTGACTACTACACGAAGTGGAAAGTCTGCTTTATGATCCTCGAGGAAAAACTTAATAGCAAAAGTGTCACGAGATATACCATTCAGCTTGTAGACCAAAGACGGAAACTCAGACTCTTTAAGCACGCCAACCACTCACATCTTCATATGTTTCAAATTACCGTCGAACTGCTTTAACAACCCCATAACGGCTAAGTCAGATTTTTTTCGAAACAAATCCATTGGCAACACAGCAAATTTGCCAGATAGTCGGTTTTAAGGAGCGTGATCTCTTTTTTCTTTAGTTTCCTCTTCACTAAAGCAATCTTTCGGAAATCTCTCCCGATCTGTCCTAAAAGACGAATCTACCAAGGATAACATTTTTCTCAACGTCGATGAAAAAAGGGCGTTTTTCCCCGCAAGATCTGACACTGAATCGGATAAACTGTGAACAGCTGAGATCCATCCTCAAAGGTTTTGCATTTCCACAGAACTTGGAACCATTAGCTAGACATGCTTCAGTACGTTTCGTCAAGTCAATACTGAACGCATTGACTACTAGACTGGCCACTTTCGCGACAGCGGAAGACAAAGACGGCTTTAAAACACACTTAGGAGGTATGCTCCGTCGCAAAGATGGAAATATAACATTGAAGTCTTTGATTTTTAACATCTGCCACTGAGGGAAAAGAGGGGAACCATGAAACTTCTCACCGAGAAGCGCAGTCCAAAGATTTTCGGAGATTCGGTCCACCGTCCGTAGTTGCTCCTTGGTGCAGGTCAGGTAGCCATTTAACAACTTCTTCCGATGCTAGCCGACTTGCATTGAAGCCAAGAGCCCGAAGCGACCCTGGTCGACGTACTTGGTCCTTAGGCACATTCCGATGTCTCCGCTTCCAGTTGGGACATACGATGGCCGAATTTGCACAAAACCCACAACGAGTGCGAATGTACATGCGAGACGGGGAAAGAGTGAACAGAAGAAAACGTGAAGGGGACGAAACTTGCATTTTGTAGAATTAACGAACAACAAGTTAGGGCGCAAACGATCTGATGAAGGTTTAACCATGTTTAACTTAATTTTAGACAAACCCCCGAGACTGGGGAAAAGACGAAGGAAAAGACGAAGGACGAAGGTCGTCTGATGCTCGCATCGTTGCACTGTGCTACTTTCCATCCAGTGGCGCATCCAGGGGTGAGGCTTTTCAGCCCCCCCCCCCCCTTCCCCGATATCCAGCCGACCGTATAGTATACACATGCCCTTTGGACCTTCGCACCCCAAGTCATAAGCATCTCGGCCACCTTCTTCCCCTTGCAGCCTGCAGGCAGATTCCAATCTCCAGGCGTTGGTCTCGGCAATTGGATACAGCATAAGCAAATACCACGCAAGCCCGCGACTCCAACTAACTATAGGTGGCGCCACTCATTTTCCGAAATGGCGGTTATAGTGAGGGTAGGAGATGCGTGCCGCTGTTGAGCCTGTATACTGTGCTGGCTTCACTGAGCGACACAAACTATTTCTGGTAATACGAGGAAGCTAGGGTGTTAGGAGTGCAGCTCACCTCTTTATCCTGAAAACAAAAACGGTGTTTAGCGTAATATTTATGCAAGAATGCGCGTTTTAATGCTGAAGCGAAACCGAAACTAACCTCTATATTGGATTCAATTTCTCGATATAGGTCTTAATTTCAGATTCTTTCATAACTCCAGATGTGTCTCACATCGCAATTATTTGGTTAGAAAAGTTGTTCGCGGAAACTTTATTTTGTGACAAACATGTTCGATCCAGGCTGATATTTGTAGTGGAAGTAGTTGTTGAAAAAGTCAGTGCTGATATTTGTGCGTTCTCGCTGCCTTTTCTCGCTCAGATAATTTTCATGGGAAATAATGAACTGCGGGACTTTTAATAGATTTCTGGGTATTTAGATGATTAATTGGTTTAACATTATTCCCACCACAAGAATAAGAGAATAATTCAAATTTTTACAATATGTCCAAAAAACGTAGAAATTAATAAACGCTGTTCTCACTGCAACAACCCAAAGACGGATTCCGAGTAAGACAGCTGAAGCGTGTGTGTGTTTTTTTATAGCAATGCGTGACGCATAGGACTTTATATTACATCCATTGTTTCACTGTTTGTCTATCTTGATAACGATGTCAGAGTTTTTCATAAGCTAAAAAGAAAACAAAATAATACCTTTCTGTAAAGACTATTATGGTTAAATGGCGAATTTTCGTGATCTTGGCGTTAATTGGGAGCATACATTGCTGCGATTTGTATTAATAATAATAATACTAAAATTCAGATGTTTCAATACGCAATGTTTCAAGCTCTAATATCATTTGTTGCTTATGATCTAATTTCAAACGAGTAAAAAATATGACAATCAAAAGTCTGCTAGATATCATCACTGGTGCCAATTGCAACATTTTTAATTACCAAATAATAAAATAAAAATAGTATAAAATCAATGGAAACATTCTAGCTAATGTGAGAAATCTATGTAAAATTATATTAAGTGTGGGTAAAGTATATTTTGCTATCAAAGTCGCGACTTCTGACAATCGGCAAAACGTCCAAAGTCACCACCAATTTCCTTCCAGACCAAATGCCCAAAAGTAAAAAAACAAAAAAAACAATAAATTAATTATAATCTTTTTATAACATTTAGTTACTTTCATTTTCACTCTCCCTCGTTTAGCCAATCTCCTCCTTTCCAGTTCGAAGGAACGCTTACCTGCTTGCGCGTCTGCTCACTGCAGCACGTTTCGTTGGCGTTCGAAGCCGGTGAAACAGTAGTGAGTTTTAGTATTGCGTATACGAGCGAACGCAAGCGTTCTGTGTTTGCGTAAGCTTTGCGTGTTCCACACTGCGCGTGCGCGGAGCCCAAAATTGCGGTCTTGGATGGCGCATGGCGATGAGGCGCACGCACAACGTGGGGCACGCAACTCTAACGCAAATGCACAGCGCTTGCGTTTGCTCGTCTGCGCAATACTTTAGTAAGGTACAATTCCATACCGGCTGCAGAACCACGTTGGGACAGTGAAGAGTGTTGTTTGCATTCGGAAATGACATTTCGCGAGCCATGATCGCGAGCAGTTCCGCCGTGCCCGCTGAGCAGAAGAATCGGGGGACCCTCACTAGCGCTTCCCGTTTCCGCCGCGGGAGGGCGAGCGTCGAGCTGGAGACGCGAGCACCAACAGATCTGATACTCTCGAGGATGTCGCAGTCACCACGGAAGCCGCACGAAGCACTTTTAGAGTCTTTCTTCGTTTCTGCTTCCTCCGCTCCCCCGAAGATCTGTTTTAGAGGTGTTCGATCGTTTATATTCAAACTCTGCCGATTTTTTTAAGTCTTCGATTTGGCTGGGAATCGAGATACCGCATCCTCTTTTAGAGCACAGCTCTAAGGCGCCCAATTCCGGGTTGAGCGGCGTCGATGTCGGCGTAACCGTAACGCGTCGGCGTAACGCTTTTTCGTGACGCGTCACGAAAAAGCGTTACGCCGACGTGTTACGCGACGCCGAGGTGTCACGAAAAAGCCTTACGCCGACGCGTCACGCGACGCCGACGCGTCACGAAAAAGCGTTACGCCGACGTGTTACGCGACGCCGAGGTGTCACGAAAAAGCCTTACGCCGACGCGTCACGCGACGCCGACGCGTCACGAAAAAGCGTTACGCCGACGTGTTACGCGACGCCGAGGTGTCACGAAAAAGCCTTACGCCGACGCGTCACGCGACGCCGACGCGTTACGAAAAAGCGTTACGCCAACGTGTTACGCGACGCCGAGGTGTCACGAAAAAGCCTTACGCCGACGCGTCACGCGACGCCGACGCGTCACGAAAAAGCGTTACGCCGACGTGTTACGCGACGCCGAAGTGTCACGAAAAAGCCTAACGCCGAAGCGTCACGCGACGCCGACGCGTCACGAAAAAGCGTTACGCCGACGCTTTACGCGACGCCGACGCGTCACGACGAAGCGTTACACCGACGCGTTACGCGACTCTGACTCCTGAGCAAAAATCATTACGCCGACGCGTTACGTGTCGCCGACGCGTCACGAAAACGCGTTACGCCGTATCGTTACGCGACGCCGGCGCTTCACGAGAAAGCGTTACCCTGACGCGTTACGGTTATGCCGACGGCGACGTCGACGCGTCACGAAAAAGCTTTACGCCAACAAGTTACGGTTACTGCGACGGCGACCGGAACGGTAGCCGTAACGCGTCGGAGTGACGCGTCGCCGTCGGCGTAACCGCGCGGTGCATTATGGGAAACGTGCCATAATGCACTGCGTTGACGCGCGCGTTGCATTATGGGACGTTTCCCATATTGTACCAAGCGGGAGGGAGGAGGGAGGAGGGGGAGGAGGATGGAGGAGAAGGAAGGACGAGGAGGAGAAAGAGGCAGGAGGAGGAAGGAGGAGGAAGAGAAGAGGGGGATAAGGCGAGGAGCAGGGGAGAAGTAGATGAGGAGCGAGGAGGAGAGGCATACCGTCCCCTCCATACCCTCCCCTCCTTCTCCTCAAGAGCTGCGCTCTAATTCGGCATTACAGGGAGTTGTAAACGTCTTGCATTTTTTTGAAGTGCTAGCCAAAATATTCTATAAAAATGAAAATGTTCCGTCAAGTTATTGAATTTTAAAATTACATCAGCCGGCGAAAGTTCTAGGAGGCGACTCTCTACTGGCAACAATGAAAAGTCCGTACTTTTCTCTATCCGTGTACGTTAGCGGCGGGAGCCGCACAAACAACCGCCAGCTAGCGAGATTTTTTTTTTTTTTTTGGAATGGGTAGCAATCTGTGCTCTGCAGTGACTGCACGAACAGCGCCGGAAAAAGCTGATGTTTTACCCTTTTATTGCGTGGAGAAAAAATGTGCTTACTGGCAGCAGTGGGGCGTCAAGGTGCTTTTGCAGGAGCTGTGTGCCAAGATCAGATGGAACATCGTCGTCTCGGAATACTTTACAGCTGCGTGCTGGGAGTTGAGTACCCTTCTGCAGTTGGAACAGCCTCAAGAATAACAATCGCAGACTCCAGCCGGCTCACTGTGGCCTCTGTCCAAAGGGTCCTAAACAAATAAATAAAATAATGAAATCGAGAAAACATTCTAGCACTAGTCGACATTTGGTGCAGTCTTGTTAACGATGGCGTCAGTGAACATTTTTGAGAGCGTCAGCTGTACTGGCCGAGTGTCGTGTTGGCGAAAACGAACGAAACATGCGGGCGTTTATTGCAGGTGGCTTTGGTGCCGAAAGGGGACAGCAGGGATACCCTCTCCCTTTCGCTGATAATAGGCGCGGTTCAGTGGGCTGCGATCAGGCTCCTCGCCACCTGCTCTTCCTGGGTCGTTCCCTCGGAAGCCCCTGTGCTTCGAGCGCCGAGAGAGAATGGGGCGGCCCAAGCATCCGCCGGAGCAAGCAGCGGCTGCTCGACAGCCTTTGCCTGAGCCTCTCACCCTGGGCCCATTCGAAGTCGAGATCATGCTGCGCCTGAACCGAAAGTGCCACGTAAAAGAGAACCTTACCGAGCGAACAATGGACGCGCCAGTACGACGAAACAATTTGTGCAGCACGTCCGCGATGACATGTTTGCTGCTAGCTCTTCTGTGTGGGGTCGGTTATGGAACGTGGACGTTTGGGCTAGTTGCTATTTCACGGTTAAAAATTAAAAACAGCAAAAAGGCACGAATCACAGCGCTGACTTACATTGCAACTCAAGTTTATTCGTGCTAACATCGAATATAAATGCCAAGCAAACAAACCAAGAGAAAAAAAGGAAAAAAAACATGAAGTCACCCATTGCTGTCTAAAAAGCAACATTCTTCATCCGACAGATCGGGATGGTTCGGTGACACAGCTTGGCCCTAATCTCCCAATCTCCCGTGCTTCTAGAATTTCTCGAGGGAGTTTATTATGGTTCTTTCTACGCCGATTTTAGCACAAATAAACTTCAGTTATGAGTCAGCACTGCTGTTCGTTTACCTCCTCGTTTTTGGTCGTGTCTTTGCTCTGTTTTTAATTTTTAACCACGATCGGTTGTGGCTTACGTGAGACACCGCGCGACGCAACATCACCGGAATTTGCAGTCAGTCACGACGCAATACAATCGAAATGTCGCACCAGCTGCCTCCGATCATTCGCATCACGTCACGTGATCGTCCGCGCAATTTCTTTAGATACAATGAAAACGCGGCACGTTTGAGTTATTGCAATTTTTAAGGACGTTTTATTTTGGCGCCAGCGTGGCCCAGAAAGACACAAAGCCGAAGTGTGAACTTGTCCAAAAAGGCTGGGCATGGAAACCAAGGGCAAAATAATTGGTATTATGGCCGAAAGTCCAAGACATTTCCACACCTCATCTTTTACCTGATAGCCACCAACACGAAAAAGCATCGGAGTTGCAAGTCATGGTGAAGGGTTCGAAGTTGACCGATCCTTGGACGTCCACTTCCAAGCATTGGTGAGCTAGGGGTTGCAAGTTTATTGCACTTGAGATTCTTGGACGTCCAGGGGACTTGCGAGCATTGGTCAACCATTGGACATCGGCCTCTGTCTGCTTGGGTCTGTGCTCTCGGTGGTTATCAGAATGACCTAGGCAAGTTTTAAATTCTTTTATTCAACGAACCCCCTAGATTCTTCACGGATGTTGCAAAATCGGTGAAATACCTTTTCAGCAAAATAGAAACACCGAAAAATGCCGAATTTATTAATGAAAATAAATGCTCAAAACCACCAGCCAATTTAAGAAACATAAACCTAGGAAAAAGGGACTTTTCTAAATTGTCCACACCTTTTGTTCACTCGCGTCATCTTTGGCCCCCCAAAGCAGGAGCGCGGCCTCCTCCTTGATGGTCAGACGGATTGATAGGCGTCCGACGCCCGAGCTGCCAGTTAGTGTACGAAGCCCGCCGGAAGGCCAGGACAAAAGGGCGGTTCACACGAAACGACTGAACGCTTCAGTGGCCACTGGCCTTGGACTCGAGAGCCTCGGACGAGCGCTTGGAACAAAGGCCACGCTCGTTCCAGCCCACCGCCCGCTCGGGAATGGGGTCTCGGATCCCGCTACAAGACACTTCTGTGCTGATGAAATCTCCAGACGTGCAAAGCTTGCTGGCGAGTGGGTACAACTCGACGCAGAAGGCGAAAGCACACTGCGAGGCTCGGAAGGTTGGGGGGCCTTCCTAGTTTTCCAAGAGCAGCGTGCACTCCAGCGCGGGAACTGTTGGCCCAAATATTGGCACAATATTGAATTGATTCTAATATTAGGCCATCATGGGGTGAAACCCACTACAACGTTGGGCGAAATGAAGATGCCCATCTTTGGCCAATGATGATACAGGGCCATTTTTATGCAATAATATTGTATCCAATTAAATGCTATTAACTGTAACCCATAGTACGCCCTGATTTCAAATCTGGTACCGAGTAATGCTCCGGTCGGGGCTTAAAAGGAACAGAGAATTTATGCTCGTCGAGACTTTTCTTTGAACAGGAACTATGAGAGCAGAACAACACAAAACACAATTTGCGGCTCGATTTCTTTTTTATTTATTTTTTTCTCCCGAAAACCGTTTTTCGAGAATTGGCGGGTTTGAGGCACGCTCACTCTTTTTTCTTTTTTATGGTCACGTGCTGTTCAATCTAGCGTACCAAATATATTCAAAGCCGTGGGTTATCTAACGCACATATTCATTATTAAAGGGAAGCTGAAGCGGTTCTGTATTTGACTAAACACTTAAATCGTCTTCATTCACCCTCCAGGGTTACGAATATCGCGATTATTTTTTTAATTTGGTGCACGGACGCTGCAGAGGATAATTTTCGAAGTACCGCCGAAGCCCCTCCTTCCCGGGGCGTGACGTCATATGCAGAGTGTTCGGAATCTCCGCTCTCGCGCATCTTCAGAGCCTGTCAAAACTATGCACGCGCACTTTTTCTATTTTCAAAAAGGTCAGAAAGAGACGTCATGAGTGGTGTCCGTGCGGGGGAATATACCCGGCAAGCTTGCAACTGCACGCGCAGCCCTCACGAGCGACACGCGCTTGGCGACCCAAAGATCCTTGTATGACGTCACGACTGGTCGGAGGTTTTTCGTGTTTTCTCGCGTTTAGTTACATCTTCGGGGAAAACAAACGTGATATTCAGAATCACGGGATAAAAATACTCTAGAATTCACCTCTAACTCGTTTTGTTTTCTTTCAAGAACCTCTTCAGCTTTTCCATTAATGAACAGAAAAAAAAAAAAAAAATATGAAACCCATTTTTTGTGGCTCCCAATAAACTGCAAATACGTTGATAGAAAAACAAAATGTTGCACAGATCACTCGATCTACATGCACTACGTCATTATCAATATGGTGACGTATCGCGGGCTGGAGGACGCAAAACTGGGGCCCTAATCTGGGCACTTGGTGGCCGCGGAAACCTATGCAACCGCAATCTTTACCGAGAAACGCATGCGGGGAGCGCTACGTGCTTCGTATTGTTCGCGCGCGCCTTATCATTTATCAAACGGTGTTGAAACTTGTTTTGGGGTTTTCTTATTGAAACAAGTGTCAAAGCCACATGATAAATTATAAGACGCGCGCGAACGCTGATAAGGCGGGCGCGATGGTTTTGTGTCGACTATTGTGTCGACGGACACGAAAAAAACCCGACCAACGAGTTATATACAGCTTCGCTGTAAAACTTATGAGGGCTTGGCGCTGTAAACTTGTGTAAAGAAAGGCTTTGATCATCTGAAGAAAGCCATACCTTTTCTTTTGCGTTTGTCAATGCGCGTGAAAGAGTGACTGCGGTCACGTTTTCGTGAAGTTTGTCGTCGTTAAAAAGCATTTGTATTGAATGTAATAAGAAAAGAAAGAAAGGGAGAACGATTCCGGGTCTCCAGCGGCCTTGGACGCTATGATGGACTCGTTGCCAGCAGTAGCTGTTGGCTCAGGTCCTCGCTGTGTAACGCGGCCTCCCCTCGCTCTGTCGTCGGGTTCGTGAACGGCACTGGGCCCGGGATCTTGTGACAGTCGCACACGCTGCTGTCACATCGTTCGCACCCGCAGTGCGCACATGCGGGAGACGGGTGGGACAACGGGTTGCTGTGTCTGTCCAGCGTTGGTAGTGAGACCGTCTGGACTCTTCGTATCAGGTGTTCTTGAGAGAGTCTTGTGCAGCAGAGGGAACTGCCGCCTGGCGAGTCGAATGGCATTCGGTCGTACGGAGTAGCTTTTTTTATTTTTAGAAACAATTTTTTTTTTTTTATTGGAGTTGAAATTTCCCGTTTTTGGTTTTGGTGAAAGAAATGTCACGAAATTAAAATAAATCCGTTACATAAATAAGTAACGTTGCAATTACTCCCGAAAACATGCGAGGATTCCGTTCCAAAAGTACCGAGAAATGTAAGGGATTACAGCGTTCGTTTGGTCAAGCTTCTCGCTTCATTCGTGTCCCGTTGCGCTGTATGAATAAGGTAGCACTACATGTCTGGGCCCCAAGCAAACGCCTGAAGAGACATCCTTTCCTTCCAGGCAGAGCCGGCTCTGCTCCCTCCCCAGTAAGAAATAATCTACTTTCAAGAATCCCTACACGCGACACTGCGCGCATTGCATTATGGTACTTATTTGGCCGTGGAGAGGAAGAAGGCCCCGTTGACGAAGTCTGAGCACTGCGTGAAAATTAAGTCAGCGCTCGCTTGCATTGCACCCATTTGAAACACGGAGCTCAAGCGGCCGTATAGGAAGCTGCCTCGACTCGGCGAGGTGTAGGAGTACCATCGGCCGCGTCTTTTGTCTGGCGGCCTGGGTACCACTCAAGGCTCATAAATCATTTAAGAAGCCGCGGACATTGAGGACACGATGGACCGAGATGAGCATCCCAGTATACTTCATCTTCCATGCGCTATCGTAGTCCTGTCTTTATCCGCGCACAGACACTGGCGCTTCGGAAACCCCCCAAAAACGTTCCCCGGCACTCTATTCGTGTTGGTAGGCAACACCTAAAGTATCGTGCATTTAAGTAAAGTCACATATTCGAAATGCAACCACTGTATTTGGTCGTGACGGTATGTCGTGGAGCGATGTTGGCAAGGCGAAACCTCGTGCGTAGATGGTTTGCGCTCCATTATGCCGCTAGGATGGCTTCAATTTTGCGAGAGGTCTGTCCAAGGCCATTGTAGGGGGAGGTGCACGAGGCAGATGTCACGAGCGAGTGCTCCGCCGCCATTTGCTTCCAATGGGACCGAGACGAGGCACGGGCCTCGTGCTTTGTCGGACGCTACTTGCTAGACAAACCTTCCTTCCAAGTTCCTCGATAAAATTCACGCCTTTCTTCCAAGTACCGACAATCACTGTTGTGCAAACGGGCGAAACACGCGCTTCGAGAAAGTGCTATGCCGCCATTTGCTTCCAAAAGCCGCACGAGACCTCGTGCATTGGCGTCTTTGACGCTAGCCAAAAAACGAGACACATCCAGGGGCTTTCCTTCCAGGTGCCCCGCCAAGAACCATGAGGTGGCAGCCCCTGCCGGTGCTCGTCCTAGCTGCTCTACTCGTGCACGTGAGTCAGCAGAAACTTGTCACAGGGCATACAACTCCCTTCAAGAGGTACGATCGAAAGAATTTATTTACCCTCATTGTACGAGGGGAGACACAAAACAAGATGGCAACTAAATCAACTAAGGGTGCTCTTAGTAAAAGTTCCTTCGAAAAAACGGCATCACAAACAGTAGCAATTGAAGAGGGAAGGTGGCTCCAGTCATGTGATGTTCGAGGTGTAAATAAGACGTCGAGTGTGTGAGTGTGAACGCTTGGTATAACAAGCTTATAGACCTTCTTCTGGTTGGGGCTGAGCTATTTGGTTCAGATTCTTGAGTGGTGCCAGCTGAACATTATTAGAAGCAGGAATTTGCAACCAGGGTTTGCAAATTCATGTGTCTAATAATGTTCAGCTGGCATCACCCAAGATTATTGCTCGATACGGAAGCTCAAACCAAAACTTTCAACTGGCTGTGATGACATTCCTAATTTTAATATCAAAGGATGCGCTAAAATATTTATAGCTATCCTGACATATATATTTAATCTGGCTTTACAGTATGGGGTTTATCCTTCTTGGTGGCAAGTTTCAGTCGTAATACCAGTCTTTAAGTCAGGAAATCCTTGTAATGTCAATAATTTCCGCCCTGTGTCTTTTCTTTGTGGCGTCTCGAAGGTTTTTGAGATGGTGGTGTATGAACGCTTGTAGTCATATTTTAAACAAAACATTTCACCTTTGCAACACGGATTCCTCAGGGGCAGATCAGTGGAGACGAACTTAGCTATTTTCCTCGGTCATAGCGGTCCTGCAGTATGCAACCGTGGTCAAGTGGGCACAGTCTACTTTGACATGACCAAGGCTTTCGATAAGGTTGACCACCAGATACTCTTGTTGAAATTAAAAGAATACGGACTATGCACCTTGTATTGCGCATGATTTGAAAGTTACCTTTCAAATGTCCAAAATTATGTTAATTTTTTTAATTGTGTGTCGGAGACATTTTCATCATTCTCTGGCGTACCACAAGGTTCTAACCTTGGACCACTCCTGTTTTTGATATTTGTTAATGATCTACCATCTTCCATCAGAAACTCGAAAGTGCTAATGTTCGCCGATGACTTTACACTTTTCCGTGTGGTTGAAAATGTGAATAACTGTATTCAGATACAAAATGACATCCGTTCCGTTGAACATTGTTGCTTAAAAAATAGGCTTCAACTGAATAAAAAAAAAAAGACTGTAGTAATGTCCCTTACTAGGAAGAAGGAAAGCATAGTCTTCGACTACACTATATTTGACGAGCAAGTGCTGCGGGTTGTCTATGTACGGGATCTTGGTGTCTTTGTGGACTCCAGATTGGATTTTCGCCTCCACGTCTCTCGCATTGTTGGTCAAGGACTTCGCCAACTGGGTGTAATTTCGCGGCTGACAAACAATTTCGTCGCTCTGGGTGTCTTTTATGTCTGTATTGTGCATTGGTTAGATCACGCCTCGAGTTCGCGTCTGTGGTTTGGAACTCTGTTACGATGTTACATAGTAATCTTATTGAAAACGTTCAGCCTAAGTTGATACGAATTTTATACGATTGATATATTGGCCGCAGCCGTTTATACAATTACCATTCCCTGCTCACTGACCTAGGTATAGTGCCTCTGCACGATAGACGAATTGCAAGAGACATCGATTTCCTGCGTCAGATTGTGCATGGTTCTCTTGATTGTGCCCAGCTGCTGAATTCGCTGAGGTTCCGGGTACCGTCAGGGAGGACATCAAAATGCAGAGAGACGTTTTATCCTGATGTGCGGGCCACTTGCCCAATGACACGTCTGCAACAGGCTTACGATGCCTTTTTTGTTGAACGTTGAAACAGACATTTCCGCCTGATTGTGTTTTTATCCCATACTTTTATGTATCTGTGTACAGGATAGTGCACTGCTGCTCAGGCCACTTGGCTGTTTGCAGGCACGCAAATAAACTCCTATCTATCTATCTATCTATCTATCTATCTATCTATCTATCTATCTATCTATCTATCTATCTATCTATCTATCTATCTATCTATCTGTCTGTCTGTCTGTCTGTCTGTCTGTCTGTCTGCCTGCCTGTCTGCCTGTCTGTCTGTCTGTCTGTTTGTCTGTTTGTCTGTTTGTCTGTCTGTTTGTCTGTTTGTTTGTCTATCTATCTGTCTGTCTGTTTGTTTGTCTGTTTGTGTGTCTGTCTGTTTGTCTGTCTGTTTGTTTGTCTGTCTGTTTGTTTGTCTGTCTGTTTGTCTGTCTGTTTGTTTGTCTGTCTGGTTGTTTGTCTGTTTGTTTGTTTGTCTGTCTGTCTGTTTGTTTGTCTGTCTGTTTGTTTGTCTGTCTGTTTGTTTGTTTGTCTGTCTGTTTGTTTGTTTGTCTGTCTGTCTGTCTGTTTGTCTATCTGTCTGTTTGTTTGTTTGTTTGTTTCTTTCATTTCATCTCAGTAGATGCTTGACCGGTTGACAGAGGGCGCTGACACACCCGGCGCCATAAGGTCTGAAGTACGCAGCTGAAGCCTTGGCTATTGTAACGCGCTTTCCACGTCTGAGCGGGCGAAGAGGCGAAAGGATGATGAAAAAGAACGAACGAGACCAAGATAATCCAGAATAAGGAGAGGGTGGTAAGGGATGTCGCACGCTATCTTTCGCTGACATATGCGCCAAAGGACCGTGCTAGTAGTCTTGCCGGCCTAAAACGTTGGGTATCTTGAATTATCAAAGTACCGCCATCGTTCGATCGTGCCGCGGGCGCTCCTATTGGATGCCGGCGATGCGTCGCCATTTTTGGCTCATGGCGCATCCCACATCCAGACGCGCACCCTCCTATTTATTGGTCTGCTGTGGCTGCCGGTGACGCGCCGCCGTTAGCGAGCACGCTCCTATTGGTCTTACTGTAGATGCCGGCGGCGGCAAGGCTCCGCCATTTTTGGCTCAGGTGCGTCCCAGCCTGCACCAGCTTGGCCGTACTTGTTTATAGATCCTTTCAGGCAACATTTCATGAGCGCCGCCATCTTGACGTCACGTGACCCTGCCGCCATAGCCGACCTTCAGTTTCTCGCCGTTGCTCCGCGTTGTGTGCTGCACCGACCACCACCGGAGCTTTGTTTTCATGTTATTTTACATTCTGCGTTGAAGTCTTGTGTTTTCTTTATGTCTTTTCGATATTTCGGGCTTTCATTTAATCATTTGATATCTATTATTCAACATAGCTCTTGTATTGTCTTATTTATGGAATGGAATCGGGCAGCGAATGGATCGACGATACAAGATTATGACCTAGGCTTCAGAGACCATGCAAGTTCATCACATTCTTTCTTTTTTGTCGCTAATAAAGGGTAGTCAACACCATTGCGACAAATGCGCGCTTTAGGCATCGTTTCCGCAAGTAAAAGCCGAACCGCATGTAAGCGCTTAAGCGAGCGACGAGACGAGCGACGGCGACAACGACGAGAGTCAGCGACGAGCGACGGAGATTTCTCACTGTCGCCCGTCGCGTCGCTCAGTGTTTGGATTTCTAGAAAACGTCGCTCATCGGCTTGGTCGCTTGCTCCCGTCGCTTCCAAGCGGCTTGCCTCGTCGCGCGACTGACCGAGCGACAGCGAAGCGGGTCACTGTCGCTTGTCTCGCTGCTCGCCAAATCGCTTGCATGCAGTTTACACTGAATATCGAGGCGCCAATGGCTCAGTGCTGTGTGCATCGAAATTAGTTAGGTTTAAACCGCATGTAAGCGATTTGGCGAATGACGAGACAAGCGACGGCGACCCGCTTCGCTGTCGCTCGGTCAATCGCGTGACGACATATACCGCATGATATATATATATATATATATAGAGAGAGAAGTTTTGGTTTGCAATCGGAGCGCATCTCGGCCCCGACGGCACCGCACCCCATGTAGAAATAGTACAACCAGCCTCTGCTGCGTTGAGCGAGGAGAGCGCAGCAGAGGTTGGTTGCACGATTTCTCCACGGGGCGCGGTGCCGTCGGGAACGAGATGCGCTCCGATTGCAAACCGAAACTTAAAAACCCGTCAAATTTGTGCGGTTTTTCAGAAAGCCGTAATATGCTGCGCGTGCCTTCTACCGTTCTGCAATTTGTTGATTTAGTGTTTTTCGATGATGCTGAGCAATTTTCTAATTGAAACCATGCCCTTAAACACAATATTAAAAAAAGTTAATTCCGCAAAAATAATTAACAATCCAATTATCCCGGACTTTAATAATTTTCCTAAATAGGCCCCTGGCCCGGGACCAAAACGACACAAGCATTATTTTGTTGCGACGCGTAGTTTTCGCGAGATCAAATTTGTCCACTTTTCGTGAAACACCCTATATCAGGCACGTAGCCAGGGGGGGGGGGGGGCAATGGGGCCCGCCCCCCCCCCGCCCCCCCCCCTCGCCCCCAAAAGAAATCTTCTATTTTGCTGGGACCTCCTCTCCCCCCTCTCCCTCATACAGCATTTTGTCATGGGCGGCCCCCCCCCCCCCCCCCTCTCCCGAAACAAAATCCTGGCTACGTGCCTGCCCTATATATATATATTCTTGTAAACATGCACGGGTAACATATATGCACGAACTCCACGCTTTCTGCGCCTTCCTCGCAGCAGCAGATTTTTTGAGGTTGTTTTTAGGTTCATTAGGTGAAAATGCCAATGGAGACGTCCATTGCAGAACGTTCGAAGAAACTTCTTACAGTCAGGTGAATACAGAACGTTTTCCGAATGCTCTGCCATGAAAGCAGAGACATTCTGCAGCACGTCTTCTCTGAAGATGAGGCTCCAATACATATAACAGGTGGTCCACAATAACCGAGAGTTATCACCGACCGACAAGTTCAACTACTTGAGAGCTGCTCTCTCTGAAGAAGCCGCTGAGGCGATTGCCGCACTACCAGCGACAGCGAGCTGCTACAAGGACGCTCGGGACATCCTCAAAACCCGGTTCGGCGACGAAAAACGGTTGATCGACGTTCACATGATCAGGATATTGGAAAAACAGCGTATCCGATCCTCGCTCGATGTCCGAGGGCTCAGGCGACTACACGACGACCTACAAGGAAACATCCGTGGGCTCGGGTCTCTAGGGGTGAGCGAAGAAACCTTCTCTACACTTCTGCACCCATTAATACTTCGGCTGCTTCCGGAAGGACCTTGTTTTTGCCTACCATAGAACTGCTGTACACGACGAGGAGCACCGACGACTGAGCAGCCAATCTGCTGCCCTGTCGAGTAACAACAGTGACCAAGACCGAGGTCAACAGAGTCAACTGCCAATTCTCCTGAGGTTTCTGCGCGTAGAAGTAGAAAGCAGAGAGAGGACTTCCTGCACAAAGAAAATGGATAATCGCCTAAAAGACAGTTCAGAAGAAAAACAGTGTACACATCGCGACAGTGTTAGCGCGAACACGACATTGGCGCATTTTCGCATTTTACTTTTAAATAGTATTAGCGAGCACGAAATTTTATCGCTCAGAGTATAGAACTAAATGAGCTCTTTCCGTAGCAATAATAACTTGGATGACATTCCTTGGTTTCAAAGAGAAAAACTGGAAAAACCGGCGATCGCTTGTTCGCGCTAACAGTGTCGCGCTCTGTACGTCTGCTACGTCAAAAGACCCTGCGAGGTCGTGGACAAACAGAGGGACGGCAGCAGCACCCCTACAACGAACAGAAAACCAGGTGTGTGCGTTCTGCAAGTCGCCAAACCATGACACCGAGGTGTGCAGTGAAATCATGTCTCTCACTGAAAAACGACAGATTCTTCAGAAGGCTGAACGATGCTTTAGATGTACAAAACGAAACCATCTCGCCAAGAAGTGCAGTATCAAGATCGCATGTTCTGAGTGCCAAGGTCGACACTGCCGCCGTTATGTGCGATCCCGAATTCCTCTCGAGATCAAGTCAGAAGCCCAGAGACACCACGGAAGAGTAACGTCTCCACCAGTCCCCGTGACACCTCAAGCCGCTGTCACTGATGAAGCAAAGACGACGGTTTTGCTGCAAACAGCTACAGTTTGGAGCTCAGAAGCCAAATCAGCAACGGCACAAGAAAAGGCGGCACTCACAGAAGCTCACGACGACGTGGGTCGGCTCAAGAAAGCTCTCTTGACTTCAAAGAAAAAGACGGAAGTGAATTTCAAGATGTTGCTCTAGCAAAACTGTGATCTCAAAAAAGAGGTGTCTGTTTCGCAGTCGCAGCTGGAAGAAAAGTGTCAGCTGCTGGAGAGCGTTCAACGTGCTCTCGATTCAAAGTGCACTCAAATGGAAGAAAGCACGCGAGAACTTGTAGCAAGGAAAGCAGCCGCTGAGGCTCAGATTGCTGGGCTGATACAGCAGCTACAGGACAAAGAACAGGATCTCTCGACGTTGCGGGAGCAGTTGAGCACGGCTGTTCAAAAAGCGGATGCAGAGAATACTTCTCTTCAACAGAGCTTGGGGGCAAGTGCACAGACATCTTCGAGGTTCCAGACAGAGTTGAAGGACCTTAGAAGCAGCTTGGAAACAATGACGGCTGAGAAAGACTTTGTTAACAAGACACTCAAGAAAGTCGAGGATGGGCTGCAAAAGGCTCAAGATGAGCACAAACAGCTAGAACTCTCGCTGAGTATCGTCACCGCAGACTTCAAGAGTTCTCAGGCTGCAATGGCCAAACTGAAAGATACATGCACTTTCATGAAATTACAGCTTGGGGTTGTAGAAGCCGAAAAGGCCGAACTGTCGGAGCGGCTGACCAGCTCGCTTCGGTGCACAGAGGATGTCAAGCAAGAGAAGGAGGCCCTGGAAGTAAGGAGCGACTCGCTGTCAAAGACCGTCAAGGAGCTTGAGTGCAAGTTGTGCGAAGCACAGCACACGGACCAGCAAAACGAGAAAGAAATGATTGACGAGCTCAGCAGACTACAAACCGAAAAAGTGAACGCTCGTAAAGAACTAGAGAGGACTAACCAGGAGAAACGAGAGCTATCACTCAAACTGACTGAAATGAAAGAACTCTGTAACATGCTTCGCAGCTAAGAGCTCAAGGATCACTTCAGTAAAAACAGAATTCACTGGAAGTTTCTTGCGGAGCGTGCCCCATGGTGGGGCGGGTTCTATGAGCGTCTCGTGCGGTCAGTCAAGCCATCACTGAAAAAAGCCATCGCCCAAAGACTCTTGGCCGAGGAAGAACGTGGAACCCTGCTTAGCGAGGTAGAGGCTGTCATTAATTTGAGACCGCTGACTTCCACCTACAACGAAAGTCAAGAGCATCAGTCCCTGTCTCGGTCGTGCACTTTCTTCTTGGCAAGCGACTGATGTCGTTACTTAACCCGACAGATCCGGACGAGGACGTTGAAGCCACGACAGTTGTGGAAGACAGGAATCCTCCAACAGATATTCCCGGGACGAGACGACAAGGTCCGTTCTTGCGAAATAAGGCTATACCGGACGGAACTACAGTGAAGAGGCCTGTACAGCTGTTGTACTGTCTGGAACCCTCGGAGAGTGAAAAAATGGACTTTTCCAGGGGGTGGATGTTGAACTATTGAGAGCGCGCGAGGACACCGGAAAAAGGGAGCAAGCATGCGACCAAAGCATTGGAGCTGCCACGATCTCGGCCGCTTGACGAGATGTGCGGTACGACGAGAAGAGAAAGAAGATGGGATGGCTCCCGAACGACGTTGACAATTCTGTACCCGATGTCGGACAATTAAATTAGTTTGTTTTTATTAGATCAAAGCATCAATCTCAGACCAAAAAAGATCCGTCATTGTGCACATAAGGATGGCATGCAGTTAGGTAGTCAAAAAAAAAAAAAAGTATCAGACTACACTTCACAAAGCAAGCAAAAAAAGCGCGGAGAAACGGGACAAAAAAACACGAATACAACGCCTCGCCAGGGCGCGGATTGGTGAGAGGAGCGACGATTTGAAGCCACCTAATGGCGGCCGTGTCACGTGATCCCAAGATGGCGGCGCCCATGCAACGGAGGGTGAAAAGGTCTATAAATGTGATCGAGACGAGCTGAGGGATAAGGTGGTTCAAGGATGAGTTTCTGGTGGAGGAATGGGTTATGATGATGAAGCTTGCGGAGTAAACACAGACTAGCATTTTTACGGCGGGAAGACAAATCAGGTAATGCTAAAATTGCTTTCATCTTTGTTGCGCTCACCGTACGATGATAATTAGTCAGGATGAAGCGAGCTTCCCGATTTCGAATGGCTTCCAATATAGTGATCCAATTTGTACGCAAAGTGGAAAGTTGGGCCAGTTGGTTCATGGTTCTTTAAATAAAAGCGCCGAATAAGAATAAGAGTAAGCGCCGAATAAGAATAAGTCTTATTCGGCGCTTTTATTTAAAGAACCAATTTGTACGGCCTATGGCTCTTGAATTGTAAGGAGCCTCTTCTTTTAACGGTAATAATCACGATGGGAGGAGGTTAATCGCGCCCTTTACTTTATCAGTTGATTTTTGTTCGAAGTTTTGATGCCATACGCCCGCTGCGCTATCCCTTGGTAGATGATGAACTAATTGTTTTGCCCTTTTTTTTGCTTTGTTTTTTGGTCAACATTGTGCTGTGGATGCAGGGCTGCCAACACGTAAAGTAAAAATTTCCCTAGCGGACTCCTGAAATTTCTCTATTTCTGCCGAAATTTCCCTCGCTTGTCCAAATAATTATATAATACGAGATATTCGTTCTTTTCTGCATGACTTCCATTTTTACTATGAGAAATATATTATATGCGGTGCGCAAGTTCGTCTGCTTCTTGTGCAGGGGTTGCGGTGACGTCAGAACGACGCCGAGCTCTTATTGGCCGATTGAAAAAAAAAATGGATTGACCTCAAGGCATCCAGCATTGAGCTCTACCCACTATCCTTTAAATCAAAGCCAATCAGAGCTCGGCGTCGTTCTGACGTCACAGCAACCCCTGCACAAGAAGCAGACGACTTTGTCTACGCAAAGCCTTTACGCCTCGCGTACGTTTTGCAAAAAAAAAAAAAAAAATAGTTTATCGGGTCACAACAGTGGCAAAACAAATCTGGCGAGGGGAAGTGTTACCGGGAGATTCAAACTAACGAATGAAACCCTATCTTCGCGTTAGATGTTATGCACATCATCAGAACATGATACTGATTTAATAACTTCATTAGCACTTTTTATAACAGTCAGTCCAAAACAAGGTGTAACACGAGCGAGAGTTCTCAAACTCGAACACAGGGAACACGACGGCGCTTCACGAAATATTATTAGTCATGGTAAGTATATTTCCAGGCATTGCAGTATTTTTTCTTGTACTCGAGCTTTTTTTCTTTCGAGAAGGCACAGTGGCGCTCTCAGAATCTTCGCCTTGGCTGGTACCTTCCTCCATAGTTTTCAGGGGGCGATGAAAACTTATTTTGCCACAAAATACTGGATGGATGGATGGATGCTAACGGCTGAACTTTTGTCGAACCAGATTTTTAGGTCGAACTTTCGGGGTTCGACGAACCTTCGTATTTTAACCAGACTCGACCGGTTCGACTTTGTGGACAATGTGGCCAGACCTTGATACAAGCATGTCTAGGTTTGGAGATTTTTTTGATGCAAAGATTTATTTTAATTTTATGAACAGTTGCAATTAAAAGACACTAATTCTAATCACTGAAGAAGTTAATAACTTAATTTATTGTACAGTGTTAACTGAAATAACCAATCAGTGCTGCCCTTAATTCATCCTTTAGCCATCATCATCCAATCCGAAGCCAACTGGCCAGCCTGTCGCGCATGCGCATAGCAGTCGAACCTGAGTCGAACCTTTGTCGAACTTTTCACAAGAAGTTCGAAAACGTCGAACCTGGTCGAACTCGAACCTCGACCGGTTCGCGACACCCCTACACAAGATACTGTTCGTTGAAACTAGGGGTGTCGCGAACCGGTCAAGGTCGAGTTCGACCAGGTTCGACTTTTTCGAACTTCTTGGGAAAAGTTCGACAAAGGTTCGATTCAGGTTCGACTGCTATGCGCATGCGCGACAGGCTGGCCAGTTGGGATTGGATAGTGATGGCTAAGGGATGAATGGAGGGCAGCACTGATTGGTTATTTCAGTTAATACAGTGCAAAAATTAAGTTATTAAGTTCTTCAGTTATTAGAATTAGTTTCTTTTAATTGCGACTGTTCATAAAATTAAAATAACACTTTGCATAAAAAAAAAAAAAAAAATTCTCCAAACCTAGACATGCTTGTATCAAGGTCTGGCCACACTGTTCACAAAGTCGAACCGGTCGAATCTGGTTAAAATCGAAGGTTCGTCGAACCGGTTGGACCCAGTCGAACCTCGAAAGTTCGACCTAAAATCCGGTCCGACAAAAGTTCGCGACACCCCTAGTCTTGCCGAAACATGTGTTTCGGCATCGTCATTCGCTGAGCTGCCTCCGTAAGTTGCGGTGATTGGCTCTCCCAGTTCTGTGCGGGAAAGTAGACGCACGGGCTTTTTTTAGAGTGTAGTGGCGGACTCAGATGGGGAGTCCGGGTGTTCTTACCCCTCTCTTGAATTCTGTACGTGTAAAACTATGATACGCTGGCGGCTGACCCCCCCCTCCCTCCCCTGGAAAAATCTGCGTCCGCCCCCGCGCGCGTGCCGGGCCAGCCGCGTTGTGTCGGCCGCTGGATCGTGCGTGGGCGGCGCGGCGTCCGTGTTTTTCCGAATTACTTCCAGAACACGCACATCAGTTTTCAGTTCCTCCGTCTCTCGCAACAATCATGGACGACATCGGCGAAAGCAAGCGGTGTCTCGCTGAAGGAGAGGATGTGCTCGACTGCGATCATGTCATCGAGTGCAGCGTTGTACCAGAGCCGACGGCGGACAGTGTCCGTATCGTCGATGCTGCAGTCCTCCGCGCTGCATATCCCCGGTTCCAAAGCATGCTTCAAGCACTACGGTACGCAGCAGGTGCGCACCATATCGCCACAAACAAGTGTGCAGCGAGCGCGGAAACGGTGCGGCGTACGCTCGGCGACTACTGGCGTCGGAGTTGTTTGTCACAGCAGTTGTTTGTGATGATGATGATGACAATGAAACGGCGCCCCCATAGTTCGATCTCCTAGCCAATGGTTGGCGGTCTCTTCGATACAGCTAGCGTCTGATAGCTTTAAGCGAGCTGCCAAATTACTTTGGCGATCCCAGCACCTGGCGACAGCTCTCGCTGTCCCCTCAATGGCTTTCAAGAATTTAAATCTTCATCAATTTACGTGCTCGTGCGGTCCAACACGTCATTTCTGCCTGCCTCTTTTGTAAGATGTGTGTTTTGTTTTTGTTATTGCCTGTCATGTCTCTACTATCAAACCAAACGAAGAAAACATCATTGTCCGTTTCGTACGGCGCGCCCAAAGAAATAATATCCTGGAAAAGGCAAAGAAACAAAGGCTCGTGTTCACTCGTGCTTTTCGCCAACGTTGCTATGACCAACCGCCAGGATCGTGACATGCAACAGCGTGACGCTTGGGCTTCCGTGACGTCATTTGTTTCCCCTCCGGGACCACTTTTGATGTATGGGCGGGACAGGACGTTAAACACACCAGTCGAAGACGCGCACCAGTCACGTCTGCGTCCGCGCTCGCCTTCGTCGTCCGTCGGGTTATCGCGCGCAGAAAAACGCCCCATGCGGGTCGCGGACAGGGTAAAAGTTCAGGGGAAACTCCTCCCACTTTAGCAGAGCGAAGACTGGAGAGGAGGCGAGCTCCCTTCCAGCATTCCCTCGGCTGTGCTGTAGTGGAAAGGCGTGAGCTTCCCCTGTTCGCCACGCATAGCGAAAACAGCCCAGGCAACGGCGGGCTGATGCAACCGGAGATGCTGCAGCGGGGGAGAGCGAGCCACGGAGAAGAACGTGACGCCGCCTGGAAAAGAACAGACTGGGCGCGGTCGCAGACCATACAAGACGCTTCTCAACCGATTGTAACCTAACAGTTCAATACTTATATTTTGCATTATCCCAAATTAACCCGTACATCACAGTCGCTTGTTCTTATCTCGGGATAAAGGGCATGACACAAACCCCGAGACTACAGGCAAAAAACGACACGAGCACTAAAAGGTCTCGATTGATCGTGTCGTTCTTGGCCTGCAGTATCGGGGCTTATGTCATGTTCAGTCTAAACCAGCTCCTTTGCGCCCTTACATTCACCTCCTCACCATAACACGAAACTTGGGAGCGTCGTAAACAAACCTGGAACATCCTTCAAGATGGCATCCGCTGCCCTGTGTACCCCACAGATCGGGCTTTTTGATGCGATAGCATTCTTTAGCTCGCCCCCCCCCCCCCCCCTTCGATTTCGTGGACTTTTCCGGCCCCCTAATGCGCAGTAGGTTTCCCCGCTAACTTTAGCAGAGAAATTCACGTTATGTGACCTGCACCAATTCACTCTCCCTGCTAAACTTAGCGGAAAAGTTTACGTCGCGTGACCTATTCACCAATTTAGTTTCCCCGCTAAAATTAGCGGGAAAATTGACGTCAAGCGACCTATGCACTAATTCAGTTTCCCCTCTAACTTTGGCAAGAAAACGTTTACAGGTCCTAGACGCCGTCCTTGACGTCGTCCATGGGCTTGTAACAAAAGATGGAGGTAAACATGACGAATGCTGTGACAATTCATAGACAACCAACAATAATGATTTCTGCAGGTTTTTTTTTTTTTTTTGAAAGGAGTCTTAGCACAGCGCAAGGTCGTTCTAAAATCTCCAACTTGGTGGTTTCTTTAGTGCTAGCACATGAGCATCGTAAGCAACTGTGGCATAAAGAAGCGACCGGAAGTCGCTTGAGAGAGGCTCCTTCCAAAGATGATGGCCCCCATGGAATGGCGCGCGCAGGCGGCGAGCCGGAGGGCGGTGAGCCGGAGGGCGGCGAGCCAGTCTGCGCACGAGCCCGTGGACGACGCCTTCCTGCCCCGGCTGCCGGCCGACATGGCCAAGCTGGTCCAGGTGGCCGTCCGCTGCACCCGCGCCGCCCTCAACGTCCGCCTCGAGTTCGACCACCCGTTCCGGGGCCTCGTCTACTCTAAGGTCAGTGGACCTCCTGCGAACCCTCACCTGAACGAGCAAAGCTCACAAATTCGCCCGCTTTTCGGCAGCAGGAAAGCTCATTTCCGAGATGCAGTCCATGGAACAACATTTGCCGAGAAGGGATGCATCGAAACGTGTGTCAAAAATTTTTACAGTTGAGAACGAGCGTGTTGGTTAATAGATACAAAACTTGAAAGTATAAAACAGCGAGGACGAGGACAGGAACAGGCCATTCTATGTTGTTGCTAAATAAAAGATGTCCTGTTCCCGTCCTCGTTTTCGCTGTTTTATACTTTCAAGTTTTGTATTTAAAAATGTCATATACGAATTCCGATTAGAGAATGCTCCCTGCTAAGAATAATAATCCGTTTTTAAGATGAGTTCCCATGAAGGCCTGCAGTGGGGACAGGTTATTTATAACGTGACCTTCAGGCTCGTTAACGAAATTTTAGTCTTGAAACTTGGGTACGCCCCATATCCTAGTGGTTATGGGCCTCCATAACCACTAGGTGTGATCCGTGTTAACCGAGAACCATAACCATAACCTGATGTGATCCGTGTTATTCGAGATGTAGCTGTCCATCATCCTAGCAGATGTTCATCGGGCCTGCACTCTGTCCCGTCTTGTTCGTGGCCTGTATTCTCCTTCACATTTCTGGTATTGTTCTGGGGTCATTTGTCGCTTTACTGACGTACTGTCCAGTTGAATTCCTCAGCTGCTAACGACACTACCAAACGTCGGGCACACGTTTGTGCCATTGGAGTGATATGCTCGTTTTCCGGATCCTGGTTGCGCATTTATTACAGTTGTTCACAGCGCGGAGCTTATATGGGGTTCAAGAGCGAACTATGCGAGGACATTCCCAATGGGCAGTCACGGTGCTAGCCGCGAAATGTCACGATTCGATCCAGGCACGTAGCCAGGGGGGGGGGGGGGAGCCCATGGGGCCCGCCCCCCCCCCCCCGAAATCTTCCATTTTGCTGGGACCTCCTCTCCCCCCTCCCCCTCATACAGCATTTTGTCATGGGCGCCCCCCCCCCCCCCCCCCCCCTAAACAAAATCCTGGCTACGTGCCTGATTCGATCACATATTTGTAGTTGAGCTTTCTCTGCAACCTCCCCGGTAAACTTTTCTGATTTAGCTTTTCTTCGTCGACTAGACATGCGAATGTACTATGTGGATTTCCCCTTTGAAGGGTACAACGTAAAAACACAGTTGGTCTGTGGGTTCACAGAATGACTTGTTTTATTGGCGTTTCACCATCACACTTTGCCCGTCGGCCAAACAAAGAAAGACTAAAATGGTCGGCGCTGTCGTAGCAGACAGATTCACCTGGAGGGGCCCCCGCTACCGTACTGGCATATTCGTGGGAAGTGGGAAGCTGCAAAAAGAAAGAGGCTCCGAGGACCAGAGCCTCTTCCAACGAGAGAATCTCCGGCTCCCCAACCCCCCCTCTCGTGGGTTTCGGGGCCGGCTTATATAGCCTGCGGGAAGTGGACGCGCCCGGGGTAGGTGGTGTGGCTTAGCACGGTGATGGGTCGCGTCCAAGATCACTCCCAAGGGTGTGCCAGTGGCAGATTCACCCAGAAGGGCGAGGGAGACACCACCCTCTTCGAGGGATGCGGCCTCGCCTCGTATCCGGGAAGCCGCCGCCATGGCGGTCCCCACGATCTGCATGTGCTAGGCCTAGATAGGGAGCCGGTGAACACGTGGTTCCCACAACGGGTCGGCTTTCTGAAAAGAACGAGTCAAAATCTTAGAAACCATTGCCAAGTCCAGGTATTCACGTGCACTTTCCATGAAATTGCTTCCATTGAGGTTTTCAAATCTCGTTTCGAGCAAGTCGATCCAGGGTCACGATACTTAGGTCTACTACGTGTAGAAAAGTAAATGCGCAAGCTAGGGTTTTCGTCGTCCCTCAATGGTACGTGGAGGGCATGCTCTTCCCCGCCGAGCCAATCGCACGTCTCGGTGACTCTCCCAAGGGCCACTTTGGCGATCCCGAGTGCCGCCACGTTCACGGGGACAGCTCTCCGGGAGCGGCCGAGTCGAGGCGAACGTTCGAGTTCGCGGTTCGGGCGGACCGCTGCGGGTCGACCAAGGTGGAGCGGAAGCCCAGGGAAGGAGATTCCTTCCTCGAGAACACCATCGTGGTGCAGAGCGAACTGGGCATTCAGGTGAGTCATTCCTCACGAACTCTGGTCGGCTGCAATACGCAGCTGCCGTCCTCGTCCGAGGTGGTTGGTGCACACGAGGGCTAAGGAGAGGTACGGGGTGCGGCCCAGGACTGGTCGGACTCGGCGCGGCGCCTCCGCTGCTCGTGGGACAGCAACACGGAGCGCACGGTGAGCTCGTCCATCAGCGTGGACCAGCTGGACGTGATTAGCGGCCCGGTACGCGGGCTCCTCGGCCGCCGACTCCTACATGGACGTCCAGCACGGCCGCGGACCGTTCTCGGCGCCGGTCACGGGCCTCGTGAAGATCGGCGAGACGCTCACGCTGGTCGTGTACGCGCTCGGCTCCGACGTGCACGTCAAGGACTGTCTGGCTCACGACGGCGACCTGGGCCATACCGTGCAGCTAACCGACGCCCACGGCTGCGTGGCCAAGCCCAAGCTGCTGGGGCCCTGGCAGAAGACGACCAAGACCGGCGCCACGGGGGCCAGCACCATCGCGTTCGCTTACTTGAAGGCCTTCAAATTCCCGGACAAGGTATCGTGACCCTGGATCGCGCACTCTCAGCTTCGACTTGCCTCCGGGTTGCGGATAAAGCGGGAGATACACGCTCTCAACCAGGGTCCAGGTGCTCTCGGAGCAGGCACGTAGCCAGGCTTTTTTTTCGGGGGGGGGGGGGGGGGGGGGGGGGGGCGCTTATGACAGAATGCTCTATGAGGGGGAGGGGGGAGAGGAGGCTCCAGCAAAATGGAAGATTTCGGGGGGGGGGGAAGAGGCTGGGCCCCATGCCCCCCCTCCCCCCCCTGGCTACGTGCCTGTCTCGGAGGCTTCGTGAATAAGCACAGAACGTCGTTCTTCCACGCACTATTGCGTAGAGGATCGGAAAATGATCATTAATACAACGCTTTAGGATCATGTTACGGTAATACCGACTTCAGAACGGGGCGGGGAACAACCAGACTTGTACGGTATCCGTTACAAGTAGGGAAGCGTGTTTTCGGGGTTTATATTTCTTCGAATTCGTGTGTCTTCGGGATTTAGTTTTTCCCTCAGATTCGGTGCTTTTCGGTGCCGGAAAGACTTGGGTGTTTATCAGGGCTTACGTTGAAGAAAACAAGATCCGTGATTCTCCTACCTGAAGGGACCGTGGCACGAATACTTGAAAAACGTCGCGGTAGCGATAAGGTAGAGAAACGGGGGGTTCCGAAGAAAGCCTCGCGGACAGTTCGTTGGGAGATGTGGTCCGGGTTTCCCGTCAAACTTGGCTTTTTCTTATCAAGGGCAGCTCCGATTCGCGCTTTTTACGTTTCCCCCGATTTGAATAAAACCGGCTCGGGGGTTAACTTTCAGGGTTTATCAGTATTTACCGAAAACACGGAACTTTATAGTCGGTGGCAGGTTAAGAGGAAAGTGGAAGCTCTTCCCCCCTCTTTCCACTTTAGCAGAGCGAACGCTGGAGAGGAGGTCGCCTTCTCTCCACAGTTCACTTTCTTAACCTGTCAACGACTATTAGGAACGTGGGCGACCAAAAGCGTCGCTGTGGTCAAAGTTCGCGATTGGCCAAACCATTAGTTTCTTGTCTTATGATAATGCCTGCCCAATCGCCGGTTCCCATCGAGGCGGATCCTGGCCGTGACGTCACAAAAGAAAACCACAAGAGGGCGCCACCGCCACCGATTTATAGCCTCACTTTTTTTTCAGTACGGAGTGAATATAGGGTTACCAACTCTGCAATGAAGGAAGTCGGGACGGGGGGGGGGGGGGGGGGGGGGGGGGTAGCGCGAGGGAGGAGAAGGCACATGGCAAAGGGGTTTATACAAATGATGATGATGATGAGAACAGGCGCCCGCCGCGGTTTCCTGCTTGCTATTGCTCTTGCATGCTAAAGTGGCTTAAACCTCGCAGCCAACGCTAGACACCGCAGCATTGTTCGTGCGATTCGTGCAAACTCCGTGTTTCGCAGCGTGGCGTGCAATGTTGTACGTTGGACCCCATATAAGATTTCTAGCTTGACAGTCTGTACCAAATCCGGGACATATAGCTGTCCCGACAGGGACGATGAGGGACTCGGGACGCTTTATGAAAAGTCGGGACAGTCCCGCAAAATCCGGGACGGTTGGTAACCCTAAGTGAATATAGTTTTCACATTTAAATATTCTAAGCTTAAAGGGTAAGACAAAATGGCTAGGTGGCGTAAGCTACCGCCCGATCTAAAGGGCTCAGCCGTATTCATCCATCCATCCAGCGCTAATAGTTACAAGTAGGGTTCCGTTCTTTCGAGGTTTTTTTTTTCTTTTTTTTTATTAGGGGTGTATTTTTGCGGTTTATTTTTTTTCATTGATTCGGTACTTTTCGGTGTTAATTATCAGTGCCGGACAAAAAATCGGTGTTTATTGGGGATTATGTTGAAGAAAACAGGACACGGTCATGAAAGTTTTGAGAACATTCGTGCGACCCAAACTTTTGGTCTCGCGGTACCACTGAGGGAATGATACGAGGCCAGGGTCCCGAAGGAAAAAGCAGCCTCGTGGAACGTTGGTTTTTTTCCTTATACGAGTTACGAAGCCGAGGTTTTCCTTATGCAAGCTTCAATTCGTTTTTTTTTTTTTTTCGGTTTCCTCCGATTTCGATAAAACCGGGTCGGGGGTTGTTTTTCGGGGTTTATCTGTGTTTACTGAAAACAGGGAACCCTAGTAACATGTAACCCGTTTCATTTATCTGTAATATTATAACGAGTTCGTTCCATATTTTTAGGTTAATTCTAGAGTTCATTATAGTTTGGTTCCCTTTGTTTGCCGACAAGGCTTGACTTGCCCCCGGATCATTCCGTACGCCCGGGGTTCTTCGGGCGTTTTCCACATTTCAGAGGGGAGAAGAAAAATAAATATAATTTAAATCCTAATTGAAATCAAATCAGTTTTACTATGGTCATTTAAATCCAACCTTTTCCCCCCAAAAAAATTTCCGAAAATATTATTTTTCTTTCCGTTTTTCTATTATTTGATGCTTTCTACGTGCATTTGTTTCGTATTTAATCCGAAGAATCATGAAGCGAGAAAGGTTTACGTAAGGCTGAACATATACAAAAAGAAGTGCTCTTCTGAGAAAATCCGAGTTGATTTCTACCTTGTACTTGAGTTTGTCAGCTACCTATATGTCCTACTGAAATCAAGTTCGAGCTCCAAATAAAAATCAAATAAAGTTTTGTAAATAAAAAACAAAAATAGGCTTTTGTTTTCGTATGGCGGGGATTAGAGCAACAAAAAGTTAATGGAACTGTACTTAACATCTAGAGCAATTCTTCCGTATTTTATTCCCCATCATTATTTTCTACCTACAGTGATTTGAATTCAATTAATCTTAATTAAATCATATGAATCTGGTATAAACCAAGGATTTTTTATTTAAATCAAATAAATCTAAATGATAAAAAAGCATATATATATATATATTTTATCCTGGCGCTTTTCGGCACTGTGGTCACGCGTTTGCACTGCCGTAGCTACCGCGATTCGCCACGTGATAACTCGAATAATACGCTTTTGTAAATCTAACAACTCATCTGGCTTATCTAAGCGACGGGTTGAAACTCCATCGGAAATATGTCAGTAAACACAACAGCTAAAACGTTCGTTAGCGAATTTTAGTGAATTAAGCCACTAGTTGCTTCTTTATACTCGTGCTTTGACGTCCGTCGCGATCGATAACGTTGTTCTGCAGGAAGTATATTTTTGTTTTTAATATTTTCCGTCTTGTAAAAACCCAACCTCTCTAAGTCAAATCACTAAATCGGGGTAATTTGCCGCCCTTCCAAATACTCGTGCAACCCAGCACGATGAATATTCCGCGGCAAGGCCTAAAAACTGAAGAAGGAAAAAAATACATATTATAGTCCCCCCGCTTTTCTAAGCCAGTCCACCATTTTAGAAATAAGTGGCGCCACCTGACAAAAAACGGGGTTCGAAGATTCCAAGGACGAATGCACGCTCGGATAAGGAAGGAGAGACAAGTCCTAGAACGAACTGGGGGGCAACAAAGATACTTTTCCTGAACCGGCGATATTCTTTAATGGTCCATTTCCTTTCCCTCCGGATATTTGGAACTATCAGCAGGCAGGGTGGAATATCGCCAGGATCATCTTTGGGGAATCGGGCGAAAAATAAACATAAAAAAATGTCAGGGACCTTTACCTTCAAAGTTCTATAATACATGAAATGCTGCGGGACACCCTGGGAGCAGCATCACCTGCACTCCGTTTCACGATAACTTGACCAACTGTGGAGGCTGCGGCCCCCGCGGACCAATGAGGGCGTCTGAGCAAGGCACGTGACAACACTACATGGTCGAGGACATGGAGGCCTCGTTACCACCACAGTGACAGCGCCGTTCGTGAGAAAAAGTAGTTCTAGGCTTCTGTTTTCTTTTAATCGCAATTGAACTCGCGCGATGGCATCTCTATCGACGCTACACGACACGGAGGAACGACCAAGACATATTACCTTGATATTACTGTTCAACAAATTTGGATGGACCAAGCTTTTCTGAGAGCAACGTGGCTTTTGAAGGATGTTTGAACGACCGCAGCCCTGTAACCGACCGCTTCCGCTCAAAACGTCGCCTCGTCGTTAGCACCCGCCACAGATTCGCGGGTAAATTGATAGCATGGTTGCTTTATGAACTGTTCCCGACGAGCTCGCTACTCTAGCGGATGGCAATGTTGCGGCGGTGGACGTTCATCCCTAGTGGGCTGGTTTCGCAGCAGACGACAGCCGGTTCCTCTGGTTTAAGATGGCAATTTGGGCCAGTTGGTTCATGATCGAAGATAGGCGCCGAATAAACAAGGACGAGAAGAGACGTGAACACTGGCGCTCTCGTGGTGGTTAAAAAGGTCACGGTTGCATTAATGTCATAACTCAGACTTGGTTTTTTGGTCTAAACATATGTTTCGGCATCGTCATTCGCTGCCTCCGTAAGTTGCGCTGATTGTCTCTCCGAGTGTTGTGCGGGAAAGTAGACGCACGGGCTTTTTTTAGAGTGTAGAAGGTGTTGCAAAAAGGGAGAACGGAGGAGAGGGGTGGAGTGAGGGAATTGGTGTGTCACGTGACACATATTTTCCCGCTATTTAGCGGGGAAATTGAGTGGTTGTATGTGTCACCTGACGTCAGCTCACGTGGCATCGATTTCCCCCGCTAAATGTAGCGGAGAAAGTGGATTAGTGTCTATAGGCCGTTTTATAGGGGGTAGTGCCATTTTGAATACTGTAGCGCCATCTAGCGAGCGTCAGGTTCCGCGGCCATGCTGAGTGGTTAGAATCGTTGGGGAAAGTGCTCTTCGGGGCGCCGCTCTCCCGTTGTGTGTGCTGTTGGGTGCTCCAAGTGCTGATTTCTCACTTGGGGCGCGTCTTGTGTTCTTGACTTCTTGTGTTCCGCGGATGGTATTTTACAACTCATTGGGTTCGTTTTTTGCCCCCATTATGGCATCCGCCAGTGCGGTGATGCCAATAAGAGCGACACTGAACGGCGCCACCGATAGAAATCGGAGGCGAGTACTCAAAATATTGTATCAGTCCACAGCGATTAAATTTCCCTTCGGTTTTTTTTGTCTTTTAGATGCATTTGGCGTTTTGTGTCGTCCATAACAACTAATAATAAAGACGCGCGATATAAGAGCATTCCAGGGAACGATCGAAGGCAGTTCCCTCCGGCTTGCAGACGTTTATAAAAGTTTTAATTGAGGATCCCCTGTCGACGAGCGTGTCCTTTGTCTAGAACTGAAAACAGCGAAGTCTAAATGAGCCCATTGCCGAAGCGAATCGATCAATGCTTCTACGATTCGAAATCGATGAATGATCATGTTTCAGCTATAGAAATTGAAGTTTTAAGGCGAAAGCCCTATATGTCTCATCGTTCAGACAACCTTCAAAGACCTTGAGCGAAAACACGTCGGCGACACGGAAAGTACGAAAACACGTCGGCGACACGAAAGGTACCAAAACGAAAGGTAGCAATGAACCAGCGCAAAAAGGGCGTCGTCAGAGAGCGCGCTGTCTTCGGAGGCTCGCTATCACGTTTACATCGGCGCTTGGGCCTTGGGCCTCAAGTCGTCTTAGGGACAACGTAAGAGACCCTGTGAATTTTTCTTTCCAGCTACGTTATGTACTAATTTGCAAAATAAGAACAACCCAGTCGCGTTGTGACGAACAACGTAAGTTCACGGATCTCTGCTATCGCGCAGGAGAACGCGATTAAGAAAAACCGATAGAACTAACTTTTCGACAATTTCCAGCTGCACCCGGCGGCGGAAATGAGCCTTCAAGTAAGCGCCGTAGACGATAAAATCGAGTCAGTGTCTCCACTGCAAGATATCAGCATTAGGATCAATCAAGTTACGCAAAGTTACAAGGTGAAATAGCTATTCTCACGAAAACACTTGAACCCACCTTGCGAGCGTATAGCCCATGTTTATCGACTGTACCGCGGTAAGAAAAGCTCTATTCATGAAATGTTTCGAGCACATCTCGAGAGGATGGCGCCGGGGAAAAGTCTTTTCTGTTTACGGACGCAACCCACTGCCGCCGGAGGTTTTGTTCATTTGGAAAGCGATGGACTTTGAAGACATTGCAGCCGCAGGTGCCTTGTCGGATCTCGTGCGCAATACAGATGTCCTCCGCGATAATGTTCTGCGCTTTGGATTGTTATTTGTGCAGCCCGAAGAATGATGTCCCGATGACCAGGGAATTTTCGTCATTAATTCCGCTGTAATTCCATCTGGAAGTAAAATCAAATAGAGAGAACCGCGAAGAAAACAATCGATCTTGGAGAAACACGCGCTTCCAAGGCGTTCATCCGGGTCTTTGTCTCGTTCCTAACCATTCAGTGCTCGACGAGAGTGGCCGCAAAGCGGCAGACGCGTCCATCTTGGCGTCACCACGTGATAGCGTCGCGTTCCTTGCAAGACTCTGCAAGATGCTCTAGCGTCGACTCTGACCTAAGTAGGTGTGGCTGCCTACGTGCGCTCTTGCCCTTTTTCAGTAAAACGCTCTAGAGTTGGTGACAGGCAAGAGTTAAGGGAAACTCCTCTTTCCACTTTAGTAGGGCGAACGGTCGAGAGGAGGCGACCTCCTCTCCACCGTTCCATCTGCTGAAGTGGAAAGAGGTGGGAGGGGCTTCCACTTGACTCTTAACCTGCCACTAACTATAGGTCATACGGCGTGCATTTTCCCGCTAAGTTTAGGGGGGAAACTGAGTTTACGTATAGGTCACGTACCGTCACGCTCCCCGAGGTCTACGTAAAGTCACGTGACGCCACTTTTTCCGCTAAATTTAACGGAAAATCCCCGAACGGACGGACGGACGGACAAATGTTTGGGATTGGGGGTAACGTTAAAAAGCGTTTGATGCTTTAAAATGCGACTCACCCGCCCTCTCCTCCCGACGAGGGAGTCATTCCTCTGGTCAAACCATGACCGCGCTACCCCTCCACTGTACCCACTGGGAGACATGGTTGAGACTTCGGGCTAGAGTCAGGCGGAGGAGTCCCAATTTTCCCCTTTCCGACCGGTCGCCCAGCTGTGCTATACTCGCGGTCAGCTTTCTGTGGCAATCCGAAGAGAGGAGGAAAGCGCGTGTACAGCGGTTGGTGCACCCTCTCCCCTAGCATTGACTGCATTGCCACAGAAAGCTGACCGCGAGTATAGGTAGTTCATTCAATTTTCCCTAGATAATTTCTGCCAATCTTCTAACCGTCTCTTTTCTACCCCAACCCTCCTTCCTTGCCAGCAAAACCCAGCGCTCCAGTCAAATCCGTCACTCAAACACGCACACTAGGAAAAATGGATTAATCACTCAGCGCTAAGTGAGTGATTCATTTTTACTGGATAGCGTGTTTGTGTGTGAATGGTTTTTGTGCGCTGTATACCATTACAAGTACTACAAATGTTTATCCCTCGCAGCATGGGCGTACCAACCGGGGGGGGGGGGGGGGGGGGGCAAGGGGGGCGATCGCTCCCCAGTTCTCGGAGGGGGGGCAAGACATGTGTTTTGCCCCCCCCCCCCCCCCCCCCCCCTGAAACAGCCGCCACTGGGAAGGGCAAACACTGGCCGGCGGCGCCCAAGGAATACCAGGGGCACCGCCCCCCCGGCCCGGGGGGGCGGGTCTGGTTTGCCCCCTCCCCCCCACTCAAAAACAAGTTGCTACGCCACTGGCTCGCAGTGTGGCATACAGCACATAATGCGTCAATCTTTTGAAATGTGGCCGTCTATATCCTTACCAGACCCGTTCTCGTCCAAACAGCAATGGACTGTCCCAAAATGATCAAACCCTTCTTCCTTTCTCATGTCTTGTTTTCAGTGTTGGGAAACGCCGTGTACTTACTATTTTACTAGAAGTACATTGTACTTTACTTCAAGTACTGCTTGTTTTTGTGAGTGACCTGCGCTTTGAACATGTTGGGCCAGGGTGAGCGCTGCTTGTCGACCTGCAGGTGGAAGTCTACCTGGAGTGCAACATCGAGATGTGCAAGCGTCAGTGCTCCGAGCTGTGCAGTGGCGCCAGGCGGAGCAAGCGGCAGGGCCTGAACGAGTCGTCGGGGCTGGCGGAGCCCGCAAGGGTGACCCGGGGCATTCGGGTGGTGGCACCCGGCGACGCCCCGGAGCACGAGGACTGGCGCTCGGGTCGGCTGGCCACGGGCGACGTGTGCATGTCGCTGCCGGGCTTCGTCACTTCCCTGTCGGCCATCCTGGCGCTCTTGCTGGGCTCCTGCCTGGCGTCCGTCTCCTTGCTAGTCAGGGTCCGCCAGCTGGCTGCTTTGCCCACTTCTCCGCCCGCGACCAAGAGCCCGATGGACAGCGACACTGTGCGCAAATGCCGCCACCTTTGACCGAAGGGGTCGAGCACATTCCTCCGCGCTGAGAGACGCAATATCATGCTTTGCTCCCCGCCCTGCGATCTTTGCAAGCGGTCTCGCGAATAACGCAGCCCGAGACAGAAATCCGCAAGTTGCAGGTATACGATGTCGCTGCCCACCTACCGTCGCACCGACGGAGGCTCCCGAACACCAGCAAGCGACGCGGCGCTAGAACGATAGACGGAGACCAGACACCACCGCGGCAATCAAGACATCGGACAAAGCACAGCCTGCATCCCCTCGACTCCGCCGCACCACAGTGCGCCGCACGACGCTGCTCCAGAGGAGTGCAACTTTCTATACCGCCCATGGAACGCGAATCGGTAAACCCTGGGAGTACGCAGCGCCATTTGAATCCCCTGGTATCCGGAGGCTGTACGAAAATCAACATGGCGGCACAGCGAAACCAAAACCGCAATTGCACGGCCGCGCCATTGTGCTTGGATGGGTATGTGGTAGCTTGCGCCACCTAGATTCGAAAAATAAAGACTGTAGCTTTTTTTTTATTTTTTTTTTGCTCGGTTTTTGTGTTGCTTTGCTAGGCTTCTGCTGCTTTGCTGTTGGTCTTCGCATTTCAATGCTGGTTAATGTGCGTTTAATCGTTCACAAGCCAGCACTGAAACGCGAGACCAGCAGCAAAGTAGCAGAAACCTAGCAAAGCAACGAAAGTGACACATACACAAAAAATATGCTTGTTCTTTAGCGTTCATTTTTATTCAACAGGCAGTAAAAATACAGAAGAAATTTCTCACTAATTTGCACACAAGAATCAAAGAAATGAACAACAAAACAGGATAAAACGTTAAGGTTACGTGCGACGAAGGTGATGATATGCGTCCTCGCACAAACACTTCGCTAAATTTACATAAACTCTCTGTAGATTCGTGATCCTGTTCGAGCTTCTTGGCGTATACTCACAAGCATTGCGCTGTTCAGCCACAGGCGTGGAGCCTAGAAAAAAAAAAAAGTTGAATTACTTGCTTGATTGGCCTTTACGTGCCTGACACGGTCATATGAAAACAGCGAGCATTATCTGTACCTCCTTTCAGAAAACGGCACTTCAAGTTCAACAGCGACACTAAATACTCGCGTCTCCTCAATTTTTTCTTCTCCTTGAGTTAAATGCCTTCACGCTAAATTGACAATCATTTCGAACTTGATTATATAAGTAAGCGTAAGTAAAGACCGACGACGGTGTCTTGCAACAGGAAACTAAGCAATGAGGTTAAAAAAAAAGAAGCTCGGCTCTTTGGTATTGAGTCTTCATCGATAACCTGTATTAGTTTTTAATATTATCACTTAAATATAGGAGTGCGTCACTGCGAAACGGGAAATCAGTACGGATCACTCCATCGCTCATCCTCAGTTAATCGAACAATATTTAGGCTCATTTTCACCCCTCGCGAACAGACGCGTGAATCGCTGACAACAATCCCAAATAAATAGCTTACTGCAAAAAGGTTTACCATCTTTTTGAAGTGAGCATATGTGCTCGATCTTCATATTACATAGAAGTGGCCAGATATTTGACAACAACATATTTCTCGCGGCGAATGAACAATCCCCTTGTTCATTCGCCGCGAGAAACCACCGCAGCTATTGGCAAAATCAAACAATTAATACTCACTACCACTGCGACAGTTAAGTTCTGTTGCAAACATTTAATCAGAAAGTTAAGGAAGAGAAGACCCAAAAGAGCGTACCTCACGTCACATCTATTGGAACTCGAAGCCTCGAAACCATTGGTGTCCCGGCTTTCGGCAGTAATTGTTTCCCCACTTGGCACAGCAGGTGGTCTGGTGATGTCAAAAATCCATGCTTGACCACATTACAAAAACAACGAGTTCCCACGAAAGAAGAAAAGAAAGCCGCGCACGCACGAACGTGGCACGAATCTCGCGCCGCGACGTACTCCCAGAAGCGAAACAGCTCGCGGGCCCGCTCGCGTCCGACTTCGCCTACTTCCTAGCGCTGGCGGCCAGCGCATCTCGAGGCGCGAGGCGCGGGTTAGGAGAGAGAGAAAGCGCACCCAGACACGTTGAAAGAGTGAAAGAGAAAGTCACGATAACAAACTTCAAAGCCATTCACACCTTCGAAACAACTTCACTTTTATTTCACTTCATTAAATATATGAATCATATTTATTTAAAATAAAATAACAAGTGCCCACACCCGCTGGAAGCGCGCCAATCGGAAGCAGTTCGCCGGACCGGACGAATGTCATAAATATACGCGGCCGGACGGAAGTAGCCGAGAGCTTCATCCCCCTGGTCGCTCGTTCGACACACTGGCGCCATCTATTGGGTAGCAGTGCAAACTTGGCAGTCCGGCATATAATCGAGCGAAATCTCAATCATGTCGAATCAGGCTTTAGCGTACATTCTGCGGCGTCCTACGCGGAATGAATCGCCACATGTCAATATTCACGCGAAGTTTTGCGCTGTAACGAGCCTCGGTAATTTTCGCTGACGCCGCTCAAGATAGTCTGACATCGTCAGGAAGACGTAGAACCAAACAATTTGAACGCGAAAAAGGGCAGGGGGACTCACGCTGACGCCGACAACATCGCATTTCAATGGTGTGTATGGGCGACGGCGAGCTTCTTGCCACACACCCCAACGCGCATGCGCGGCGCCGGTGGCGTCCGCTAGGGGCGCACGGGCGCTCCGGTTTGTTTGTAACATGAGTTGGTGTATACCGCCCATGGAACGCGAATCGGTAAACCCTGGGAGTACGCAGCGCCATTTGAATCCCCTGGTATCCGGAGGCTGTACGAAAATCAACATGGCGGCACAGCGAAACCAAAACCGCAATTGCACGGCCGCGCCATTGTGCTTGGATGGGTATGTGGTAGCTTGCGCCACCTAGATTCGAAAAATAAAGACTGTAGCTTTTTTTTTTTTGCTCGGTTTTTGTGTTGCTTTGCTAGGCTTCTGCTGCTTTGCTGTTGGTCTTCGCATTTCAATGCTGGTTAATGTGCGTTTAATCGCACACAAGCCAGCACTGAAACGCGAGACCAGCAGCAAAGTAGCAGAAACCTAGCAAAGCAACGAAAGTTACACATACACAAAAAATATGCTTGTTCTTTAGCGTTCATTTTTATTCAACAGGCAGCAGAAAATACAGAAGAAATTTCTCACTAATTTGCACACAAGAATCAAAGAAATGAACAACAAAACAGGATAAAACGTTAAGGTTACGTGCGACGAAGGTGATGATATGCGTCCTCGCACAAACACTCCGCTAAATTTACATAAACTCTCTGTAGATTCGTGATCCTGTTCGAGCTTCTTGGCGTATACTCACAAGCATTGGGCTGTTCAGCCACAGGCGTGGAGCCTAGAAAAAAAAAAAAAAGTTGAATTACTTGCTTGATTGGCCTTTACGTGCCTGACACGGTCATATGAAAACAGCGAGCATTATCTGTACCTCCTTTCAGAAAACGGCACTTCAAGTTCAACAGCGACACTAAATACTCGCGTCTCCTCAATTTTTTCTTCTCCTTGAGTTAAATGCCTTCACGCTAAATTGACAATCATTTCGAACTTGATTATATAAGTAAGCGTAAGTAAAGACCGACGACGGTGTCTTGCAACAGGAAACTAAGCAATGAGGTTAAAAAAAAAAGAAGCTCAGCTCTTTGGTATTGAGTCTTCATCGATAACCTGTATTAGTTTTTAATATTATCACTTAAATTTAGGAGTGCGTCACTGCGAAACGGGAAATCAGTACGGATCACTCCATCGCTCATCCTCAGTTAATCGAACAATATTTAGGCTCATTTTCACTCCTCGCGAACAGACGCGTGAATCGCTGACAACAATCCCAAATAAATAGCTTACTTCAAAAAAGGTTTACCATCTTTTTGAAGTGAGCATATGTGCTCGATCTTCATATTACGTAGAAGTGGCCAGATATTTGACAACAACATATTTCTCGCGGCGAATGAACAATCCCCTTGTTCATTCGCCGCGAGAAACCACCGCAGCTATTGGCAAAATCAAACAATTAATACTCACTACCACTGCGACAGTTAAGTTCTGTTGCAAACATTTAATCAGAAAGTTAAGGAAGAGAAGACCCAAAAGAGCGTACCTCACGTCACATCTATTGGAACTCGAAGCCTCGAAACCATTGGTGTCCCGGCTTTCGGCAGTAATTGTTTCTCCACTTGGCACAGCAGGTGGTCTGGTGATGTCAAAAATCCATGCTTGACCACATTACAAAAACAACGAGTTCCCACGAAAGAAGAAAAGAAAGCCGCGCACGCACGAACGTGGCACGAATCTCGCACCGCGACGTACTCCCAGAAGCGAAACAGCTCGCGGGCCCGCTCGCGTCTCTCGCGCGTTCTAACGGTCCAGCGACTTCGCCTACTTCCTAGCGCTGGCGGCCAGCGCATCTCGAGGCGCGAGGCGCGGGTTCGGAGAGAGAGAAAGCGCACCCAGACACGTTGAAAGAGTGAAAGAGAAAGTTACGATAACAAACTTCAAAGCCATTCACACCTTCAAAACAACTTCACCTTTATTTCACTTCATTAAATATATGAATCATATTTATTTAAAATAAAATAACAAGTGCCCACACCCGCTGGAAGCGCGCCAATCGGAAGCAGTTCGCCGGACCGGACGAATGTCATAAATATACGCGGCCGGACGGAAGTAGCCGAGAGCTTCATCCCCCTGGTCGCTCGTTCGACACACTGGCGTCATCTATTGGGTAGCAGTGCAAACTTGGCAGTCCGGCATATTTTCTTTCTCTCGCGCATTATCCTTTCTTTCTTGGCTCGAAAACCTTTTGTCAACGTTATAAACGAGCCTTTCTTATAGGTATTACGCACATTTGACCTCGGAAATCCCGCAGAACCTTTGCTCTTGTGAAATGCAGTTCCAGGGTCACCGCATAGATGGCGCCAGAGTGCCAGAGTGTTCTCCGGGTCGTACTCAGTTGCAAGAGTGTAAACGGGCCGCTTCGTCCGGCGGAGGAAGCAAATGCTTTTCGCGGAGGACAGTTCTTGGTAATTGTTGCCCTAAACGCCCGCAGGCTTACTGCACAACAAGCATGCGGTTTCTTCCACCTCTTATTTGAGTCGTCCAACTCCCAGATGCACCCTTGCGGGCTCTCGACTTTAGGCTCATTTGCTCTCCCCTTTTTGTGCAACCCAATCACCGGCTTTGCCTCCCGTCTCCCACTTGTACCCAGGGGCGGATTCAGAGGGGGGGGTCCGGATGTCCTGACCCCCCTCTTGAATTCTGCATGTGTAAAAATTTAGCACGTGGAAACGGCAACGGGGGGGGGGGGGGGGGGGGGGGAGGGGGGTTCTTAAACATATGATACGCTGACCAACACCTGACCCCCCCCCTCAAGAAATACCTGCGTCCGCCCCTGATTGCTCTGCTAGTCGGGTCCTGTCACTTGAAAAAGAGTATTCGCTCGAACCGTCAGTGTCGTTCTGCTAGCTTGTGTGTTTTCTTGAAATTGAAAGACCGCCCTTAGCGGGGACCAGAGGCACGTGTCATCGCTTGATTTGTGGATATTCACGTCGTGGGCTTTCCGGGTGGTCTGGTGAGATGGAGGTGCACAAACGTGTCCGATCTGGTTAGGAAGTGGCGGAGAAACGATCGCAAAAGCCGTCTGAAATTCTACGCGCAGTGGCCGTTTGTACCTCGATCAGCGCTTCTTTTGTACCGCTGCCGTGTTCAGCGGGTTTGACGAAGGAATGTTGCCGCTACATTGCTCTCCAAGTTTTCGAGAGAAGCTTCGTGTTTCATGAAAGATTGTGCGCACGCAGTAGAAAACAATTCGATTGACGAGTGGATTGGAGTGGCACATCTAGAAAGCTGATTGCAAGGTATGACTCGCATTATTATTGACCATATGCACGATGTTTATTTGCTTCCGTCCCATTTCGCCTCACGAAAGAAACCCGAAATTAGAATTGATTGATTGTATAAACTCGCACCATGATTGGATATACCCGAGATCTAGACGGGTGCCGGGCGTGCTGTTGTATTCGTGTATGCCTTATGGTAATCGCGCCTAATTTTAAAGTACTTTATGGATCATCAGCAGGTATCTGTTAACATTTTGAAAGACTAATGTCGCCTGTTATTTTGTCCAAATAACCATAAATTCTTTATCATATAGTGGATTTACCCTTTCAGGGAACAATTCATGGTAACAATTGTATTAGGAAGCAGCGGCGTAGTCTTTTCATTTTCCCGGGGGAAGGGGTGCTTTTCCGCGAAATTTATTTTACACCGGCAATTATCGGTAGTTTATTTTAGGGGGTACACTTTACAGCGTATGTATATCGTCATGTGTCCGTCGCTGTGTGCGTTATTTTGTTTACATGCCACTACTAGAAGCTCGTTCCATGGCACGTAAACAGCGTCTCGGTAAGGACCATGCCCCCCCCCCCCCCCCCATAGTCTACGCCTGTGTTAGGAAGTATCAGACATGTTAATATGAGTTAGTAGGAAAATGTTTCTAGAAAAATCAACAACACTTTTGAATGTTTTTAATATTTTTGTTGTAATATAATGACAAAGTAACGGCGTTACTTTAGCGAAGTAGCTGTAATTGTAACAAGTTACTCTTTAAATTTTGCGACTGTAGCAGGGTTAATTTTTCCTCTGAGTAATTCTAACTGTAACACTGTTACATTTTAGCAGCAACGTGCCCATGACTGGTTTTACCCTCTTTTTAAAGACGACCATAAAAACAGGAAACATGCTGAAATAAAAAAGGGCATCGCCAGTGAAGGTTTACCACCAAAGGGCGACCGCGTCCACCGGTGGTAAACGTTTTGAAATTTTCAAGAATGCATTGTTATAACTTTCTACTGGAACGAAGCTGCGCCGAGAAATTTCACAGGAATGCGTCCACGCTTTGTTGAAAATGTCAGCTCTCTACGTGCCGGCCCCCGATTTTCCAGAGCATTTTACATCGACATCGTAGATCGATGCCGTCGTAAAGCTACTACTATTGGATACGATTGTGTCAACATCTCATTGCTTCGTGGCAGGATTTTCGAATGAATGTATGGACACACGGTATAGAGAGTACTAATAAACCTTCTATAAACAGTAAAAGTTTAGTAATGGTTTATTTACATTTTAATTTCTCTCCCCCTTTCCTTTTATTTCAATCGCTAGCTAGCCCCCCCCCCCCCCCCCCCCCCCCCCCCATCCTCCGTAGAATAGACTTCCGGGGTCGCTGGGCACGAGCACCGGCATTTTGGGAAGCACTCTCGAAGCACGTGCGAATTTGGCGGGAAACTAGAACCAGTGGAACGCGAATCGGAAAACCCTGGGAGTCCGCAGCGTTATTTGAATCCCCTGGTATATGGAGGCGGTACTAAAATCAACATGGCGGCACAGCGAAACCAAAACCGAAACTGTACGGCAGCGCCATTTTGTATGGATGGATGGCTGGTAGCTTGCGGGCCACCTAGATTAAAAAAAAAAAAAAAAAAATATATGGTGGCTTTTTTTTTTTTTTTGCCCGGTTTGCGTGTTGCTTTGCTAGGCTTCTGCTGCTTTGCGGCTGGTTTTCGCATTTCAATGCTGGGTAATGTGGGTTGAAACGCACACAAGCCAGCACTGAAAAGCGAGACCAGCAGCAAAGCAGCAGAAACCTAGCAAAGCAACGAAAGTTACACATACACAAAAAATATGCTTGTTCTTTAGCGTTCATTTTTATTCAACAGGCAGCAGAAAATACAGAAGAAATTTCTCACTAATTTGCACACAAGAATCAAAGAAATGAACAACAAAACAGGATAAAACGTTAAGGTTACGTGCGACGAAGGTGATGATATGCGTCCTCGCACAAACACTTCGCTAAATTTACATAAATTCTCTGTAGGTTCGTGATCCTTTTTCGAGCTTCTTGGCGTATACTCACAAGCATTGCGCCTTTCAGCCACAGGCGTGGAGCCCAGAAAAAAAAAAGTTAAATTACTTGCTTGATTGGCCTTTACGTGCCTGACACGGTCATATGAAAACAGCGAGCATTAGCTCCTTTCAGAAAACGGCACTTCAAGTTCAACAGCGACACTAAATACTCGCGTCTCCTCAATTTTTTCTTCTCCTTGAGTTAAATGCCTCCACGCTAAATTGATAATCATTTCGAATTTGATTATATAAGTAAGCGTAAGTAAAGACCGACGACGGTGTCTTGCAGCTAAAGGAAACTAAGCAATGAGGTCAAGAAAAACAGAAGCTGAGTTCTTTGGTATTGAGTCTTCATCGAGAACCTGCATTAGTTTTTAATATTATCACTTAAATTTAGGAGTGCGTCACTGCTAAAGAAAACGGGAAACCAGTGCGCATCGCACTGGTTTCCCGTTTTTTTAGGCTCATTTTCACTCCTCGCGAACAGACACGTGAATCGCTGACAACAATGCCACATAAACAGCTCACAGCAAAAAGTTTACCATCTTTTGTGAGCATATGTGCTCGTTCTTGATATTACATAGAAGTCTCCAGTTATTTGACAATGACATATTTCTCGCGGCGAGTGAAGAGGCATCCTAAACAATGATAGGATTTGGTTTTGTGATTTGAAACCATCGAAGCTATTGCCGAAATCAAACAGTTAATACTCACTACCACTGCGACAGTTAGGTTCTGTTTCAAACATTTAATCAGAAACTTAAGCAAGAGGAAAAGACCAAAAGAGCGTACCGCACGTCCATTGGAACTCGAAACCTCGAAACTATTGGTGTCCCGGCTTTCGGCAGTAATTGTTTCCCCACTCGGCACAGCAGGTGGTGTGGTGATGACGAAAATCCTTGCTTGACCACATTACAAAAACAACGAGTTTCCACAAAAAAAGAAAAGAAAGTCGCGCACGCACGAACGCGGCACGAATCTCGCGCCGCGACGTACTCCCAGAAGCGAACAGCTCGCGGGCTCGCGTCCCTCGCGCGTTCTAACGGTCCACCGACTTCCCGGCGCCAGCGGCCAGCGCATCTCGAGGCGCGAGGCGCGAGTTCGGAGAAAGAGAAAGCGCTCCCAGACACGTTGAAAGAGTGAAAGAGAAAGTTACGATAACAAGCTTCAAAGCCAGTCATACCTTGAAAACGACTTTATCGTTATTTAACGTTATAAATTATATGAATCATATTTATTTAAAACAAAATAACGTCCACCCACACCCGCTTGAAGCGCGACAGTCGGAAGCAGTTTGCCGGGCCGGACGTACGTCATAAATATACGCGGCAGGACGGAAGTAGCCGAGAGCTTCACCCCCCTGCTAGAACAGCTATAGCCTCGTTGGATGGATGGATGGATGAATCCGGCTAAGCCCTTTGGATCCGGCGGCAGCTTAGGCCACCTAGCCATTTTGTTTTACCATTTAAGCTTAGAATATTTAAATGTGAAAACTATATTCACTCCGCACTGAAAAGAAAGTGAGGCTATAAAACGCCCTTGCCATTAGTTAATAAGAAAATACCTAGTTTTCTCTCGCTTGGTAATTTCTACTCTCTTGAAATTCACTTTTCCTTCGCTGTCTCTAAAACCCAATGACTTTATTAAATCTATGTTGTCTTCGGTAGGCATAGGGTGAAGCCCTTTACAGTAGAGTATAAAGTGCTCAGCCGTCTCGTCCTCCTCTCCACAAGCAGCGCACCCTGAATCCATTACTTCGCTCTGTATGTTCTGGTTCGCCAAACACCTGTCCTTGCCTCAAACAACAATGAGCTTCCCCTAGAATTGTCATAAATGCTTTCTTTGACAATAACTGTTTTGTTTAATCTATAGCTTTCCAGAGCCGTCTTTGTCTGCATTCCCTCTAGCCACCGATCTCTTTCTGTGACCTCAACTTCCTTCTTAACTGACACGTGCTCTTCCGTAACTCCACTACAGCCTAAAAACTTTCCTCTTAATTTCCTAGTGCGCTGTCTCCACTTTGTGTCTATACTCCTCATGTATAAATAGCTGAAAACCTTTCATGCCCATTGCTCCCCATCCATTTGCCTCAACCTATCCTCAAATTCTATCTTGCTCACAGCTTCCATGCCCTCAAATGACGACCATCCCATGTCTCCTTTTACTCCCTGGTTTGGCGTTTTGCAATGCTCAATGGCCTCGTAATCCAGAAAGCCATCTCTCGGCGACTAGCGGCGAACGCCCGGAGCTTCCAGTTCCAACACAAGGTCAGAAATGCATGGGGAAGGGGAGAAAAACGTTGTTTCTTCAATGTTGTGGGGATGTAGGGAACGACAATAGTTTTTGACATAATAAAGGAACATTTTAAAATAATTTGCGCTAAGTTGTGTGCCACGTAAGGACGTAATTTGTTTTAAACAATTGCCTGTGCGGAATCATGCAGCAGACGACGTGGCGACGTCACGGCGACGTCACAGCGTTCACGTGACCCGCTCCGGCCATCCAAAAAGTAGTTCGCAGACAAGTACCCAGAGGGCGCTCGTTACTCGAAAAAGGTAGAAAAAGGTCCATTCTTTTAACCCTTTGGATGTCTACTCGGTTAGTCACTGGGGCATGAAAAGAGCTAAAATATATATATAAAAAAAAAAAAAACACTGGCGTTTTTTTTTTGTGTGTGTGTTTTGCGGCTGGTTTTTTGGGCGACTTTGTGACGGACTTAGTTCCTTTCAAGAAAATATTAGGGTCAATGGTGCTGAGCCGCTGAGCTGCTGGTTCCGCTTCTTTTTTTCTTTTTCTTTTTATAAACGCTCCAAGTCCAGTCTCAATGACTCGTGTTCCTTGGCAGGACCGCTAGCCCGAAGTATCTAATTCTAAACCACCTGTACCGTTACGGATTCTTCCAGAGAAAAAAGCCTGGACAGACCGCTCGTTGCAAGAAATCACAACAGAATTCAATGAAGGTTAGTATATATTTCTGAACTTAGAAATTTCATGAAAAAAGCTGTAAATGTAATATATATACATATATATATATATATATATATATATATATATATATATATATATATATATATATATATATATATATATATATTTTTTTTACACAGTGCTGGATTCAGCTGTACTACAGAAATATTGAAGCAAGTTTCCAACTATATATTGAGGCTGAGAATGGCTTATAAAATTTAAAAGCGTTAACAAAGACGAGGACAAAAAAGAAAGGCGAACAGGACGAGCGCTCGTCCTGTTCGCCTTTTTTTTTTTTGTCCTCGTCTTTGTTCATGCTTTTAAATTTTATAAGTCATGAACCAAATCGCCTGCTTCGCCACTTTAGCTGAGAATGGCACTGTGAAGTAACGGAATTCATTTATTTTGCTGAAGGTTTTATCAACGAGCGGTCGAGATCTATATACCTACCAAGAGATAAGAAAAAAAGGAGCAGCAACTTTGTTAAGCATTCATAGACGACCACAAAAAAACAAAAACAAAACGGATTTGTCTTGTACAGGGTGTCACAAAAGAAAATTTACACGGTCTTTTTTACAGCAAAAATAGACTAGGCATCGCCGAAAGCTCATTCTCCGCCCAAATGTAGGGCTAGAGGTCACAACCAGATGCCAAAGTTTCAGCCCGATCCGATAACTTAATCAAAAGTTATAAGTGATTTTCTGAAAATTTCAATGGGAAAATGGCGGCCTATGGAGTTTTCGAACACATGGGGCTCTATGGCACCACAAACCGAAAACGGGCGAAAATGGGCTCCATTTTCCCATTGAAATGTTCAGAAAATCACTTATAACTTTTGATTAAGTTATCGGATCAGGCTGAAACTTTGGCATCTGGTTGTGACCTCTAGCTCTACTTTTGGGCGGATAATGAGCTTTCGGCGATGCCTAGTTTATTTTTGCGGTAAAAAAGACCGAGTAAATTTTCTTTTGTGACACCCTGTATATAATCTGGCATGATGCATCTCGTTACGGTACATGTGCGTTGTAGGGCAACCTTTCCCCCGTCAGACCTACTAAGTAGAAGCTGTGAAAGACGAACGTAGCAAAAACAATGACGAATCAGATATCTTGGTCCCCGGACATTTAATCGAACACAGCTTCCTCGAGCTGCTGACCGCCGTTCCATCGAATGTTTTATAATCGCTATATTTTTATGGCGCATTATAAAAAAACAGGGTACCTTCCTCCCACAGATTGTTTTTTTCGGTCATCCTACACACAAGTGAACATCTTCGGCTGTTCGTTTCGTGTTTTTTGAGGTACACGTGCACGTGTGTCTCCCGGTGCTAGAGCTTAGCTTGAGTCATGTAGTGCAAGTAGCGTATTTAGAAAAATTGACACGGCTGCCATCATTTAAAAAAATATATATATATATCGTGTTGATTTTTGTGTGATGAAAGCCTATGATCGACAAATAGCTATCTGAATGATTTGGAACGATCGGCTGGCTTTTTACAAAGAATCATTGCAGTGGGTAAAGAAGCGTTAATTGTTAAACCAGAAAAACAAAAAAACAGGGGGGAGGTTAGGGGGGGGGGGGGGGGTTACTTTAAAGTAATGGACCGAATCTGGCCGAACTTCAGATTCGGCAAAGTTCGGCAAAGGATTGCAAATGGACGCCGTGCGTTCGTGCGGTTACCATCGTACAATGTAGTACTACCAGCGGATACGGCGAGGTAGGGAGTAGGCGACGTAGTAACTGTGTGTTTGTCAGCCTTTGTGAGTGCGGTTCTCTTCAATATCATCTGCCTCACGAACAAAAGATCGACCAGAAATGGACGCAAAAATGCCGTAGTCCGCTGCGCAAGTGACAAATGATGCGGTACATTCGGGATAACCTGATTTTCATTTGATCTTTCCTGTGATGCCGCGAGGTAATTGCAAAAATTGACTGACAAGTACTTTAAAGCACTCCTCGCCATTTTAGCAGTCCTGTTTTCGGCTCACAAGTCGTTTGTGACAGAACAAAATAATATTGCTTTTTAATTAGCGTTATTTCGCGGTTTTCATCTTTCCGCATAAAACGAAATACAGAACTATCACGCTCGACGTTGCACATCCGACGTTCCTAACTCTTCCCATTTTCCTAAACGTCCGTGTGTGTCCTAACATGGAAAACCGTCATTTTTAAAAGTTAAAAACGAGACGTTGCGAATATGGGACGCACACTTTCATGCAAAGCTGGCGTCAAGTGACTCAAATCGAAGAACATGCATATTTACAATAATATTGTTATGTATTCTGGTGAAGGCTCAACAGGCGTAGCATTTATTTTCGCGCACAAAACGGTGACCCGCAGAGGAAATATAGAACACAGTGTTACTGCCTTTTTTTACTAACACACACTTGGAGGTTTGCGCTGATGAGGCCACAAAACCGAAACTCGCGTATTGTGACTGCGCGCCCGCTACTGCCCAAACCCGTTGTCACACATCTTAGGCACAAAGTCATTTTAAAATTACCAGTAAACATACAAAAATGACACGGATACTATATCTTGTAAAATATCACCTTATTTAGTAATAACTGCGTCAATATGCATTTTAAAAAAAAACTTAGACACTTTTTTCGCACGATAAAACGATATATCAACTTTTAGGTCTGGCAACAATGTATTTTTGCCGAATCTTTGCCGAATCTTTAGAAAAGTACGGGAAAAATTCGGCTCTGCCGAATCCCTAGATTCGGCGCCGAATTTTCGATTTGGCAAAAGTTCGGCCCATCACTACTTTAAAGCTATGACCCTGTGTACGGCTCTGAGTGATTGTTACGCGTATACCTGGAGCTGCGGTATGTCTTTCGTTGTGATATTCGAAGCGTTTGTCTACGAGAGCCCAATGAAAAATTACTGTATAATTCCGGAGGTCAAATATTTCAAAAGAAAGTATGAATTAGTTTTTGTATTTGATTTAACAGACCTTATTGGACCCATCAAGAAAATTAAGCTCTGCTGCAACTAGGAGTTGAAAGAAACTGTCACGCGTAATTATTTTTACGTAGTTGAAGTGGCGGCGCTGCCTATAGCGCCTGGCAACCGCTTGGTCAAGTAATCAAAACAAAGACAAAACATTTCGGTTGAGCCAGCTGTTTCATTTCCAACGATGGAAAGACATCGCTGGTAACAATGAACAATCTAACTCTGCTTCGAACGGCATCCGGTAACACTGGAGTTCGATGAAAAGGATTCGATGAAGAGTTCAATGAAACGGCGCTTGAAGAAATGTCTCGTCCCGATATATCTTAGCCTGTGAATGCTCATTCTGTGACACAAGGTATGTAAAAAGTTTGTTTTTATTGTCCTTCCACCATAGAAGTTGTGAACTCGCAGTTAAGTTGACGTCACGTTTACTGGATAAAAAAAAAAAAGAATTTGCGGGATCAAACTTTTTTTTGATTTTTTTTTTCTGTTTTTAAAAATAACACCGATAGCAGATCTCTAATAATCGACAGACAGGCGGTATAATTAAGTTTTCATTCCATTTGGTTTTGAAAGGTTGAAAGAAAGACAGTGGAAAGCTCCGAATGCATGTGTATTTCATACATCATTGCCCGAGGCTGCGTGAGAATGGGTGAAGGCCAGCGACCGTCCGAAAAAAAAATTCCTGGAGTACGGAAGAGTTATTACTGTAAGTTTTGGGGGTGCCTGGCGCATTGAGGCGTCTGGAGCCACCCAGCTTACCTGCAAAAGAAGAGTAACTGCGGCCAACTCAACATGATCACAAAAGTTTAAGGCGGTGGTCCCACGGCGGCCATCTTGAACAAGCCAGTAGTTGAACCACTAGATGGCGGCACTCATCCGTGTGGCCTAGAGTTACTGTATATGTTCCGCTTCAGAGCCTATACAGTTACTCTAGTGTGGCCTAGAGTGCCTTCATACACACGCGCGCTTTTGCTTGAGTGGTGACATCTCAACCATTTTTCCGCCCAATCGCTTTTTTATGCCTTTTGAAGGGCGCGCAAACCGGTGTCACTCAGCTCGAGCGCGTAGCTTTGGCTAATGCAAAGACGCCATTATACCGCCCAAGTCATGCACCGAGTGCACGAGAGCTTCACGCGCTGGCACATTCGGGGCAACAATAAATGTCTTCACCCTGAGACAGACAGCTGTCTGTCTCAGGGTGAAGACATTTATTGTTGCGCCATGTAGGCACCCTAGTGTGGCCAGAAAGCTGGCTCGTAGAAGGGATGTTCCTCCTCTGCTCTTAATTTCCTCCTTTCTGCTGCTCGCCCGTGCACGTACAGCGCTCAGCGCGTGCTCTCGCTGACACATATGCCAGCGAACGTGCCAGTGGTGCTAGCAGTGCCCAGAGCCGTATATGTAGAGAGTTTGGCCATTCGTTGGGTAGTATAAGGAGTATTCACTGGGCGCCATATTTGTGGGTGATGTCTAGAGCGCATGCTCTGAACGAGCCTACATTAATAGGCCGCTAAGAACGGCAATCTTGAGGGTGCGGAATGCACGTTACAAAAGAACTGTGGAAGCTCGCCATCGGCACGCGCTCAGCAGTCGTGCACACAGCTATGGCCGCCAGTGAATACTTCCTATACACCAACTCATGTTTACAAACAAACCGGAGCGCCCTTAGCGGACGCCACCGGCGCCGCGTATGTGCGATGGGAGTGTGGGCAAGAAGCTTGCCGTCGCCCATAAAAAAAACAACAACAAAAACATTACACCGCTCGTTACACAGCAAAACTTCGCGTGAATACTGTGACATGCGCCGATTCATTCCGCGTGGACGCCGCAGGATGTACGCTAAAGCCTGATTCGCATGATGAGATTTCGCTCGCAATTTTCGGTCGCGACGTCGCTCGGGCTGCAAAACCATGAACCGTAGCTGAGATGGTCGACGTCGATACTAAAAATCTCAAGCAGAATCGGACCAAATGAATGAGGCATAACAAGTCGGTGATGGCCACTGGTAACAATGATCAACATATCCTTGTATCTACTGTTTACATCCAGCCTGCTTATAGCCTCGTCCCACTAGAGCGACAAACACTGATTTTTGTCCGACGACACCACGAAGTTCCGTGTCGCTGATGCTGTCCCACTGCAACGACAAACGCCCGCGACAATCGCCGACAAGCGCCGACAAATGATCGACGACGGACGAGTTCTTGTCTGTCGTTGGACTTGAAGGGCAGCAAGCAGTCCAACTGAGGAACATCTCTCGGAGACAAACCTTTCCTCCTCGCCCGCTTGTGCATTCTGTTGCCTGCCTTCCCACCCTTCTACCCTTCCTCCCGTTCCCCCCGCGGCTCGCTCCGCCGCTCGACCTTCAGAGAAGCCCTTGGCGGCCACTCCTCGTTCCCGCAGTTCCTCGATTGCTCGTAGTGGTCGCGGGCGCGGCTTGCTTGCTGGCGCCGGGCGGTCGTGTAGCGAAAGGGAATTTGCTGTGGCTGGTTTTGCTCGCAAAACTTGGTGCGCGAGGAGGTGCTTCAAGACGCCGAGGTCTACGTACGCCCCTGCATCAGGATGGATACACTCATGTTCGAGGACTGACCAAAGTAAGACCGCTCACCACGAAGTAGGACAAGACGTTCCGCGGCAAGCCATTCCGGCAGACAAGAGACTTGTCATCACGCTCTGTGATATCAGTATGCCGTATATGTCCTCCGAAAAACGCCTGCCCTCGGTCATTCGGATACGAAGTTTTAAACATCCTCAAAATCGGCGTGAAATTCCGCGGCGCTCACCTAGAATTCCTCGAACGACCCAAAAAAGGAACGATTTGGGTATTCTAGTTCGGAAAAAGTTTGGTGTCGATTGTCACGACTGTTTGTGGAAAGTCGCCAACGGCAAATGAAGAGAAGCGGAAGCTTTAATCAAGAAATAAAGTAATCGTCTCCACTTTCACCGTGTTTGTCGGCGCGTTTTATGCCCAAAGAGCAAAACACGAAAACCGCGTCGCCAGACTCTGTTTGTCTGTGTATTTTGAAGTGTTTTGTCGACAACTTCAGTCCCACTAAAAAACAAAAGTCCCTGTCCCCGTGTCCTGCGTCGTGTCCGCCAAGTGGGACGCGGACTCCGACAAACAGGCTGTCTGTCGGTGTCGTCTGTCGCTCGTTGTCGTGTGTCGCTGTCGTTTGTTGCTGTCTGTCGCTCTAGTGGGACGCGGCTATTACCAACCTTCAAACTTAAGTCCGTTGAGGCCTGCACTTACTTCTTATCGCAAGTACCGGGCCCACGTTTAGTCTACGGGCTGGTGTCGTCTAAAAGAGCGGACGACAAGCAGAAACATTTGAAAGAGCAGAAGACAGTTCGAACGATCAGGCGACCGTTTGAACTTGAAGACGCACTGAACGTAGTCCGCAGGTGGTCCGTACAACTTGACGGTTTTCCGGCGCTCATGTTGGAAAAAAAAAAAAAAAATATCTGATGACCACAAGCATCCGTGAATTCAACCCAAAGTGCTTTCCGCCCAAGCAATCGTGGTCCGACGGCGCCTGGTGTTCCCTTTTCACGGCACATATTCACGTTCTCGGACGAACCGAGCACATGAAAACTGACCTTCAAACCTTTCTCGACCCTTTTGGTACAGCCCGAGTCGCGGCGTTTTGACGAAAAGGCAGGCTTTTGTCTGGTTTCTTTCAAAGCAACGCAGGAATACACGTCTCACATGGGGCCTTCCGCCCACAGCCCCAGACCGGAAGTGCGCCCGACGCGCCACCACCGCGCCGTGATGTAACAGAGATGAGTTCGTGTATAGGAGACAACGTTACTAAAACACTCAGTTGGGAAACTCGCCGTCGAAACCTGGGCCGCTGGCGTCCACCGAGACCGAGCTAAATGCGACAACAGCGCCACTCTTTGTCATTTGTCTGTACTGTGGTCACCTTGAGCTTTTAGAAAGAGTTTTTTTTTTTTTTTGCGAAAAAAAACAAACGAAAAACTCTTTTTGTAGTAACTTTTATTGGAGTTCAGTACAAAATGAAGGGCGCGTGATGTTTTTAAAATCTTTAGTTTGCAAGGTTTCGTGGCACAATTAATATTGTTTTTATACAACCATGCCTCAGCGGTGCTTTCAGGTGGCGCGTCCCGACCTAGGTGCATTTTAACTTCGGTAGCAAGACGCGGCGCGTCCGCAGGGGAGACGGGGGTGGCGCTCCTGTAACCACTTCCACAGTATCTGTTCTGGCCCCAAAATGGCCCATTAAAGCCAAAATAGAAGTGACGTGCGGTTCTTCGAATGACCGCTGCGGGAGAAATGGTGGCGTTGTGTTCGTCATTAGCTCGGTGCTGGAGGACAGATCGGAGACACTTTTTGAAGGCAGTCTCTGTGGCAGTTTCCCAACTGAGTGGTTTAATAACGTTGATAGGAGACAAATGAGGAGGTGCCATTGGCCGAAAGCGGGCTGGGCGTGTTCCAGGGGGTCTTCAGAAATTCGAATGTGACCAACCAGAAGCCGGAAATAATACCCTGGCGGTGGTCGCGAGAAACAAACCTGTAACTGCATCGGAGTGACTCTCGGTGACTGAAAATATGGTACACGTGATGTTTCAATCACGCTCATCCAAAATGATGGTGGAAGAGTGCGACTAGCGGAACGATCGACATAATCCTTACGCCAAGCGCCGAGGGCCGGGAATCTGCCGTCCGAGTGGTCACACTCTGTCCGAGCAAAACAGAGTTGAGCGGTGCATTCGTTTCTTACATCTTTCTGCATGATCTTGATCAAAACAACACGTGCACCCCATTTTCAACCACAAAGAGTTACTACACTTCACTGTTACGCGCTTATTAAAACCATATACAACAAATACCTTTGATCAGAACTGTTTCTCGCTACCACCGCTAGGGGATTTATTTCGGTTTCTGGTTGGTCAAGAGAGCATGCCAAGCCCTCTTTCCGAGTCTGGCGCACGCCCTGGCTCTGCCCGCGCCTCCCATTGACCAAACTCTCTCTCTCTATACACGGCTCTGGCAGTGCCCAGTTCGCCCAGAAGCGGAGCCCAGCTAGCCCATCTACCCGAGCGAGAGTGCCAAGCTGGGCAAATTTTGTTCTTTGATACTGGCTTTGTTCCGCGCTGCAAGGCTGGCAAAGCGATTTCGTTGGAGGCTCACAAGGCTCACAAGCCAGTAGCTATCGTTTTAACTTTTCAAGAATTAAAAACATATTCAATCACTCAGTGAAGAATGTTATCAAACGATAAAGAATATATATAAGACCTGAGGCCCGTAGAGAGAAATTTTTTCGAGGCAGGGGGGAGGGGGGAGGGGGGCACTCTCTGAGTCCACGACTTCCATGCATTGGAAGAAGGGGGGCCGGGAGATTTTTGGATAAAATGGCATCAGTCGAGCCACCAGGGCCCCGAGATCTTTCCGAGCAAAAGAGACAATGAGCCTACGATTAGCGGGCTCGTCACCATTCGGAAGGCGTGTATAATCTCCCTCCCGACGTGGTTTGAGTCGATGATTCCTGGGTTCTGCTGCGCAAGTTTGCCCTCCGCGTCATAGACCCTTTCTAAAGCCCCTCTATCCTGGGAAAAGTGGCGCCATTCTTTGAACTAGTCGCCGCGCACACTATTGGCCAGTCGTCACGTGACATCTGGCTTTCGATTTTGGACTTCCGGTCGTCATGAATTTCCCAAGATGTTGCTACGCCGCAGCTGACGGGCTGCTGCGCCCTGTGGCTGCGCCCGTAGAAAAGTCGACCGGAAAGCTTTTCAGTGTTCACTCTGAAACGGAAAATGAACCTCGAAGATCTTGCTTCACCAAATGGGTCGAAAAGATTTCAACCCGATGGGAGCCGTAAAGTTATGCGTGGTAGGTGCTCTGTATACTCATTAGCATGCAAAAAGACAGCTGTTTAGAGTGAGTTATGCATTCGATTCCACCGATTCCACCGTAAACGCGAGCGATGTAATAGCGAGCACAACATTGCCACCTTGGCATGCACGGACGCTCGTGCCGTGGAAGTAAAGGCCCCTACGCAGAGTTGCGTTCGAGATCGTTTGACTGCGTTGCGTCGAGAAACGAAAGCGAGCCACCGGCACATCTGTGCTTCGCATGGAGCGTGGAATCCAATTCAAGGAATTGCTTGGCTCGCGATAAAATAAGTATGGATGTCCTGCGTTTTCGAAGTCGCAACGCAGTGAAACGCTCTCAAACGCAACTGTGCGTCGGGGCCTTAAGTAGTTTAAACAGCCTGCTCCTGCTCGTGCCTGTGGCATCGGCGTCGCTCCCAACTACGGGTGCGTGCGGAGTACGCGCTCTCGTCCAAGTGTTGCGTTTGTGCTATACCGTACCAAACTTTGTTTCGCACAGATAGCTTGCAACGCTGCCGCAGCTGCGGACCCGAGCATTGGGCTGTATCTATACTCCGTTTCAATACAAGTGCGAGCGCAGCCAGTGCGACAGGCAGGAGTATGTTTTCCCTGACGACGCTCTTACTGGACGAGCGTGTGTGCTTAGCCCGCTCAAAGTGCGTTCGCTCTCGTAGCGTCAGTAGGTTCTCCTTCGCTCGTAGTCTTATTGAAACGAAAAACGCAAGCACATAAAACATTTGAGATCAACCCCACACTCGCGCCAGCAGCTTTGACAGCGCGCAAACTTCACGTGCAGGTCTTTGGCAGGCTAACCTAGGACCTGCAGAAACGGGCGTTTGAGGTGGCGTTACACGATGTGCTCTCGACTAAAGTCCGATCTCTTCAATCTATTACAGGACCACTTCAGTATCGACCAATTCAAAACACTAATCATATAAAACAAAGGAGAGCAAAAAAATTGAGGAAAGATACTCTCCCAAACATTTCTTTTTTCGTCACCTTCAACCATGAGAGGAAACCACCACTGCAAGGGAACTGGAAATGTAAATGGTATGTACAACATTTAACAAAAAAAAATATATATATATATTCTTCAGTGAGACACGTTGCAGCAGTTATACAAATTTGGTGCACAAACTGATGATTTTGGATGCCTCTTTTACAAAATGCAGTTCCATTTGTTTGTTTTGGTTGCCTCCCTAAAGTCCCCGAGGCACCCCCAACAAAACCTGAATAGTACACCACAAGGTAGTGCCCACAGTACTGAAACATCCCCAGGACAGACTGCTGTAGCAATCGCAGCTGCTCTTTAGTTTGGCTGTCCGATACTGTTTCGTGGTCGACCGAGGCCTATATACCACTAGTGCCATCTCTGTCCATTCTAGGAGTGTGTGTCCTCCCGAGGGCCCACAGCAAGGTCCACGCGGAGCTTTTCCCTCGGGGCAATCTGCCGCAGTGACCACAGCCGTTGGTAAGTTTGGCAGTCCCACACTCTTTCCAGGTCGACGCTTCCCCAGAGCAGCCTGGTTCGGCAACCCTCCCCCCCCCCCCCAAGCTGCTGGTGAGTTTAGCACAATGATACAGTTTCCAGGTCGATCGAGGCACACCTAAAACGACTGTTGTCTCTGTTCATTTATTCATTCTAAAGTGTGTGCCGTCCCATGGCTGCCCGAGCAAGGTCTGAGCAGCGCCCTACAGGCCCTTGCTTCTCCAGCTTGTCCTGGACAGATTGCCGCAGCAACAGCTGATGAGTTTTCATTTTCGACTGCTGCTTATTTCCTGGCAGAGTGCAAACAGTTACACACTGTTACTTACATCCAATCTTATTGTCTCACTGTTAGCCACTTGACAAGACTAAATAATAAAATTTTTTTCTTTTTCAGGCACACTATTTACACTTGGCATCAGGCCATATCATCAGAATGCCAGTCTTTCTGGTTTACTGATGAATAACAAGGAGCTACAAAGACAACTATATTCAATGCAGATAAAACTGATATTGGCGCAACGACAGGAGTATCAGTTGCAACGTGAAGAGAACAATTTATAATTTAGACTTAAGCGCTTTCTCGTTGCAGATCAACTTAACTGTCTCGAAAAATCCACTATGAAGAGGACTGCATGAAGTAAAGGCATCCTCGAGAAAGTTTTTAGGATTCATCTTTCTTGTGGTTCCCATGGTTTCAATGTGGTACTGGGGAATGGGGGTAGCTTTTGCCTGTAGAACGCACACTTCATTGGCATCTACAGGGCTTCAAGTTCGTGTCAGACATAATGCACAAGCTGATGGATTCTTTAGCATACAAGGTGAGTCAAACTTGCAGCATTTAACACGCTCGTGCATCCTTGAGTATGCATCTGAAGTCGGATACCTGCAGACCCGTCTCATCAAGCATGCTCGATGTTTAAAACCCCCATGTGGTTTGTACAATTTATTGTCTTCAGGTGTACCGTAACTGTAACAGTATTAGAAGGTGTAAGGGCTTTAGAAGTATTTTATGACATGTAAAAGTAACTGCAACGGTCAGTAAAGCTACCTGCACGTTTGTGAAGTGTTAAGAAAGCATTTTGATGGTGTATGGTATATATGTCTCCGTTTCATTTATCTTCTTTTTCATTCTGTGATCTCTTGTTATTTACTCAACATGTGTTCTACTTGTAGTGAATTCTCCTGCCGTGGCCTTTTACTTGGAATGCAGTTTTGTGAAATAAATAAAATTGACTGATTTTGTTCTTTCTAACATCATCTGTGCTTGTGTATTCTTATGTAGATTTTGATCTCGCATTCGCTTATTTTGCATTGTTCTCTGGGTGTGATTTGAATTATTTTTGCCTCATTCCCTTTTACTGAAATAACCAGCAATTGCTTGACTCGAGAACTAGGTGCTGCAACCGAGCGCTAGTTTCCAAGTCTGCACCAGGACGCTGGCCCGGGAGTCTAAAAGCAGCGTAAATCGTAATTAAACCTGGACTGTTTTTAGTATGAACGAATAACAGAAAAGATAAGACACTTTGATAAAATAACGGAGTAACAAAACTAAACGAAAACGGAGTTTTCATTTCTAAAAACGGTTTCATCAAATAAAATAACGAAAATAGCATTTATTATACGCTCGAAAAAGTAGCGGCACTGCGTAGCCTCGTAGCGAAAGGCCCGCGGTGTCGCAAATTCTTACAGCATGCACAGAAATACGTAGCGATTTTTATCGTACTGTAGGCAGCTTAAAAGTGGTAGCTTAGCGTCAACCACATCAACACTTCCCCGATTAGAAAGAAAATAGTGTCTTGCTTTCTAGGCCGCCAAATTGTTTTTAGTGCCCGCAGGCCAAACCCTCCCGAAAGCTCGCCAAGGACACGTATTAAAAAGTAGTCAATCGTTTGAAATCGTGGAGAATAAAATTGCAATTTGGCGGTTTTATATGATGATTAAAAAAATTGACCGCATCTCCATGTGGTGAATGATGTTGCTTGGGGCGAAGCTCTGGTGGTGCTTGTCTGCGTAGATGCTCAGCCGCAGCATGCCGAGCCTTTTCATTTATGTCAGTAGGAGAACGTGTGGTTTTCTTCTTTTTCTTTTTTTAAGCAGACATATGGCATGGCATCTCAGAACCCCCTACTCTTTGTTTTCTTCTTTTCTTTGAGCCTTTTCATTCATGTCAGTAGGAGAATGTGCTGGTTTTCTTCTTTTTCTTTTTTTTTTCTTCTTTTTCTTTTTTCATAATTTTTTTCATCTTTTTTTTTTCCAATTTCTTTTTTGCCCTACACGAGCACGTGAGCATGTGCTCACGTGCTCGTGAGCACGTGATCTCATGAGCAGAAGCACGAGCACCCGACGCCGGCCTACGGCGGACAACGGACGGCGGACGGACATGGCCAGCCCCTAAGGAGCTTCGCCCCTAAAACGACTTGCAATTCCTGTAAAGCCGAACACTCACGAGACACTGACCTAATGCAACTCGGTAGGGACGATTATCCAAAGTACTTTCGGGAAGCACGGTTGGACGAACAGATCTAGAGCGCCTTCAGGACGGTCGGATACAAATGCAGGCTCTAAATGAGGTCATTGCCACACTTGTATGACAAGAAAAGTCCACACGATCGGCAACTCGCCCGCTCCAGCTGTGAAGCCGAACACTCACGAGACACTGACCTAATGCAACTCGGTAGGGACGATTATCCAAAGCACTTTCGGGATCCACGGTTGGACGAACAGATTCTAGAGCGCTTCAGGACGGTCGGATACAAATGCAGGCTCTAAATGAGGTCATTGCCACACTTATATGACGAGAAAAGTCCACACGATCGGCAACTCGCCCGCTCCAGCTGTGAAGCCGAACACTCACGAGACACTGACCTAATGCAACTCGGTAGGGACGATTATCCAAAGCACTTTCGGGATCCACGGTTGGACGAACAGATCTAGAGCGCCTTCAGGACGGTCGGATACGAATGCAGGCTCTAAGTGAGGTCATTGCCACATGTTATCATGTTCCATGTTATCCAATAGCACCAAGCAATTTTGGAGTGTTGTGAACGGCCCCAAAAATACTGTTCTCTCACTTACAGGGGATGACGGTGTAGATATTCCGAGCGAGCACTGTGCATCTGTACTAAATGATATTTTTGTGAAAGTGTTTTCTAGTGATGTTGACTCTGATTGCCCCACTTATCCTGTTTATAACTTCTTTCCAATGGACCCGATTGTTTTTGATTATGACGGGATTTTTAAATAAATCGATGATCTTAAAGTATCCTCGTCGAGTGGTGTTGATAACATGAGCTCTAAATTTCTTAAATCTACAAAAAGTTACATTTCAGTTTTCCTTCTAAAAAGTTTCGAACAATCACTTGACCTTGGCATTTTGCCGGACGATTGGAAAATAGGAAAGGTGGTTCCGCTTCATAAATCAGGTAACAAACATAGTCCTCTTAATTATCGATCCATTTCCTTAACCAGCACGTCCTGTAAAATTTTAGAGCACATCATTTACTCTAATCTAGTTAGTTTCTTAGATTCTAATTCTTTTTTTCACCCTCGCAACATGGTTTCCGGAAATCCCTGTCATGTGAAACACAGCTTCTAACTTTCACTAATGATCTCTTTTCCATCCTTGACCGTGGATCTCAGGTTGACTGCGTCTTTCTCGACTTTTGCAAAGCCTTTGATAAAGTATCTCCCCAACTACTGTTTCTTAAGCTTGACAAACTGAATATTGATCCTAAAGTCTTGTCCTGGATTAAATGTTTCCGAACTAATCGATCACAGTTTGTTACTACCAATGAGGCAAATTCTTGCCTCAGTGCCGTCACCTCCGGTGTCCCCCAGGGGTCCATTTTGGGACCCTTTCTGTTTCTTATTTATATTAATGACTTACCAATGTGTGTATCATCCCCTATTAGCTTATTTGCAGATGATTGTGTAATATATCGTGAAATTACTAACAAATCCGACGCGGCACTTCAAGCTGATTTATGCGCGGTATCGGAATGGTGCGACTTATGGCAAATGACTCTGAATACTAACAAATATAAAACTATGATGGTGTCTCGTCGTAACACATCACCATCACCCTACTCAATATGTAATATTCAGCTGGCATCTGTAACCTCTTTCAAGTATCTCGGTGTTCACGTTACTTCTAACCTATCATGGAAAACTCATTCTGATCATACAACCGCTAACGCTAATTCAATGCTCGGATATTTAAAAAGAAACTTTTCCTTAACCCCTATGTCTCTAAAACTTTTCTCGTATACGAATGCGGCTCTAAATGAGGTCATTGCCACACTTATATGACGAGAAAAGTCCACACGATCGGCAACTCGCCCGCTCCAGCTGCGAAGCCGAACACTCACGAGACACTGACCTAATGCAACTCGGTAGGGACGATTATCCAAAGCACTTTCGGGATCCACGGTTGGACGAACAGATCTAGAGCGCCTTCAGGACGGTCGGATACGAATGCAGGCTCTAAATGAGGTCATTGCCACACTTATATGACGAGAAAACTCCATACGATCGGCAACTCGCCCGCTCCAGCTGCGAAGCCGAACACTCACGAGACACTGACCTAATGCAACTTGGTAGGGACGATTATCCAAAGCACTTTTGGGATCTGCGGTTGGACGAACAAATCTAGAGCGGCTTCAGGACGGTCCGATACGAATGCAGGCTCTAAATGAGGTCATTGCCACACTTGTATGACAAGAAAAGTCCACACGATCGGCAACTCGCCCGCTCCAGCTGTGAAGCCGAACACTCACGAGACACTGACCTAATGCAACTCGGTAGGGACGATTATCCAAAGCACTTTTGGGATCCGCGGTTGGACGAACAAATCTAGAGCGGCTTCAGGACGGTCCGATACGAATGCAGGCTCTAAATGAGGTCATTGCCACACTTATATGACGAGAAAAGTCCACACGATCGGCAACTCGCCCGCTCCAGCTGTGAAGCCGAACACTCACGAGACACTGACCTAATGCAACTCGGTAGGGACGATTATCCAAAGCACTTTCGGGATCCACGGTTGGACGAACAGATCTAGAGCGGCTTCAGGACGGTCGGATACGAATGCAGGCTCTAAATGAGGTCATTGCCACACTTATATGACGAGAAAAGTCCACACGATCGGCAACTCGCCCGCTCCAGCTGTGAAGCCGAACACTCACGAGACACTGACCTAATGCAACTCTGGTAGGGACGATTATCCAAAGCACTTTTGGGATCCGCGGTTGGACGAACAAATCTAGAGCGGCTTCAGGACGGTCCGATACGAATGCGGGCTCTAAATGAGGTCATTGCCACACTTGTATGACAAGAAAAGTCCACACGATCGGCAACTCGCCCCGCTCCAGCTGTGAAGCCGAACACTCACGAGACACTGACCTAATGCAACTCGGTAGGGACGATTATCCAAAGCACTTTCGGGATCCGCGGTTGGACGAACAAATCTAGAGCGGCTTCAGGACGGTCCGATACGAATGCGGGCTCTAAATGAGGTCATTGCCACACTTATATGACGAGAAAAGTCCACACGATCGGCAACTCGCCCGCTCCAGCTGTGAAGCCGAACACTCACGAGACACTGACCTAATGCAACTCGGTAGGGACGATTATCCAAAGCACTTTCGGGATCCACGGTTGGACGAACAGATCTAGAGCGCCTTCAGAACGGTCGGATACGAATGCAGGCTCTAAATGTGGTCATTGCCACACTTATATGACGAGAAAAGTCCACACGATCGGCAACTCGTCCGCTCCAGCTGTGAAGCCGAACACTCACGAGACACTGACCTAATGCAACTTGGTAGGGACGATTATCCAAAGCACTTTTGGGATCCGCGGTTGGACGAACAAATCTAGAGCGGCTTCAGGACGGTCCAATACGAATGCGGGCTCTAAATGAGGTCATTGCCACACTTATTTGACGAGAAAAGTCCACACGATCGGCAACTCGACCGCTTCAGCTGACCGAGACGTCGAGACGCTTGGGAAATTCCAGAAGGCGCCTCCGTCGCAAACCGGAAGTTAGAGGGGGGGTAAGGAGGGTTTTTAGAGGAGAAGGAAAGAGAATGCGCCACTTTTCCCATACTTGGACGTAGTTCAACTACTCTACTCAAACTACTGTAGTTTAACTACTTTTCCGAGTAACTTGGTAACTTTCAATTACAACTTTATTTGGGTAACTAGTAGTTTACTTTAACTACATTTTTCAGGTAACTTCTACTCAAATTACTAACTACTTTCGAAATCGCCGGCAGATGAAGCGGCCTTCCCGAACAAGGGGCCCCCTCGCAGCCGTAGAAAATGCATCACAGGCGTCCTTGGGCCAAGGTGGCGATGAGCAGCCAAAACATAACACCGACGCGCACGAACGCAGGAAGAGATGCTTAACAGGCCTTGGTCGGGTATTGACCTAATCCGGTAATGCACGCAGGCGCCGCGCCTTCAGCTGCAACCGTGCAAGCAAAGACGGGGGCACTCCGAAGGCTGTTGTTTTCATGTTGCCTGCCCTTTGTGAGTTCTGACTCAGGCGGTTTGGGGGTTCTACAGGAGGCGCCACTGGCATGACCTCGCAGCTGGGCGCCTGTTCCCATCGTCGCCTCGTCGTCAGCGAATACTCGCTTGCACAGCCGGACTCCACCGCACAGAAACGCAGACACGGATAATCCGTTCATGGGAGCACATTCCCACTTCCAGCTGCAACTGTACGAGCGTCAATGCTTGTTCACGTAATCCTTCGAGCCCGTCCGACCTTCCACGACAAGGAGACCTCCTCTTTGTTGAAAACGATTTACTTGTCAGGCGTGTCAGGCGCGTCAGGATACCGTAGTCACCGGCGAGGGTTGCGAGTCACCCTTGGGAGTTCCTTTCATTGGACCCGGCGTCAGCGGCGAAGTATACTTCGTTTTATCGTCTATTAAATAAAAAAAAAAAACTTTTTTTTTTCGGTAGCGTAGCACTAGCACTGCAACGATACGCGCAGTCGTCCGGATGATCGAATGCGGGCTCTAAATGAGGTCATTGCCACACTTATTTGACGAGAAAAGTCCACACGATCGGCAACTCGACCGCTTCAGCTGACCGAGACGTCGAGACGCTTGGGAAATTCCAGAAGGCGCCTCCGTTGCAAACCGGAAGTTAGAGTGGGGGTAAGGAGGGTTTTTAGAGGAGAAGGAAAGAGAATGCGCCACTTTTCCCAGATACAAGGACTTTAACCCTTGTTTAACCCCTTCAGCAATTGCGCGCCATCTTCCGGCATGATTGCAAAACGTCTTGCAAGGGGCGTGGCCAGCGTGGCAGCGAGCGTGGCCGCCATCAACATGTGCCGTCGCGTAGCGTAGTCGCGTAGTCGCATAGCTGCAGCCGCAGCATCCCGGCTAATACTGCGTTGCGTTTGCGATGCCTTTCCATTGCTGGGTACCGCTGTGCGAGCAAAAAGAACGGAAAGACGCATCTGGAAACAAGGTAAGACCGTTTGAGTCTAGAAACCAAAACATTCTCGTGTTGGAAATAATTCCGTCCCGCTGCTGGCGTTGAAGCGGCGCAACCGAGTAGTTTTCCACATTGGAAATCGCTCAGAAGTAGTCACGCGTGAAATAGATGGCGGCAGGACGGTTTCTCAGTTGTCCCGCCTCCAATGCGAGCTTTCTACCTTTGATAACGCGTCCAAGGAGGTCGGGAACGCGTCGGCGTTTCGCGAGCGTCGAGCGCGCACGCGCAGCCGGAGCACGGCGAAATGCAATGAGTGCGCGCTGGAGAACCCGCGTTCGAAAGAAACGCCCTACCGTTTGATCCTTGTCCGTGACTCCGTTCACCCCTGAGACAGCAGCCAGTGCCGCAAGCACGAGCGCTCGAGGTCGCTGCTTTGAAGCCTTCTTCTGCAGAACGAGCACTCGCGCTGGAAGTCTCAAAGCCAGGAGCGTGGGCAAGCTCGCGCTTGTAGCTTCGACTGCAGTCTCTAAGAGTGAACAGAGAGCGCCACTTTGCGAATGCGTTGTTTACAGGAGCACTCGCTGATTTAGCAGGCTTAGCGCCTCGTGTTGCTTTGTCGAGCGCTTGCGTGGGGAAAGTTGCGAGTGGAGCATGCACTCACACCTGATAAACAGGTACCGGACATTTCATCGAACGCCGTTTCATCCAACAAGTAAAGATTTCATCGAATGCCCTTTCATCAAATTTCGCTTCACCGAAATTAGGATCATTAGCGGGCTTTTAGTTGTTTAAATATCGCTAGCAATTTTCACTTCACCAAAATTTTGGGCACTGAATCATAAGCATAGCAAAACCTGACTTGGTATGTGACATACTGTTTTCAGGTAAGACAAGCAGCTGTTCTCCACCGCACATTTTGCTGCCTCCTTATCCCCCTATGGGCTTATGCATTAAAAGTACTTCCTGAAAGCAGATAAAACTATCTCCGCTGCGCCTTTATTTTGTGTTTATCTGTTCACTAGTGTGTTCATTCTAACCTGTTGTGAATAGCATTTTTTCTAAGAACGCAGCTGAAAGGCCAGGAAATCCGCGGTTTGGTCGATCATGAAAGTGTACAAAGAGGAGGGACATCTTTTGTTTTATGAGACATAATGCTTTAGGGACGATTATCCAAAGCACTTTTGGGATCCGCGGTTGGACGAACAAATATAGAGCGGCTTCAGGACGGTCCGATACGAATGCGGGCTCTAAATGAGGTCATTGCCACACTTATTTGACGAGAAAAGTCCACACGATCGGCAACTCGACCGCTTCAGCTGACCGAGACGTCGAGACGCTTGGGAAATTCCAGAAGGCGCCTCCGTTGCAAACCGGAAGTTAGAGTGGGGGTAAGGAGGGTTTTTAGAGGAGAAGGAAAGAGAATGCGCCACTTTTCCCAGATACAAGGACTTTAACCCGTGTTTAACCCCTTCAGCAATTGCGCGCCATCTTCCGGCATGATTGCAAAACGTCTTGCAAGGGGCGTGGCCAGCGTGGCAGCGAGCGTGGCCGCCATCAACATGTGCCGTCGCGTAGCGTAGTCGCGTAGTCGCATAGCTGCAGCCGCAGCATTCCGGCTAATACTGCGTTGCGTTTGCGATGCCTTTCCATTGCTGGGTACCGCTGTGCGAGCAAAAAGAACGGAAAGACGCATCTGGAAACAAGGTAAGACCGTTTGAGTCTAGAAACCAAAACATTCTCGTGTCGGAAATAATTCGTCCCGCTGCTGGCGTTGAAGCGGCGCAACCGAGTAGTTTTCCACATTGGAAATCGCTCAGAAGTAGTCCGCGTGAAATAGATGGCGGCAGGACGGTTTCTCAGTTGTCCCGCCTCCAATGCGAGCTTTCTACCTTTGATAACGCGTCCAAGGAGGTCGGGAACGCGTCGGCGTTTCGCGAGCGTCGAGCGCGCACGCGCAGCCGGAGCACGGCGAAATGCAATGAGTGCGCGCTGGAGAACCCGCGTTCGAAAGAAACACCCTACCGTTGATCCTTGTCCGTGACTCCGTTCACCCCTGAGACAGCAGCCAGTGCCGCAAGCACGAGCGCTCGAGGTCGCTGCTTTGAAGCCTTCTTCTGCAGAACGAGCACTCGCGCTGGAAGTCTCAAAGCCAGGAGCGTGGGCAAGCTCGCGCTTGTAGCTTCGACTGCAGTCTCTAAGAGTGAACAGAGAGCGCCACTTTGCGAATGCGTTGTTTACAGGAGCACTCGCTGATTTAGCAGGCTTAGCGCCTCGTGTTTCTTTGTCGAGCGCTTGCGTGGGGAAAGTTGCGAGTGGAGCATGCACTCACACCTGATAAACAGGTACCGGACATTTCATCGAACGCCGTTTCATCCAACAAGTAAAGATTTCATCGAATGCCCTTTCATCAAATTTCGCTTCACCGAAATTAGGATCATTAGCGGGCTTTTTAGTCGTTTAAATATCGCTAGCAATTTTCACTTCACCAAAATTTTGGGCACTGAATCATAAGCATAGCAAAACCTGACTTGGTATGTGACATACTGTTTTCAGGTAAGACAAGCAGCTGTTCTCCACCGCACATTTTGCTGCCTCCTTATCCCCCTATGGGGTTATGCATTAAAAGTACTTCCTGAAAGCAGATAAAACTATCTCCGCTGCGCCTTTATTTTGTGTTTATCTGTTCACTAGTGTGTTCATTCTAACCTGTTGTGAATAGCATTCTTTCTAAGAACGCAGCGGAAAGGTCAGGAAATCCGCGGTTTGGTCGATCATGAAAGTGTACAAAGAGGAGGGACATCTTTTGTTTTATGAGACATAATGCTTTCGGGACGAGGATACATTCTTGGAGTTGGAGAGACGAAACTTTGTCCACGGCACCCAATAATCACGGTTAAGAAAAAAAAAAATGTCGTCGATGTTTCCTTTTTATACTAGCCACATTACAGCACAAGCCTGCGGTTCCCATGAAAAAAAAAAATAGAATAGAGGAGAAAAAAAGTTTCTTGCTGTGAGCTCCACACCTCAAGATAAAGAAGTTCATAATCATAATGACGATTATAAACTGCTAGGTCCTTTCGGTGTTCCAACTATTTCCTAGATTAAAACTTCCTACCGCTCAACTTGCAGTGTTCTATAAAAACCGCTTCGGTGAAATAGAATTCATTGAAGACGATTCTCAGTGAAAATTGGCATGTATAATGAAATGTCCGTGCTCAGTGGTAAATGTACATGATGTTGCTGCTTGGAGATATGCCTAAGCACGACAATATTTGGGCGTTTATTATGAAACTTGCAAATTGTGTATTCTCTTATTCCAGGTGTCCCTTTTCGCTTTCCCATCCGATCCAGTTGTCCGTAAAAGTGGTGATCGCGATAAAACGTGACGAAGGAAAACACTTCACCATCACGAAGTATATACGAAGCTTTGCTGGGGGTACTTCCAACAGAGTGATTACCTTCCCCGTCGCTGGTAACCGCCGCATTTGAACAACAAGCTGTGCCCAGCGTGTTCGCCTTCAACGTCCTCAAAGAAGGCCTCCGAAAAAGAAACCTTGTGAACGACAACCCACTGTCAGTGGTGCAAAGGATTTCCATTGCTGATGACAATGTGACGGCGAAGCACTCCTCAAGATGGCCAGCGAAGACGCATAGGCGAAGCAGCAAGTAAGGAGGAGGCAAGCGCCGTAATCACTGATCTGACCAGTGAAGTCTCTGCAGGTGAATTCCACATGTCAAGAGGAGGCAAGCAACGCAGTCTCCAATGTCAACAGCATCACCATGGAAGACTTGACAAGTTATAACCCATGATACAGACAGCGCAGTCAATGAAGAGGCTACTATCGGCCCAGTCGCCAACAACGCTAGTGACGAGTGTGCATGCCAGACTGCTGCACGCGGCCCAACTGATTTCATGCGCATGGATTGGCTCCAAAATCTACAAAAATAGACCGAGTCGCAGGCAAAGTTGGTCCAAGATCTGGAGCTAGACCTCGAGAGGTACCGGACATTTCATCGAACGCCGTTTCATCCAACAAGTAAAGATTTCATCGAATGCCCTGTCATCAAATTTCGCTTCACCGAAATTAGGATCATTAACGGGCTTTTTAGTTGTTTAAATATCGCTAGCAATTTTCACTTCACCAAAATTTTGGGCACTGAATCATAAGCATAGCAAAACCTGACTTGGTATGTGACATACTGTTTTCAGGTAAGACAAGCAGCTGTTCTCCACCGCACATTTTGCTGCCTCCTTATCCCCCTATGGGCTTATGCATTAAAAGTACTTCCTGAAAGCAGATAAAACTATCTCCGCTGCGCCTTTATTTTGTGTTTATCTGTTCACTAGTGTGTTCATTCTAACCTGTTGTGAATAGCATTCTTTCTAAGAACGCAGCTGAAAGGTCAGGAAATCCGCGGTTTGGTCGATCATGAAAGTGTACAAAGAGGAGGGACATCTTTTGTTTTATGAGACATAATGCTTTCGGGACGAGGATACATTCTTGGAGTTGGAGAGACGAAACTTTGTCACGGCACCCAATAATCACAGGTTAAAAAAAAAAAAAAAAAAAAAATGTCGTCGATGTTTCCTTTTTATACTAGCCACATTAACAGCACAAGCCTTCGGTTCCCATGAAAAAAAATAGAATAGAGGAGAAAAAAAGTTTCTTGCTGTGAGCTCCACACCTCAAGGAATAAAGAAAGTTCATAAATCATAATGACGATTATAACACTGCTATGTCCTTCGGTGTTCCAACTATTTCCTAGATTAAAACTTCCTACCGCTCAACTTGGCAGTGTTCTATAAAACCGCTTCGGTGAAATAGAATTCATTGAAACGATGCTCAGTGAAATTGGCATGTAATAATGAAATGTCCGTGCTCAGTGGTAAATGGACATGATGTTGCTGCTTGGAGATATGTCTAAGCACGACAATATTTGGGCGTTTATTATGAAAACTTGCAAATTTGTGTATTCTCTTATTTCCAGGTGTCCCTTTTCGCTTTCCCATCCGATCCAGTTGTCCGTAAAAAGTGGGTGATCGCGATAAAACGTGACGAAGGAAAACACTTCACCATCACGAAGTATACGAAGCTTTGCTGGGGGTACTTCCAACAGAGTGATTACCTTCCCAACGTCGCTGGTAACCGCCGCTATTTGAAACAACAAGCTGTGCCCAGCGTGTTCGCCTTCAACGTCTCGAAGAAGCCTCCGAAAAAGAAACCTTGTGAACGACAACCACTGTCAGTGGTGCAAAGGATTTCCATTGCTGATGACAATGTGACGAGCGAAGCACTCCTCAAGATGGCCAGCGAAGACGCAGTAGGCGAAGCAGCAAGTAAGGAGGAGGCAAGCGCCGTAATCACTGATCTGACCAGTGAAGATCTCTGCAGGTGAATCCACATGTCAAGAGGAGGCAAGCAACGCAGTCTCCAATGTCAACAGCATCACCATGGAAGACTTGACAAGTTATAACCCATGATACAGACAGCGCAGTCAATGAAGAGGCTACTATCGGCCCAGTCGCCAACAACGCTAGTGACGAGTGTGCATGCCAGACTGCTGCACGCGGCCCAACTGATTTCATGCGCATGGATTGGCTCCAAAATCTACAAAAATAGACCGAGTCGCAGGCAAAGTTGGTCCAAGATCTGGAACTAGACCTCGAGAGGTACAAGGAACAACTCAGAGAAGCTGAAGATGCCCTGTCTAAGGCCCAGTCAGAGCTTTGCAGTGCCCTGGCTAAATGCAATCGATTTGACGGTCAAGAAAAAGAGCTTCAAAGAACAAAGCTCTAGCGGTGCTTGTCTGCGTAGACGCCGAGCCGCAGCATGCCGAGCCTTTTCATTCATGTCAGTAGGAGAATGTGTGGTTTTCTTCTTTTTCTTTTTTTAAGCAGACAGATGGGATGGTATCTCAGAAGCCCCTACTCCTTTTTTTCTTCTTTTTCTTTTTTCATAATTTTTTTCATCTTTTTTTTTTTTCCAATTTTGTTTTTGCCCTACACGAGCACGTGATCTCACGAGCAGAAGCACGAGCACCCGACGCCGGGCCTACGGCGGACGGCGGACGGCGGATGGACACGGCTAGCCCCTAAGGAGCTTCGCCCCTAAAAGCAGGCTCTCTTCACAAATCAGAGAGAACTTGAGCTCGCAGTGCCACGATGCAGTGCTCTAGAGGCAAGGGCAAGCAGAAAATGTTCTATCGAGTGCTTTAAAGACAGTCCAGCCGATGTCCAGTTTTATACTGGCCTCTTGAGCTACAATGACTTCATGAAGCTCTGGCAGGTTTTGGCTCCAGGGGGAAATGGAAAAAAACATAAAATTCTGGTCTACAGCATATAGTGGAAAGGCCACAAATGCTGGTAGGCGTCCAATCTTGTCGTCATGAGAGCAACTATTTTTATTGCTTGTCCGCCTTCGTCTCGGTCTTTTTGAGAAAGATCTTGCATATCGCTTCAGAGTATCCACGGCCACAGTCTCAAAAGTGTGCATCACCTGGATCAGCTATATGTATGTCCATCTTGCACAGCTCCATCTGTGGTTGCCCAGAGCAGCAGTGGATGACGCCATGCCTCCAGCCTTCAAGGAGCAGTACTCATCCACCCGTGTTATCCTTGATGCTACAGAGGTCCAGTGCGAGGCTTCAAGCTCGCTCGTGCTCCAGTCGTCGACATTTTCAAGCTACAAGTCTACAAATACCTTTAAAGGGCTCCTTGGGATTTCTCCAGACGGAACGGTAACCTTCGTCTCCCAACTATTCACAGGGTCAATCTCCGACAAGGAGTGCGTTGAGAAAAGTGGCTTTCTCAAGCTTCCTTTCGACGATGGAGATTCCATCATGGCAGACAAGGGTTTCAAGATTGAAGACGACCTAAAACAAATCAACGTGAGGCTGAACATCCCTCCTTTCCTTCGGCAAGGACACTTCACGAGTGAAGAAGTAAAGGAGACTGAAGCGATTGCTTCACTACGCATCCACGTAGAGCGCCGTATTCAACGGATTAAGAACTTTCATATCTTTGACAGGCCAATTTCTCTTTCAATCGCTCCAGTGGCCAGCGAGATGTGGACAGTTTGCGCCATTCTCAGTAATTTCCAGAGTCCCCTCATCAAAAGCTGCAGCGACGATTCTATTTACGTAAAAAATAATGAATCCGAGACAGAGTAGGTGAAGCAGTTTAATAAATGTTTCGCTCCTCATGTGGAAGGCATAATCAGTAATAGATGGAGCAGCAAGCTCATTATCTTGTGCATTACAGTGATGTCTCATTATTATGAACAACTTTCCCCCAAAGAAGCACCCATAGCGCAAGATGTCCATAATAAGGAGGCAAATATGCATGTATTTACCCAGTTGATCCCCATAAATGTTGTCTATATAGTTTTGTATATTGAGATGTATGTACTAAAGATGCCTCCTGCATGGGAGGCAAAACATAGAACTGCTCCTGTTACACCTGGCTGTTTTCATTATTTTATTGTGGTTGCATCACTTCTCATGTATGTTTGCACAGTATATGTATGCGAAACTTGTTTTCTACATATTGTTTTGTAAAGCTAGTAGTTTCCAGGAAATCAAACCATGTTTTATTCCACAATGTTTAAAATAAGTGTCAGTATTTATACCACTTTCTGGAATGGTGGGACTTTGGTGAACTGCATAAAAAGTGCTAAAACTGGAACACGAGTATTACTTACATTTCGTCATTTGTAGACAAGCTACTCTCAGTCGATGACAGGTTCAGAATGCAGTAGAAGCTCTGCCTCAAGCAAGTACTCGTAGCCTTCCATCATGATTTGGTTCTCGAGATGTTCAAGTGTTATCAAACGGCTCGGGTCTTCTCCTGCTTTTTTGACCTATCACTGATTATAGCTTATGCAAGTGATTATTTGGTCACTCAGAGATGACTCCACTGTTAGAAATAAACAAAACTGTTATAAAACATGTACAAATTATTTCATCAGGGCACAAGGCAGGCTCATTATATGTTATTACTTTATTTATGGAAACCATTCTTTAATGGCTGGAGAGACGGCATATTGTTTGGATATGAAATAGATCCACATGCCTACATTTCCACAAGCAAGTTAATAATCTGCTGCTATATAAAAAAATAATTCTGTAACGTAGTTCCTACCTAAATTAAAACACTGAATGAAAAGCCTGTGTCACAAGACTACTGACAACATACAGAAAAAGTCAAACAAGAAATGTCTCTTCTGCTACCATGCACAACAGTTGCTTAGCATGCTCCCATAAACAAGTAGGTACTGCAGACGTCATATAATGATATCATACATTATTATTAGGAGATCATGGTATACAGCAGGGAAACGATCTGAACACTAACGTGTTCTATACCAGCATCTCGTAAGTTGAGTGCATTGCTATCAAATGCATGGGCACAAAGAGTGGCTCTATACAGCACTTGCCATCATAAAGCAATTTTCTTCGCAAGTTTGTGCAAATAAAGCGCTGAACAAAGGTGTTCTTGTACCTGTGTATTTGAGTGTAATGCGCACAGCTTGTGAGATAGGAGTATAAAACATATTCTAATATAATGAAAAAAAAAATGGAACAGTGTCTACATAGCACAGTGTCATATAGTGAAATCACAAAGCATGCCAGTAGAATGGTTATATCAGTGGTCTCAAACTCATTTGAGTGTGGGGGCCAGATAGTCGGCACCATAAAGGCCGAGGGTCAATGTTAAGTTGGGGGAGGGGGGCTTAAAATAATTAAAAGAGAAGAGACCTCGTGTTCTGTGCTTGTTGTAAACTCACAGTTTTGCCAGTGACATCTTTAAATTTGATTTGTTTTTATGACTACTTTGGACCCTGACGTGATGTGAGAACAAGAAGTAAAATGTCACAGCACCGCTAACGTGCTGGCGCTTTTAACAGAACAAGAGAGCAAGTACACAGTCATACTCGTTGCTCAATTCACTCAAAAATTAACGAACTTCAGCCATTCTCTTAAAAAGCAATAAGTTAATTTGCAGTTCTTGCTTTCCTGTCAATATTTTTTACAGCACTCTGAACAAACACTTCTCTTCTTTTAAGGGTGATACCCAAGCTCGTAGCTTTATCATTGTATCGCACAGGCGAGATGCATACTTCAACGAAGAGCTCGCGCTTGCAGTTTAGTAGCGGAATTTTTTGTATATTTCGAAGAGCTGGGAAGCAGAAGAAAACGAAACAAAGGGCGAACGAACACAGATAAGCATAAACTATGTGAATACATTAAAAGAGCAGAGCAACTTTTCGAGCGAAAGTGAGTCGGCAAGAGGAGATCACTGTGGCACATGCCATTTCTATAGCGCTCGAGACATGGAAACTGGGACCCGTAGCCGGTTACCCGCAAGCCACGTCCCAGCGAGTCGCGGGCCGTGTGTTTGAGACCCCTGGATTATATTAAAGGCGCACTGAACCACTGAGCAACAGTGTATTTATGATCATAACTCAATCTATGGGCTCTAAGCATCCTAAAGAACCAAACATTACATTCATGTGTGGCTGATTTCTTTATTAAAATCTGTATCAAAGATCAAAGACCTCGGAGCTATTGCAGACACCAGAGGGCGCTGACAGACAAGGAGAAGTTGTAGAGGGTTTAAAGAAGAAGCTCTTCTTGTTTGACGGCACCCCTGGTGTCTGCAATAGTTCTGAAGTCTTTGATCTTTAAATACAATTTTAATAGAGAAATCAGTCACGCATGAATGTAATGTTTGATTTTTTAGGATGCTTAGAGCCCACAGATTGAGTTATGACCATAAATAGAGTACAACAGAAAGTGGTATAGTGCCCTGTTAAGAGTGGTAGGAGTGTTAAAAAAAAAGAATCAAGAAAAAAATGGTACATTTACATGTTGCGCTTCTTTACTAAATAGGGCAGCAGTGTACTGAAGTAAAACTTGTCCAGTGTCTCCTTGCAACTAATCCAATCGGACAGCGAAAATTCAATTCTCTCGACAATCAAAAAATTTTTACAGTATACTACAAAATCTCCCCAGGCCAGGCCAGACAGAGCCATCTGCCCTAAAAGTTGAGAGTAGTAGTTATGCTCTCCGTTGAGTCTGTACACTCCCGCCGCATCCATAGCCATGTAGAAACTCGAGGAGTCTGGGGTGGCGGCAAGCCACATGCTGTAAGGGCATTTGACTTCCACCACCCCATGAGGTATGGTCTTGGTAGAATCAAAAATCATTCTGTCGGGCGAAGCTCCTAACCATGGGGAACGGGGATCTACGACCAGACCGCAGCAAGATGTCTGCATGTCGTGCCCACGGTGACGCAGCACTTTTTCATATTCCGTCACTGCCTGCGGCTCATGAGTGATGCCATGCCTGCGCGAAGTACATGTGTTGTGAATTAGAAATGGACATCACTGCAGGTGCACAAGCATTTTTCCTACAAAAGATGCAAGAACCACTGTTAACCCTTTGATTTAGTCTTTAAAGGCGACTGCCGAGATTTTTTCACCTGCGTGCACCTCATGTGGAAGATTTTTCTGAATTCCGAATGCACATTTCAGTCCCAATAACACCATAGCATGCTTTATAACACGTATTTGCTTCTCCAATACACATTTATTTATGGACACAATGCTAAAACATGTCTGACAGCCTTCAACGTAAGACATTTTTCTTGTGCTGTGCTTTTCAAAACATGGTACTACGCTAAATAAACGGTACCTCAACCTCACAATCTGAGGGCGCACCTCTTGGGTGGCCTTACTCTGCATTTTCTTTGTTCAAACTGTAACTCATTTTTACAGTGGAAGGATCAAGGGTCCATTAGTAATTTGTAGATATGTGTTTTCCATAAACTGTAAGGTTGAACAGAAAAGATTCACTATTCTGGAGCAACGAAAGAGCAAACAAACAGAAGTCGACAAAACAAATTTTCTCTTGGCAAAAAAAAGGTGACACCACAGAACAAAGAATTAAGCCATGCAACAAGAAAACTTGGGCGCGGCAGAGGGTGTACACATGTGTGCCCAAGTGTACTCAGGTGTGGCAGTGACAGGGTTAAGTAGACAGTATAGTTGAATCTAACAAAAGACGCGTCAGATGCCAGCTAACGCCCAATAGTGTTGCTGTGGTTGGTGTTTACGACTGGCCAAATGCTCGCTTCGACGTCTTTATTTGGATTAATTTTGCTCTCATTGAGGAATATAAGAACGTAAGACTGCCATCCTTGACACTGTTATATTAAGAATGCGATTACTTCAAGCTTCCATCATGGTCCTTAGACACACCATGAACCCTGTAGTTTGCAACTGGTGATCAGTATAGCAGGATTACAACTCGTGATGTTACAGCTAGGAAAATCGTCATCCTGACATCAAGAATAAAAATTATAAGAGCGTGCCACTGAAATGTCTTGACAGTAATAGGTGAATGTGCAAAACTCACAAAAATTAAATGAAACATGCAAGCTCTCTTTTTCCTCAAGGGAGCACTCTCCTGGTGGCGGAAGAGCAACGGTTTTATGATATGTCATTCAACAAAGCAACCTGAAGTGCTATGTCAAGAAGCAGTTGATTAGCTTCCACCAGGATATCACTGCCATGAGAAAATCCGTGCATTTTCTGCATAACAATAGTCCTGTAGCAAAAAAACCAATTTCTCAAACATGTATGTTTCTTACTTGACTGCTCTAATTTTCGAGAGATCCCTCTCAGCGGTGAGGTTGTCCAACCCAGTAGTTGTCTAGGATTCTCTCGACTTGGCCACGCCAAAAGCCGAAGCTGTGAGCCGGTTCTTGCGGGCAGCTTTCCACAACAAGCTTTTGGACTGCTGGCGACTGTTCTTCTCCAGCTCACGGGCCTCGTCCGGTGGCATAAAGAGTTCCTTGGAAGTAAAAAGAAGTTAAGGGATTATGTGCCAAAACAATGAAGGGGCATCAAGAGATCCAAGGTAGCTAAACAAAATTCATCTTTCACAGCAAGGGTGTTGGAAGTATTCAGGGGAGGCTCCCCTCCCCTTAATCATTTACTAAAAATGTCTAGAGGGTGAAATCGCCCCACCTGTTCCAACGCCACTGTTTGACAGTCACATCGAAACAGACTGCCCAAGCCCTTCAAACTAGACCAGGAAACGCCCGAGCAGTTCCGTAGAACAAGTTGAACTATACCAACTGTGCCAGGCTGAGGTAGGGACCCGACTGCTCGATCTTAACAGATGGGTTTATGGGAATTGTGGGAATCATTTATTTGCAACTCCAGTGACCTGGGTGCAGTGGTCGGGCGAAATCGCAGACGAAAGAAAGTCGCATTCATTGTTCAGCATGCGAAAAATCTTTAAATTCCTTGCACATCAGCGGAGGAGCAAGAAAAAATATGAAAAGCTTTTTAATATGAACGTCACCGTTGCTAACCAGACCCAGAGAAGACTTGCGCGGTCACGGCATTTCCAGCGCCAACAGACAAGAAGGTTGTGCGAAGATTCCTTGGACTATGTGCATACTATCGGCGCTTCGTTAGTGATTTTGCAATGATTTGCGCACCGCTCACAAACCTCACAAGTGGAGTGGGCATGTGCAAGCGGCAGAAATGCAGACTCGTCAAACCCTCTTGTATTTCCTCGTGCAGGTGCTATCCTCCTGCGTATCTTGCTCGCTGCCGCCTTCCAATTGCACGTCGTCAGCTTCGCAGAGTCATCCGACCCTGCTTGTGTTACGCAAAAGATAGATTGTGGAGTCGTTGCAAACAAAACCCTAACGATACCCAATTACGCAGGGAGTTTAGGGAAATCAGGAATAAAGTAACTGCAAAAATACGGCTAGCCAAGAGGAAATACCACAATAACCAGTTCCAGCAGTCAAAGGGAAATGTAAAAAAAACATGGGACATAGTCAACAAAATCATTGGGAAAACCTCAAAAGACAGCGTTGATGAGATCATACGGAAGCGTTTTGGAACAGACTTTGACATTTTAAGCAATAAGTTTAATCACAGCTTTGTAAAGAAAATACAGGATCTGCGAAACCAGGCACCGAAAACCACACGTGCTACGTATAGTGTCTCTAGTTCGCCAAACTCTGCCTACTTGCCGCCTATGACTGAGCAAGACCTCAGCGATATAATAAAAAAGATGCCACTCAATAAGCCAGAGGGATGTGATCGGATTAGAGTAAGAGATATATTCTATAATTTTGAAAAAATAAAAGGTATTCTACTTGCCATAATAAACGGTATTTTGGAAACAGGGAGAATTCCAGAAATGCTTAAGGTGGCACTTGTACGTCCAGTATACAAAAATGGTAATCAAAAGATGATGTCCAATTACAGACCCATAGCAATTTTACCAGTTATATCGCAGATTATAGAAAAGTATATAGTGAAAATTATGCAATCATTTTGTAAAAACTTTTCCCTACTGAATACATTCAGCATGGATTCCGACAGCAAAAAGGTACAACTCTTCTACTAGAAGATTTTACTGACTATATTAACGAAAAAATAGAAAATATTATGTAATCTTAGCGCTTTTTTTAGACCTAAAAAAAGCTTTTGATACAATTGATCACGAGTTGTTATTAAGTAAATTAGAAAACATGGGCTTTAGAGGTCCCTTTCTTCAGTTTTTTAAGAATTACTTGCACAACAGGGCACAACGAGTACGGATAGGAAGCAGTTTCAGTGAACCTTTGCTCGTTACCTCTGGCGTGCCCCAGGGATCGGTTTTAGGTCCCATACTATTTAATATTTACATAAATGATTTAGACAAGTTACCCCTCAAGTCTCAGCTATTTCAATACGCGGACGACACTGCGATTGTATTAGCACACAAAAACTACGATGATGCTGTTCCCATATTTCAAGGTGATATAAATAGTTTAGCAGACTGGTTTTCATGGAATACAATATTTGTGAATAAAACCAAAACCAACTTAATGTGCTTCGGGGCACATCAAAAAAGAGTAAACCTTATACATCCTATCTTTTTACATTCAAGCGACTGTGATTCTTGCAATTGCTCTCCATTAACATATGTTCAAGAAACAAAATATTTAGGACTAACTTTTGATGAAAACTTAACATGGAATAGCCACATTGAAAATTTAGTAAAACGCTTACGATTGGGTTTAGCGTATATGTACAAATTAAGAAATTTGTGTGATATTACACTCAGAAAAAACGTTTACGAAGCGCTCGGAGGCTCTCTCTTGCGTTACGGAATCACTGTGTATGGCTCCTGTTCTTCCCACCGAAAACAAAAATTAAATAAACTAATTTATAAAATTGCAGCTAGCATTGCCTATGGTTCTAAATATGAAAACCTTGATAAAGCAGAAAAATTGGCCTCCCTTCAAATATTGCGAATTGAGGAATTAAGGGAATTTGTTGTTCTAATAAAATATTATTATAATAATAATTACTAGCACAGAGTCACCAGACAAAAGACCCTAAGACATTCGGAAACCTTTTCTATCCCTATGGTATACACAAATTACGGACGTCGTCTAAGAAAATACTATGTTCCCTCTTACTTTAATAAACTTCCTCAAGATTTATGCGACTTGCCATCTTTAAGAGAAGCAAAACAGAAACTCAAGGAATGGTGTTGTCGGTTTGAATTATAAACGTTATCAATTCTTTTGTATTATCTATTTTCCCAGCGGACTCGTCACCACGATTTTAACATTCTGTAACCTTGTTTTAGGCAAGATGTGACTGCCATATCATTTACTTTTGTTTTGAGCGAGATGTATGCTCTGTTTGAGTGCGTTGCTGGGTTGCCATGGTCCCGCACACAAGCGCTTACGCGCTTATGCGGGCCATCGATCTCACTGTACAAAACACTGTGCAATAAAGGATTTATTATTATTATTATTATCATTAAATGCTGCCCGGCTTCGTCGATTGAAGGCATCGATTTTCATCGGTGCTCTTTCCCGGCTACTTTGGCTTCATCGTCAGTGACATCAACACTCCCGCACCCTATAAAGCACGGACCGTCTTCCTTGGACTTCAGTGGGCATGTGCAAGCGGCAGAAATGCAGACTCGTCAAACCCTCTTGTATTTCCTCGTGCAGGTCAGTCCCATCCCTTCGTTGCATTGTAAGCGCACGAACAATGTTAATCTGCTGCTTTTGCCATGCCCAAACGTTCTTCTTGGTACTATTTGTGATTGCCTTTATGTTGTGAAACTACTGCTTTTGGGGGGTGATATCGAACAGAATCCAGGCCCACCTAAGGAGGACCCCAGCAAAAGCTCTAACGATTTAGCATCAATGCTAAGGGCACTATTTGCAAAATGGACGAAAACCACGCTGAGGTCTTGTCTCAAATAAATGAAGTGAAAGAAATTCAGCTGTATCTTGAGAGACAAATGACCAGCATAAACGATCGGCTTACTGTCGTAGAAGAAAAAAATAGCTGCCTCGGACAGCTCCGCGGACCTTTATGTGGCTAGCGCGGTGTCTGACGCTGTTCGGAACGAAACAGTCGCTCTAAGTCGTCGTTTAGATGATTATTAAGACAGATCTCGGCGTGAAAACTTAATTTTCCACGGCTTTCCTGACAGACAATCAGAATCGTGGGCTGAGTCAGAAAAGCAAATAATTGAAGTGGTTTCGTCTGCTTTGAACTTGCAACTATCTGACCAAGCGATCTCTCGCGCTCATAGGTTGGGCAAGTTCTTTCCCAATAAATGCCGTCCGGTAATTGCAAAGTTTTCAAATGCAAAGGACAGGGATTCTATTTTGGCAGCCAGGGCAAAGTTGAAGCCGTTTGGTTTTAGTGTTGGTGAGGACTTCTGCATTTCCACTCGAACCTCGCGCAAGAAACTGCTCGAATATGGGAAAGCTAGTAATCAGCAATTTTCAATTCGCTACAATAAGTTGTACATCAACAGAAAATGCTTCATTTATTGTCCCTCATCAGACAGTGTCTGTGAATTATACGCCAACAAGGAATCACCTGCTCACGCAAGCCAAAATTCGAGTAATGTCGTAGACAATGAAGTACCATTATCGTAACTATCACGTAACACCGTAATCCCCGTTAGTAAAATTTCTTTTCTTTTTTCAAACATCCGCAGTGTCGTTAACAAACGAGATGAACTGTCAGCATTAATCGACACGTGTAGTGCCGATGTAATAATACTAACTGAAACGTGGTTGTCTGCCAAAATTGATGACAAAGAAGTTTTTGAGTGCGAGAAGACTTTTAATATTTGTCGGTCTGATCGCGCCGATAGATTGGGAGGAGGTGTTTTATTCGCCGTCGCAGAAAATCTGCACTCTTATCATGTCTCTCATGCATCATGCTTGGAAATGGTATGCGCGTGTGTGCGCATTAATCACCGTGACATGATCTTTTGTGCCTGTTATCGGCCACCAAACGCTTCCTTGAATTTCTGTGCACAACTTCATGACGTTCTAAATAGCCTTGTTGTAAGATTTCCGCACTCGCCAGTTTTTTTATTAGGCGATTTTAATTTTCCAAAAATATTATGGTCTGGTATGTGCCCTGTTCCGTCTGACCTTTCCGGTGAAACATCCGAGTTCATAAATTTGTGCAGATTTTAATTTCTCTCAGTTAATAACTCAACCTACCAGGGTCACCTCGTCAAGTTCGAACATATTGGATCTCATCCTCACAACTACTCCTGACCTCGTTCATTCTCTAAGTTTTTCACCAGGCCTGAGTGACCACTGCTTTGTTCACTTCACACTTGAAGGCAATTCTCATCGCCTTAAGAGTATGCCTAAACGTATACGGGATTACGGCAAAGCTAACTACCCTGCCATCAATGATGAATTGGCACAATTTCTAAACGAATATATGCAGAATTTTTCTAATCGCACTATAGAATCCAATTTGTCTATTTTTAAAGTCAAAGTTAATTATCTTGTAAACAAATACGTACCCCTATGAATTATCCCGTACAAAAACCGGTCCCCTTGGTTTACTATTTCTTTAAAGCGCCTGCGAAATAAAAAGAAACGACTGTTTCGCAAAGCAAAGCAGTTCAATAAACCTGACTTGTGGTGTGTGTATCAAAATGTTGCAAGCCTCTTTAAGAATGAAGTGGAAAAAGCCAAAAACATATTTTTTAATGATACCCTACCATCCTTATTGATAAATGACACTAAAAAATTTTGGAATATAATTGGTGGACAAAAAGAGAATGTAATATCGCTAGTCGACCATAATGGAGTCCCAGTTCCAAGGTCGGAATGTTCATCTCTACTAAATGATGTGTTTTCTCAGTCTTTGATGCCACTGTCTTTTGTTTCTTGCCCTGAATATGATCTTGCAGCCTTTCCACTTATGGATCCTGTTATAATTGATTGCATTGGTGTACTTAGTTTAATAAAAAATTTGAAAGTTTCTTCTTCATCTGGAACCGACGGGATTAATTTTAAATTTCTTAAAAACACTGAAATGCACTCTTCTGTAGTACTGTCTAAACTTTTCTCGCAGTCCCTAGATCTTTGTTTGTTGCCCAGCGATTGGAAGGTGGGCAAGGTGGTGCCTTTGTTTAAATCAGGTGATGCTCACTCTCCTCTTAATTACAGGCCTATATCTTTAACTAGTGTCCCATGTAAAATGTTAGAGCATATCATCTATTCTAACCTAGTTAACTTTCTTGAATCCAACTCATTTTTCACAAATCGTCAGCATGGTTTTCGTAAATTATTCTCATGTGAAACGCAACTGGTTTGTTTCACGAACGATCTTTTTTCTGCGCTAGACAATAATCTTTCCATTCGACTGCATATTTCTTGATTTTTCGAAAGCCTTTGATTTAGTCCCTCACCAACTGCTCTGCTTAAAATTAAAAAAAAACTAACATTGACTCTAACATTCTTGCATGGATCGAAAATTTTCTCTCTAACAGAACACAGTTTGTATCTGCAAACAACTCAGACTCTTTTCCCTGCCCAGTTAGTTCGGGTGTGCCGCAAGGTTCCGTCCTCGGCCCCCTTCTTTTTCTCATATACATAAATGACCTCGTTAACAATGTCCAGTCATCCATAAGGTTGTTTGCAGATGATTGTGTCATTTATCGTGTAGTCCATTCTGACACTGATACGTCCTTTCTTCAGACTGACCTTAATTCAATTACTAACTGGTGTGACGTCTGGAAAATGCGCCTTAATGCCAATAAATGTAAAGTAATGAGAATTTCACGCAAAACTGCCTGTACTAACCCTCCTCATATAACATTGGTTCTGTTCTTGAACAGGTGACATCGTACAAGTACCTAGGTGTTCATATAACATCTGACCTCTCCTGGCAAACTCACGTTAATTTTATTGCTAACAATGCTAAGCGCGTGCTAGGTTACTTACGTCGCAACTTCTCAAGGGCTCCTTCATCATTAAAACTACTACTGTACAAGACCCTAGTTAGATCCAAGCTTGAGTATGCGAGTTCGGTGTGGGACCCAGGCCAGGAATTTCTTATTAATCAAATTGAATCTGTACAGAATCGTGGCACACGTTTTATTTTGTCTAATTTCTCACGTTTTTCAAGTGTATCATCCATGAAACTAACTTTACATCTTCCGAATCTTTCATTGCGTAGAAAATTATCTCGTTTGTCCTTATTTCATAAAATTTATCATCGCAACCTGCACCTAAGTGAAGAGCTTTTTTCTGAACCATCATAATGTATCCCATCGAAATGATCATCACCATAAAGTCAACGTGCCTTTCAGTCGCACGAAGCACTTTTTTGATTCTTTTATCCCAAGGACTACTAATGACTGGAACCACCTGCCCACCTCCATCGCTACAATCACAGACGCTCCTGCATTCAAGTCTGCCATTGAAAACTATTATGTTAACTAATATGTGATGAATTCTATTTTTGTACTTTTGTTTTTCCCCCACTCCCTTCTGTAACGCCGTGTGGCATTGAAGGTATCGAAATAAATAAATAAATAAATAAAGGACGCCCAGAAGTTCGAATGGGCCGAGGAGCAACAGCAGGCATTCGACGAGCTGAAGCGACGACTCCAGACTCCTCCGGTTCTTGGACACTTCGATGAAGATGCGGAAACCGAGACTCATATGGATGCAAGTAACTCAGGACTTGGCGCGGTACTGGTTCAAGTGCAAGAAGGCATCGAGCGAGTCATCACCTACGCAAGTCGGACACTGTCCAAACCGGAGATAAATTACTCCACGACTGAAAAGAAATGTCTTGCGGTCGTCTGGGCAATCACGAAGTTTCGCCTTTACTTGTACGGAAGCCCGTTCCGCGTTGTCACGGACCTCCACTCGCTCTCCTGACTTGCGAACCTAAAGGACCCTTCCGGATGCCTCACTCGATGGAGTCTCCGACTGCACGAGTTCAACACGTTTGTGGTCTACAAGTCAGGCCGCAAGCACAGCGATGCCGACTGCCTGTCCAGAGCCGCTGTCGAGACATCTCCCGGTAGCATCGACGATGACGAGTGCTTCCTAGGCGCAGTGAACACCGACAACATGGAACGACGTCAAAGAGATGATCCTGAGTTGCACACGCTAATCGAGCACCTCGAAGGACGAGGGGGTACCATTCCCCGTGTCTTCCAAGAGCCCTGCCGCCGCGATCAAGTGTTGTTGTACCCGTCGTGACCGAGGCAGCTTCCTGCGGCGAAGTTGTTCTGGAAGGTAACCTTCAGTTTCCCTTGGAAAGAGGAATAGGCATCGCAAGAGGAGTAGCTGAACTTCAGGATATGCGCACTGTGGTCCTCATGACGAACTTTCAACAAGAAACGGAATACCTCACTAAAGGTGCAGCTGTGGGCCACGTCGAGGAACTCCGAAACTCTGCCAAAATCACCGCGATTAGTGAACAATCATCGCTGCCTCAGCAAGACTGTACGTCGCCAGCGCAGCTCGACATTGACCCTAAGTTTCCGGGACCGAAACGACGGCAGCCAAGTGACCTCCTCACCGAATACAGCGACTGCTTCGCGACGTCTTCAAAGGTCTACCAAACCACCATTGCGAACCATCACATCGTTACCGAGGACGACGCGCTCCCTGTGCATCGATCGCCATGTCGAATCTCGACTGGGACAGCGACTGATGCAGTTTGGGGTTTCTCTGAAGGCAGAACAGGTGTCCGCAGCGTCAATCTGTTCTCTCCAAGGCCTATGACGGCGGTGTATTCACACAGAACGTCCATGCCGACAATGACGTCTCTGGCACAGTCTTGTAGAACGACGAATTTCGCGAGCAGTGCACCTATGAAATTTGCAGTTCTACAAGACTGTGCCAGAGACGTCATTCTCAGCATGGGCTTTCTGTGTGAATACGGTGCCGTCATTGACCTTGGAGAGAACAGATTGACGCTGCGGAAACCTGTTCCGACTTCATAGAAACCCCAAACTGCGTGAGCCGCTGTCCGAGTCGACAGCCAAACGCGGTAACCATTCAGCGATGCGCGTGGCACTATGCAAATTTTGTATCTTTGTGTATATTAATCTCTGGCATGCGTAAGTATGGGCATGCATGTCCATCATCATGCCATTGTCATCAGATTTGAGAATGTGTGCAAGAATATCCGAAGCGGCTAAAGTTATAAATTCTGAGGGCTCCGATATTGCTTTTCAGTAACAAAAGAAGCAAAAGGGGTTTTTCAGCATTTATTTTTAATTTCCGCTTGCTCAGGCACGTCTTTAGTAATTCTAGTTATATAAATCTACTGTTGTCTATGGTTTTCTATACAAGCATCTAAATGGAACATGTGCTGAGAGTAAACATTGTTTTTCATCTCGCGGATGAAGAGAATGGCTAACTACTCAGCTTTTTTGGTAGCCTTGTTTATCTCACATAGTTGTGGCACGACTGAACAGGGATTATTTAGGTGCCATTGATAAACAACAACATGGAGCTATGTTTCCTATGAGAACCAAGAGATGACAGAAGACTGTTATGGCAAAAGGGCGTCGTTTTGTAGCTCCTTGGTGTAGCCGCTATGCGATGTTGATTTTGTGGGAGTCCCAAATAAGAGGAGGGTCCAGGCAGATAAGACTCAACAGTCGTGAGTCGTGACTAAAATGATTGTTTTCGCAGACAGCCACTCAGGGAGATGTTCATTTTACAGAAACACTTCTAATGTAGTGCTAGTGTTTTTAGCATTGCAGCTTCGAAAAAAAGCTTGCACTGTAGAACTCCGAGTTCCAATCTCCACCCTAGTCCGATTCAATATAAATGAGCACAGTACTAACTTGCGGTCATATATCACTACTGCATTGATGCAGCATTAAAAACCAAAGGCTAGAAGTTGCATCACAGTTCATACATTTCTCGTCTTATCTATGTCAATCTCGTCGCCCAAGGTCGTACTGTCCAAACATAGCACCTAATTTGCTTTTTTTCCTTTTTCAACACATCGCATCATTTTGAAAACAAGGTTTTTGAGCGCAAATAAAACAATTTTGTTTACATTTTGTAAACATGAGTATGAATTCCAATGCACAAGGATTTCTCAGCGTGAATCTGTCATGTAAAACAAAGGTAGAACTAAGTCGAGCTTGGGCTCGCATTAAAAATTAGAGGCAGGCCCAGGCCAGGTTTATCGAACCACAATGGGCCAGCAATAAAATTCTGGCTAGAGCACGTCTCTACTAAAGTCAAAGAAATACATGGTATTACGTACTCATACGAAAAATAGGGTTTGGTTGATAATACCTCATGAAGGTTCGACTCAGCACTGGCCAGGATTCCTGTTGCAAGCTTGAAGGTGCCCACCGCGTCAAAGAGCCCAGGCCAGGTGGGCTGCTGGGCTGTCGAGACGCCCCTGGCACACAGGGCGATGTTTGGGCCGACATACGTCTGGAAGCCATGTGGTGCCAGGGGCTGCTGATAGGCCAGCGGGCTACCCTCGGGGACTACACCGAAAGTTGAGTTAGTGCCCAACACCTGGACACATCTCAAGTGCTTGGCGAAGGGCGAGTCCCCGAGGCCACTTCCCAGGCCCCGCATTGCCTCCTCCATCTCCCCGGGGTCCCTCGGACGCTTCCTAGCGTCGTATAGCCTGGAGCCGACGGGTTTGGAAGACCCGCCTTCCCGCACGCTCCTCCAGTCAACACCGTCGACGCTGGTGGCCGCAATCCGGGAGCCACGGGGACGACGCCACTGTTGAGGGAGCTCCGTGCAGCTCACCTCGGGGGGAGCTTCCTCGTAGCCCTGCCCCTTGAAGAGGGCAACCAGCCGCAGCAACGCCAAGGCAGGATTTCAGAGTCCCTCTTTGGCAGCACATTCGCAGCTGCTCACCTCAACAGCGCCGTCCGCCGCAAATGTTGCCGTCGTGCAGTACGGCTTGCCCGTCTTCTTTTGACTGCGGAAGCATCATCAGCGCGCTACCCCGAAAGTATCTGCTCTGCGTTGAATCAAAATAGATATCACTTTACGAACTCCAGCGAAATACGCAATCCTCAAACTTACTCACGAAGAAACGTCGGAGTTTCCAGCGAGCTAGGCTCCAAGTAACTCTCTGTGAGAAACTTGTAGTTACGCCGTCGATTTCGGTCGGTGGTCTTACGAGCGGCGTAGTACTCGTTGACATTTTCATTGGTCAGAGAGCTCGGAATCGCTAACAAACTGCTGTCCCATGACATACCATCAGAAGCAGCAGTTGGAAGAACAATGGCCGGGCTAGAGTGAACAGGCGCGATTTCTTACGGCCTTTGCACGGGGACTAGTTGCTCCCTGCGGCGGCAGCTCGAAGGGGTCGCTGCAACCCTACCGCACCTAGAGTTCCTGTATAGGCTCCCTACGGAAGCCAGAGTTGCCCGTTCACACCCGGAGCGCCGGCTTTCCTGCACGGCATGTTGATCCAGATCCTCACGTGACTGAATTCAACGAATAGCGGCGCCGCGCGTTCGAGGCGCGGGGCGCGCTCAAAAGCAGGGGGACGTTCGGCGGGGCGCGCGCAACGTCTACTTTCCTGCACGGCACTTGATCCGGCTCATCACGTGAACGCGCAACTCTGGAACGCACCTACAGCGCTTTAATTCCTTCTGAGAGGCACCTCCTTCTCACCGTGTTGTCCTCTTTGCTCCGGGGTTGAGTTGGAGAAGTTTCTAGAATAATTAGACCCACAAGGTATGAGGCCGTCTGCCTGCAGGGACTTGTATTGTATTGTAAAAACGTTTATTATGATGCCACCGTATGGCCTGGAGGCCTCAGATTAGGCGGGGAAAAGAATGAAGGGAAGTGACTTTTGCGGAACACCTCTTTCTCTTCGTCTCCTGAAGAAACGAGTTCGTATTGACAAGAATTTAATTATCGTGAGCCGAAACCTATTTCAATCGGCTCACTATAGACCTTTCCAATGTTTACAAAATCACAGTCCAGCGTGCGATCTTCACAGCCCAGCACGTGCGTGTTCGTCGCTTCGGAAAGCGAGCAAAGCACGCGCCATACGCACGAACGCTCAAAATGGCACCGGCCACAAGCTCGTTTTTGGAAAGGTCTATTAGCGACGAGAAGTTTTGGTGGCGCCCTCCTGTGGTTCCCCCTTGTGACGTCATTACCTTGCAAACAACAAGTTCGATGGTGTTTGTAAATAGCATGGTGGAAGCTTGAAATCATTGCGCTCTCAAAGGAACACTGCCAACACCGTCAAAATTAAAGTTCTTTCATTCCTCTTATTTCCGTCGATGATAAATCCCCTTTCCGACGTCATAGTCAGCGTTCGGCCAATCGTGGAAGGCCGACCACAGCGACGCTTTCGGTCGCGCACGGGGCTAATAGTTATTTCAAGCAAGTATAATTGCACACATTTTCAATCGGAGTGGTCGGGGAACAGTTGTTCAGCATGGCTCAGGCGGTGTTGGGCATGGTATACGGTCGTATACCGCCACGCGGCTAAAGAAGTCCCATTGCTACTAGGCGAGAGTGAAGGCCATATGGAAAACCGCTGTCTAGCCCAGTCATAGAAGAACATTGCAGGGGAGCACTGAGCATCTCACCTGATTTTATTTCGCAACACTGATTGCGGGGACTTCCCAAAACGAAAGGGAAGCACAAGGAAACTTCACGAGTTGTGATCCTGGACCGGCTTGCGAAAACAGCGTCTCAGCTGACACAGAGTGAAATAAAGTACTGCAAAGGGAGGGGAGCACGAGTGTCTTGAGCCGCGGCTTGAGTCCCGCTCAGCTCGTGCGCTGGCTTTGGCAGTGCTCTCTTTCTCCCAGTCTCAGCTGAGACGCTGTTTCTAGGAAGTCGGCCCTGGCTGCTTATCATTAGTTGCAAAGGGCAAGAGTCATGGTTGGTGTAAAGCGCAAAGCGGAAGCTTGGAGTCGTTGTATTATTAAACCAACACCATGAAAGTTGATCGTCTGACATTATTCTTATTCTAATAAATAAAATAAAAAGTAATCCAAAGAAATACGACCTAGGGAGGGTTTTGCCCATGTGCAACGCTTTTGGAAGCGCACTTCATGGGAAAGGGGTTTATTAGACCCTTTTCCTGAGCCTCAAATTTGAGCCACGATGACTGGCTGTTTGTTGCCTTACCGCCGTTTGGACATAACACTCTTCGTAAGTTGTCTACGAGTAGAGTAACGTTAAAACTGAAAATCTCAAATCCCTGCATGATGGCGAACACAACTGAAACGGCGCGGTTGGAAAGCTGGAACCTTAAAAAAAAAATGTCTGTTTGTTTATCTTAAAGTGAAGGAAAACAAATTCCCCTACGTCCTTGCTATCATATGTAGTTCAATATTTGCACCTTTCGTGGTGTCGGAACATGGCGGGCAGCATTGAATAGCTTATTTATAGGCGCTAGATATTTTCGAGAACTATCTCGTGACTCTTGTGACGCGCTTCTCGTTTTTTTTTTTTGTTTTTTTTTTTCTCGCAAGACTATACTCTGTTTCACCTTGTGTTGTACCGCAGGAAAGGCTACAAGCGCGAGCTCCTTGCACTTGGGCACATCTCGGCGGCACAAGCTCTCGTGCACCAAGGACTGCTGCCAACGCTATGAGCTCGCGCTGCGGTACAACATAAGGTGAAACGAAATATAACTGTGATTCACTGCAAGAACGAGGAAGAAGCGCGAGGAAATATTTGAGACGAGAATCCTCTGTGTTAGCGACAGAATCAGCGCCACTCTTCCTGGGTCGCTAAACTCGTCAGACACAACTTTCTTCGTGTTATGACATAGCGGGGGGAGGAGCCGAAAGATTGCAGGGAAGTTTTCTTTTCTCACAAACCCGCAGATCCGTATAGACCTTTCCAAAAACGAGCTTGTGGCCGGTGCCATTTTGAGCGTTCGTGCGAATGGCGCGTGCTTCGCTCGCTTTCCGAAGCGACGAACACGCACGTGCTGGACTGTGAAGATCGCACGCTGGACTGTGATTTTGTAAACATTGGAAAGGTCTATATCTTTGTGACGTTTTTCATTAAAAGGGCGAAAAATCCCTACTACTCCCTATGCGCCGAGCTAGAGCAGCACGAAAAAGCACGCGGAGACGAACGTGGTTTGTATACGTATAATGTCACGATAGAGATTATCAGCTGCGACCTTGAAGGTCTCTAAAAAGCACAGCGGAGGCTTGGGTAACTGCATTCGAAAATCAACACCGTCAAAATTGATAGTCTGATATCGTTCTTATTTCCGCCGATAAAGCAGAATTCACTAAAAAACGTCCCTGTCGTCCCTTTTATTCATCGGCCTTTTGAATTTGATCAGAGTGTAGCCCGACGTGGCTAGGTCACTACCAGCCGAGTAGCATTGTCTATCTTTGGACGGATTTCGCTTCCGGGCAGTTGTCCCCCATCAGCGGGAGATAAAATAATTTTATGACAGACTTTCAAAGATTGGCCAAACTGGGATTAATTCTCCGTTCATCAACTGAAATAAGAGTAATGTCAGTTTGTCAATATTGACGGTGATGTTTCGAGAACGCGAGGACACCAAGCTTTCATCGCACACAACAAAACTTGCCACCGTCGACTCGAACACGCACCATCAAATTTTCGTTCACAACTGTTAATCCTGACCCTGACGTCAACGTTAGGACGTCACTGAACGCGCCTGCACACAACGAGCCCTGGCACGAGCCTCTCGATTGAAAGTCTGTCATGGCCGCTCGTAAGTTCATGGAACGCGCCCCGTTTTAATTCCAGAATCTCTAGAACCATAATTTCGAAAATTGCAAGCTGTGCTGTTCCTCGTCATCGCTCAGTTGGAACGCCTCTAAGCAGGGTCGTAGAAACAGAAGAACGGGGAGGGGGTGATTCACCCCCCCCCCCCCCCCCAAGTGGCGTCGAAAAAGGGGGCGCAAAGGGCATAAGGGTGTAAGGGGGGGGGTGGGTTATCGACCCAGCCCCGGACTATTAGCCCCGTGCGCGACCGAAAGCGTCGCTGTGGTCAGCCTTCCACGACTGGCCGAACGCTGACTATGACGTCGGAAAGAGGATTTATCATCGACGGAAATAAGAGGAATGAAAGAACTTTAATTTTGACGGTGTTGGCAGTGTTCCTTTGAGAGCGCAATGATTTCAAGCTTCCACCATGCTAATAACAAACACCATCGAACTTGTTGTTTGCAAGGTAATGACGTCACAAAGGGGAACCACAGGAGGGCGCCACCAAAACTTCTCGCCGCTAATAGCATTTCACAGAGTTATAATTAAAAAAATGACAGACGTTTACAGTTCCCTGTAATGTCGAAGTAAAGCGCAGCTATTGAGGAGGAGGGGAGGGTACGGAGGGGAGGGTATGCCCCTCCACCCCCCCTCCTTCTATCCTGCTCTCCTCTCATTTAGCGGGGAAACCTAATTGGTGTTAAAATCACGTGACGTCAATTTCCCTGCTAAATTTAGTAAAAAAACGTCCCATAATGCAACGCGCGCGCGGTTACGCCGACGGCGACGCCGCTCAAGCTCAAAAGGGGCGCATAAGAGTTGCGCTCTAAAAATTCGGGGGAAGGGATATCCCCCTTCTTCACTACTATCACCCCACTCCCTCTCTCTCCCCCGAACTATTTCTACGGCCCTTCCTGACCCGTATTTGAGTGTGTGTTTGTGTTGGTTATACATTTCTTTTCCCCTTTCCCCGGCTTTTTCTCGCCATTCCCCGTCGCCCCCTCATCTCTCAGTCATTGCCGACGTCTCTATATACAACGCCTGTGGGTGACCCCGGTGGCGTTGTTGACAGTGGCGGAAGATGAGCTCTGAAACCGCATACACCGCGCACGGCTCCACAATATCAGAAAGTTTAATCTTCGCCTCGATTCCGAAGCGAAGATTTTGGCCTCAAATAACTCCTTCCCAAAGTTGTGAAACGTCACTTTGTCGTCAGCAATAACTTCCACAAACGACGATCTTGCGACGATCTTGCGACGATCTTGCGACAAGAAAGTTCAGAGTATTTACAGCCCGCCTAGGTACAATCTACGTTTCATTGACTCTATCGCGGCGTAGGGATGTAGGGACACGCAGGCGCGACGTCATCAGTGCAGCCGTTCAATCGGCTGGCCCCCTGGTGTTGCTCGCGCGCGCTCCGATGAAGCTCGCTACAACTTTGTGCCTAACATTCTCGCTGGAATTTGAGCACCGAGAGAGCTTGGATGATTGACATCTCGTCCCGTGTGACGTTAACGTCGCGAGAGTCCAATCAGCACGCTCTGCGAACTTCGTGCCCAACTTTGTGTTTGAGACCCTGAACTTCTCGACCTCGAATTTCAGCCACCTTTCAAAAGATGGCGCAAGTGCGCGCCGTCTGCTACAACACAAGTTTTTTTTATATATATTTAAGAGAATGACTATGCTTTAAAAGATTACAATCATAGAAAGTGATTTTAATTAGAAAGAGAAAATCCCTAATTAAAGAATCGTTGCTTAAATAGCTGTCCTCTTCTCTGAAACCGGTTTCTTGCGTACAGAGTCGAGCTTTAAAATCGTCCCACGATTTAAATGTTTATTAAAGAAATATGAATATAAATACGACAAAACCAGCCATACAGGGAACCAGCCCAGTTCCTGTAGCATACAGTTAAAAAAAAAAAGAGATATGATGCCAGAAGGTTATCTGAGAAAACCAAGAACGCGTGAAGAGAATTCTTTGAAACTTTATCACAATCAAGTGGTGTTTACAAAAAAAAAAAAACTGCTGGAGTTGCACTTCTAATATTTTTTTATGCTGAGTTCCTATGTTTACCAGGAGTATTCCCTTAAATGTCGTAGCTGCCTTATGACGTGAAACTGAGTTACGACACTTCAAAATAGCATAAAAAAGGTTCTTTTTGAATGAATATTAAAAAAATGTGAGCGTGCTAATTAGAAAAAAACACGCATTCACGGAACCAGACGAGTCCTTCTTCTATTCAATAAAGAAATAAGAACGCGTCTTGGATGCATTACAAGTCTAGAAACTTAGAACGCATAGACGTATGTCTTTGAAAATATCAAAACTTGCACTTTTTGTTTCCTTATTGTACGTTAAGTTTTGAAAAATTCATATCACAGTTTGCACTAAAAGAGTGATGATAAATTGGCAATTTATATAAATATGTGGCACGCGCACAGACGCGACATTTGCACCCGAAACAGGAGCGTTAGCACAGCTGCCGCCGGTGTTCGTCAATGGTCCACAACAGCATGGTGCGTCAAATCCAGGTTTTGCCAGATCACTGGTTGCAAGCGGCATTCGGAATTTCGAATGCCCTCGTGGGGATCATCTAGATGTTCGGCCAAATTAAACTAATTGCAACCTTATTTCAAGAGAGCCAAGGTGTGCTCTGGAATAATTATTACCATGTCCCCAATGTCATAAAACAAGTACTAAATATTCGCACAATTTTTTAACGTGTTGCGCAAAGGCACGTGTTCACCCAATGCATCCATTTGAAATAATAAGCATTTTGAGAATGGACAGTTTTTAGCGCGACGACAAAAAAGAGAAACACACGGCGGGACAAGTGTGGAGAGATGATTACGGGAAATCACTTTCACAGCAGCATTTTTTAATGCAAAGTGAAATAAACGTTCCCACTAAAACCGCATGTTCCGTCGTGTTTATTATATTTTTCGTTTTAATAAGACCTACAAAAAACAAAAATGAAAGACGTTCACAACTCTGAAATGCCGAAGTAGAGCGCAGCTCTTGTGGAGGAGGAGGGGAGGGGACGGAGGGAAGTGTATGCCCCTCCTCCCCCTCCCCCTCTCCTGCTTCCCTCCCAATTAACGGGAAATTTTCGCTACATTTCCCGTTAAATTCAGTTTAAACAATTCCCCGCTAAATATAGCGGGGAAGTTTTCCCGCTAAATTTAGCGGGGTAATTTTTTCGCTAAATGTAGCAGAGAAATTTTTTCCCCATTAATTGAGTGGAAAAAGTTTTCCGCTAAATTTAGCGGGGAAGTTTTTCTGCTAAATTTGGCGGGAACATTTTTCCACTAACTTCAGCAGGGAATTTTTTCTGCTAAATTCAGCGGGGAAGTTTTTCCGCTAAATCTATCGGGAAAGTTTTTCCGCTAAATTTAGCAAAAAAAAAATCCCTTCTTTTCCCTCGTTACGTCACTCGTGACCCTCGCAACGTCACACGTGACGCCACATGTGACGTCATTATGGGAAACGTCCCTTAATGTGACGCGCGGTTACGCCGACGGTGACGGCGACGCCGCTCAAGCCGGAAACGGGCGCCTAAGAGCTGCGCTCTAAAATTGAGTGTGCAGGCGAGCTGGTGGATGTTGTGCATGTTTAAAAAAACCCGAGACTGGGGTGAAGTAATGTTTGGAGGTGGGCTAGTCGGCGGTGCATTGTAAACATATAAATGAAACTGCGCAAACGAACGCAAGGACAAATAAAAAAGGGTAGAGTATACTAGAAAGGACTAGTGGAGCGTCCGGACGGCTATTTCAACACCTCCGTATGTGGAAAAAAAACGGCTAATCCAAGCCACTTCGCTCGTAGAGCCCTCTCGGGCGCTACGAGGGAAGTGGATTCAATTAACCGTTTTTTTTTTTAATGAAAAACGCGTTGCGTTCTAACGTCAAGCTCGACCGTCCCACTGGTCAAGGTCATAGAAACAATAGAACGCCGGACTATATTTTTGATACAACCTAGACGTCAGGCGTCACGTCAATACATAGCGTCACCGCGACCTGACTTGTCACAACGCAATGCGACATCCCGACGACGCCTTGACGTCAACGTCGTCATCGACGTTGACAAGGCGCGTTACACGGCATCGACTCTGTTCTGACGTCATATTTCGTTGACAACGACGTCGATGTCAACGTTAATGACGACGACAACGACGTCACGTGACGTCAAGATGACGGCGTCCTTGTCAATGTGACGCTATAAAGACGCTTGGTGTCAGGTCGTCGACATCGTTGTCGACATGGCGCAACTCGACGTCACGACGACGTCCCGGCAACTTCACGACGTCGACGTCATCGTCGACAACGGCGACGTTACATGACATCAAGACTTCGTCAAGAAGGCGCGTCGTTGTGATGTTGACGTTGACGACGACGTCAGGACGACGTTAACGTGGCATCATAGCGATATTGAGTAGGGTCGGAACACTAGGCCTCCTTTGCCGGGAGCTCCGACCTGTTCGTGGGGCGGAGGGCCGCCTGGCTTGGGGGGGGGGCCTCCTCTCACTCTCTCTCGGGGGGACCGATTTCCGTTCCCCCGCTCGGACGCGGACCACTGCTGACAGGTGAGGAGGTTTAGCCTCTTGTTTTCCTGCTTTCGGGAAAGAGACTCGTCCGGGTGACCGCGAAGGAGATAGGACGTTTGTCGGTGACTTCTCCGATGCTTCTTCCGTCTTGGGTCTCCGGTACCCCGCGTCTGGCAGGTAAGGACCTTTTCTTATTTTGCCGGCGCGGGGGGCATTTTGGATGGGGACATGGTAGCTCATTTAGAAGAGTATGTAAATAAACGCTCTTGGACTCTGTCCTTACTCTGGTTTGTGTGTCTTCTCTTCCGCTGTATTCGAGAGAGTGAGACAAGGTAGACGATCATTGCACTGACGGAGGAAATTTATCGAACTGACCCGCGGTAATGTAGTCATAGTTGACTATATATACTATAGTATGAACCTCGGCAAACATTTACGAAGATGTCGAGTACCATAAGTTGACTATATATAGTACGAACCTCGGCAAAACTTTACGAAGATGAGAGTTTGTGATATAGGTGATATTCTTATACAATTGCCGCCATTAGAATGTAAAGTTTGAAGCTTCTGTGACTGTCACCGGATGGCACTGGCACTTAAAACGCATTATTTCAAGGTATGACCCTACCTTTCATTCATCTTCGCTTTCTATGAAGGAATCACATACCGTGGTGGCCACGACCTGCATCAGCTCGCAGATGCTTTTTACAAATCTGGAAGAAAGGAAGCTTACAAAGTGATGAAATGCGGCTTTTGTAAAACTTTTTTTAGGATATGCTTACCGGTAGCTCTTCTTTGAGTACTTTTTTTCTTTCCTCCTTGCCTGTCCGGGTGCTGGCAGCCTTTATGCGGTAAACCGACGTGTGCTCTCGTCCGACGTGTTCGTTCCAGTCAAGAACCGCGAGACTTTGCCTCAGGTCGTAGCTTTCATTTTTACAGCGGAGGTGTTAAGGGCTAGTTTCCCCAGGATCGTTTCCGGTACCAAACAAATGTCGACACCCGTGGTCGACACAACACTCTGGTTGCCGCTTTGCTCATAAATGGCGGTAGCTGTTCAGAGTGTTGGGCTTGCGGGTTGTCTGCTTGCCGCCGTCGCTCCTAGATCGCGGCAACCTTTCCAGCCTCGGCAACCAGACAACTGATTGCTGCCGTCGCTCATAGATGGCTGCAACATTTCTTCGGAGGAAGAAGAGCGGGAGCGGAAGGAGCGGCGACGTGCGCAGCAGCGTGAATGGTTCCGCAACCGCCGCGAAGCCGCTATCGCCTCAAGTTCCACTGCGTCGAGCGCTTCAGATTCCCTTGCGAAAGAAGAGCAGATCGCTCGCCTGGAAAGCCACCGCCGAGAACAGAAGCTACAGCTCCGCTGCTCTTCCCTCTTCACCAGAGTGAAGAGGGAAGAGCAGCTCTTTGTAATGAATTCGCTTATTCAGGTATATCAAAACCGTCTTGTTGAATGACTCAACAAAAAAGGTGTCCTTGGAGTTCACAAAATCTTGGGCGAACTTGTAGACCGTTGTTGATATTATGAATATCGTGAGATCTACAGCGACGAGACTCCCGATCAGAAGGGTGCTTGGGACGTAGCCAACGCTTTTGCACTGCGAACCGGAAGCACACCCTTGATGATTGCCTGAGAAGTGTTCAACGCAGTTGAGCAACGTCGCTCGTAGTCTTTCAAGATCGCCGCCACAGCTGGCCATCGCAAAGTACACGTGGTTACGCACCACCTGGCATTTGTCGGAGAGGTCTTGATGCCACGTCTTTCCCTCATTTTTCTTCGGTACCGAAGATATATGCTCATCATATCCTTGATACTCTTTGCTTCGTGCCACCGGTCGTTCGTGTTTGTGTTCCTCTCCCGGATAATCTTGTTGCCAGAAGTGTTTCTGTCATGGGCGTGGTCATTCAAACAAATGCGGAGCGCTAGTTCATCTGCTTCTTTTGCAAGGGTTGTGGTGACGTCAGGAAGACGACGAGCTCTGATTGGCTCTGGTTGAATGATAGTGGGTAGACCTCAAGGCAGGTTACTTTGAGGTCTACCCACTATCCTTTCAATTCCAAGCCAATCAGAGCTCGGCGTCGTCCTGACGTCCCCGCCACTCCTGGGCAAGAAGCAGACGACTTGCTCTCCGCTTGCCGTCGTAATAGTCATACAACTTTCTTGGGTTGCTCCCATGCCCATTGAACGTTTGAACGGTCGGTCGGGTCCTTTTGACTTGTGGCTCTGATAACGCCGTTGGTGACGTCACTTGCCTGTCGTACCAAGGGGGTAGGATGGCAACCATGACCGACGATAGTTGAGGCGATGAACCGCTGGAATCGGCGATGACTGGCAGTTTCTCTGCTACCTATAGCGCAGGCTGTGTGAACGCATCCACGATGCCCTGGTGGAGCGACGCACGTGCTGATAAACTTCAGGCAGAACGAGTAGAACATAACCGTTTGCATCCTTGGATGAACTCCATGTCCATTCACTGGGCATGGGAAGCGGCCAAAAATGCAGGTTGGTGGTGAACGGAAAAGGCATGCGATACTCTGGCTATGCAAGCAGAGCCTATACAGTTACTCTATAGAGTGACTGGATAGACTGTATAGTATACTCCCAACAAACGTCAACAAACGTCTGAACCCACCGAACTGACCAAGGGGACCCCATCGGGTCAGCTGCTTCTTCTAGAAGTAAAGCCAGTGGACAACTGTGAAGCTTTCCGCATGTGCGCAGCTGCGAACTGGTGAAACCTGACGTGAGAGTGCCGTCGCAAAGCAGGCTTCATGAGAGCGGAGCGACTGCTTTATCCATATAGGGGTTCTGCCAAACCCCTATGCCTACCCTACACTACCATGGATGGCGTACTATTTTAACCTCCTGCCGTCCAAGAGTTTTTGCTTCATGAGCGGAGCAAATTTCTCTACTTTCAAACAAAAATATGCCAAATTGCCAGGCAATCGTGCTGGGTACGTGAAACGTTCCTGCATCACAGGCATTTAGAGATACTCCGAGTTTCCAAACGCCAGACTCCTACGTTCACTGCTCTCTTCGTCAGATAATGTAACACGTAGCATGTATACATTTGATAGTGGTTCTTACAATGAAGCGATACTACCGCTAATTGGGCTGATAAACCTGGAGACCTACCAGGGCCTCTCATACTCTCAAGCTCCTCCCCATCCGTGCGCATAGGTGGTCGAGCTCCTCCACGCCTACCTCACTCGTCCTTGCCAACCCCTTTGGTCACATGACCTCCCCGTTAACCAATCAGCGTCGAGCAGCCCACTCCTCCTCTCCCACCCGATAACGATGCTAATCAGTGTCGAGCCTCGCGGCCACGCCTTTATCCAGCATTCACTTTTATCCGGGCTTCGCGAAATGCTGAACATTTGGCCTAAGAACGTTTCACGTCAAAACGTGTGAAGGGGTATGACAAACTGGCGGCGTAGTCCGTGAACGGTTCACCGCTCCGTCAAAAAAGCTGGACTCCCTTTCCGTTTTTCCGTTTGAACACGACAGCGAGCCGTTGCCAGCCGTGTTGAGTCGGAGAGGGGGAAAGCGATGTGAGTGGCCCACCCTCCGTCCACGTGCTCGATGCGTTTCCCTGCATCCGGGAGTCGGGTCGGTCGCCCCGCCGCGACGCCCGACTTCACGCACGCCTCGCCGAACGAAGTCTTGACACCCTCTCCACCACGCTCGTGAACGTGATTGGTAGCATCCAGTGGTTTCGTCATGGAACACGTCACGGGGCCGGACACCGTAGCTTGCCGGGACGACGTGTGGCGAGGACTGATGTCTCCCCGGCTTTGCAGTGAACCAACGTTGCTAATGGTGAATTCCGCTCACAGATCTCGAGCGCTCCAGAAGCTCTCCATTTCGAGCGCGCATATTCCGCTCGCAGATCTGGCTCGAGTTGGTCATCCTCCGCTCGTAGATCTCTGGCAGCACCCGCTCCATGGAGCGCCCCCAACCCCGCCGAACTTGCTCCGCGGGATTTCACAGATCTATCCGGAACTTGACAGAGCTCATGCGTCATTTCCTTTTTAAATCAACAGTGCGCATGCGCGGCGAGGTTGGCGAGGTCGCGGGGCCAGATCGGTCGGGCTGATCGGGCCGTCGAGTTGGATCTGTTCGGATGCGTCGGTTGTTTACGCGGGATTGCGACGGCTCAAACGCTCCTACCTCGCGTAGATCAGGGATACAAAGCCGGGACTGGAGCGTGGTAAATCGTAAGCGCTGACACCTGTGATCCTGAGAGGAAGAACGACAGGAAAGCCGGAGGCAGACGCAAGGTTCGGCCTGTTCATTCTGCAGCCAATGACTGTTTACCTTTTTACACTGCATGCCGCCGGCGTTTCCTCATACAGTAAAGCAAGAAAAGAATAGGCAACGGCCGTGCATGTCATGGTTTGTTACCTCTTTGTGTTTATTCAAGTCTTACCAGCAATCTGAACTCCACCGATGGCAATCGCTGTCCGTGCCCGCCGCTTCGAGGCGGCCGAAATGTATGTGACGGTGACGAACGCGGACGTCTTCCTCATTATTTGTGACACGGGCTCCAGGGTACGGACATTTTCGCCCGGCCTGTGTCGAGTGATATTTCTGCAGCTAAACAGTGACAGTTGTCACTGGTCATCGGAAAGATCAGTCGGTTGAGGCGTTGATGGGCTCGCCAAGTTCGAGCAGAGGCCATTTTGAACGGCCGAAGGGGAAGCGGTGGGGAGGGCTGCGGGGAGGATTGCTTCAGAAATGCAAGTTTATCTTCCGCTCGTCGATTCGGTGCGGGTCCCACGGAACGGAATTTTGCCTCCCTCGCGGATTTTGGAAAGCGCTCCGTATCTACGAGTGGAATTCACCACAAAAAAAGCCAATTGGGAAACTCGCTCTTGAAACCGGGGCCGCTAGCATCCACCGAGACCGAGCTAAATACGATAACAGCGCCACCCCTTAGCGAGGAGTTGAAACATGATAGTTGCTTTATATGGCTACTGCAAGATGGCCCCGCGAGATGGCGCCACCGGCCCCTTCCGTGACTAGACGGAACCAGTAAGTGCAGCCGTGCAGTTCACGGAGTGGCCGCTTTAAGAGGAATGGTGGTGTTGCGGTCGTCATTAGCTCGGTAGTGGGATAAGGATTGACGTCACGCTTTCCAGAGCAGGTTCTATGGCAGTTGTGGCCTCGCGCCACTAAGAGATCTCTAGGAAAAGAAGAGAAGGTCGAAGCGCGAGGGGATTTAGAATAAAAGCCTAGTTGGATTTCGGACATCAACCTGGTCAGACGTCTCTATAGATTTGGTGACCCGGACGTGATCAACCGAACTACTCTATCATGACCGGTGAAGGACAACCGGGCACTAGCGGCACGACCGGCCGCCAACCTGGCCACACCGGTCCACCCACCCTTCAACCACACGGCGACATTTACGAAGCAACCGCGACTACAGTGACCGGAACTCTGCCTTTGCGGTTACCACCATTCTGGCCTAAAAACCCTCAGGTTTGGTTTACCCAGGTGGAGGCGCACTTCCATCTGCGAAAAATCACTACGCAGATAGCCCGTTTTTATCATGTCGTCACCAGCCTACCACCCCAGGTTGCAGACGAAATAGACGACGTGCTGTCGCAAACACTATCCGAAAACGCGTACGACCATCTAAAATCTGTCCTCCTGACTCGGACAATGGCAACAGAGCGCTCACGAATCCAACAGCTGCTGACCGCACAAGAGCTTGGTGATCTCCGGCCGTCGCAGCTCCTCCATCAGGTGCGTCAATTTTTCGGCTCGCATAACCACGACGGTCATGACGCAATTCTGTGTCACCTCGTCTTACAAAAGCTACCAGAAGGCATGAGAATGATTCTAGCCGCTGCAGACAACATGTCGCTGGATCGTCTCACGATACTAGCAGACCGAACCGCTGACTACTCCGCTCCGGCTGTTCGTGCAGTCACAACACCTGTTTCACAATCGTGGGAAACGGCCGCCGCCAAAATTGAATCAAAAATCGAACAGTTGGCTGCTGGCATTGCCGCCTTCGGACCTGCCCAGGACCGACCAGATCGATCAAGGCCACGCAGTTCTTCTCGTGGCCAATCGCCCTCTCGCCACACTACCAACTCCGGTGGCCGGTCCATCTGCTGGTACCATCGCACCTTTGGTGACAAAGCATGACGCTGCACCCACCCTTGTTCATGGACGGGAAATGCCGAGGCCCGACACTAAAGGCGGCGAGTGATCCCGGCCAGCCCAGCAGCCGCTTGTTTTATGTTCGCGACACTCTCTCAGGCATCCTGTTCCTCGTGGACACTGGCGCGAAAGTCAGCGTGTTACCTGCTTCACCTGCTGACCGCAAGCTGCAACCGACTAGACCATCTCTTCGGGCAGTCAACAGCTCCGCAATAGCCACATACGGTCAACGTTCCCTGACTATTAACATAGGTTTCAGACGAACGTTCAGATGAGTATTCGTCATCGCGGACCTACAACAGGCCAATATAGGCGCTGATTTCCTGGATCAATTCGGAATTACAGTCAACATTAGCAGCCGCACACTGACTGATGCCACCACAACATTGTCTGTGCAGGGTGTCTTATCTAAACTGACAGTTTCCCCAATGCGACGTTCTTTGGCTCCATCATCGTATGAAGCCATCCTTGCCCAGTTCCCATCTATCACAAAACCATGTAACATGGAGTCTCCTGTAAAACACGGAGTCAAGCACCATATAACCACCACAGGTGCGCCCGTGTCTGCGCGACCTCGTCGACTCGCTGGTGAGCGTCTGCAGATCGCGAAGAGAGAATTTGAACACATGTTACTGTTAGGTATCATCCGGCCATCTTCTAGCAACTGGGCATCACCACTTCACATGGTCCCAAAAAAAGGATCCAAATGACTGGCGCCCGTGGGAGATTATCGGGCACTCAATGCTTCCACAGTGCCCGACCGATATCTTCTCCCACATATACAGGATTTTTCTGCTAACCTCTCTGGAACCATGATTTATTCCAAGATAGACCTAGTCAAAGCTTACCATAAAATTCCTGTGGCGCACAGCGATATCCCTAAAACAGCTATCACCACCCCATTCGGCCTTTTCGAGTATATAAGAATGCCCTTCGGTCTGAGGAATTCGGCTCAGACATTTTAAAGGTTCATTGACGAGGTCACCAGAGGGCTCCACTTCATATTCGCCTATGTCGACGACATCCTCGTAGCCAGTACAACCCCGGTTGAGAACGAACGACACCTCCACCTGCTTTTCGAGCGACTTCAAAAAGCAGGCATTGTCGTCAACCCCAGCAAATGCCAATTCGGGGTCAACGACTTGGAATACTTAGGTCACCGCGTTACGCCTCAAGGAGTCTTGCCTCTTCCAGAAAAGGTTAAGGCAATTCGTGAATTTCCTCGCCCCACTTCTCTCCGAAAACTTCAGGAATTTCTGGGCCTGGTCAACTTCCACCGCAGGTTTATACCTAACTGCGCCCGCCTCCTACAACCACTAACGGACCTTCTAAAGACCACAAAGGGCCCCCAAGCGCCACTACCATGGAGCGAACACGCTGAATCAGCATTTTCATCGGTAAGGGACGCTCTGGCAAGCGCAACGCTTCTGGTTCATCCGCGGCCAGACGCTAACACTCGCGTTATAACGGATGCGTCAGACACTGCTGTAGGCGCGGTGCTACAGCAATATCTGGACCGCGACTGGAAGCCCATAGGGTTTTTCTCCCAGAAGTTAAAATCAGCAGAAACACGCTACAGTACATTCGGGCGAGAGCTGCTAGCCATATACCTGACTGTGAGGCATTACCGATACTTTCTCGAAGGAAGACAGTTCTATGTCCTAACTGACCACAAGCCGCTGACGTTTGCTTTTAAAGGTAACCACAACGCCTATTCTGCACGGGAAATTCGACATCTAGCATTCATCTAAGAATATACCGTAGACCTCCGTCATATCAAAGGACAAGATAACGCAGCGGCTGATGCCCTGTCACGTGTCGGGGCTATGCCCTCGCCCTGTGTAGACCTCGACCTGGAGACACTGACTGCAGCGCAAGAGGAAGACTGAACTCTAGCATCTCCGAGACACATCCACGTCTTTCCAGCTGAAAAAAATACTCTTCCCACAGTATCCCACAAAATTTATCTTCGACATCTCCATGGGGACCAACCGACCTTACATTCCTCCCAATTTACGTCGACAAATTTTCGAACAACTCCATGGCCTCAGCCACCCGGGCGTTCGAGCTACCCAACGTTTCATTGGTGCACGTTACGTGTGGCCACGGATGAACACTGACGTTCGAGATTGGACTAAACAGTGTCTCTCGTGCCAGCGATCAAAAATTACTCGACATATAAACACACCTTTGACGCCATTTCGCACCCCAGGTGCCCGCTTCGATCATATCCACGTTGACATTGTGGGCCCTCTTTCTCCATCCCAAGGTTTCACCTACATTCTAACATGTGTCGACCGCTACACTCGTTGGCCGGAAGCAGCGCCAATTCCAGATATTATGGCACAGACAGTTGCGGCGACGTTTGTTAACATATGGGTCAGCCGTTTCGGATGTCCGTCCGTTCTCACATCAGACAGAGGTCAACATTTCCAGTCCGCTTTTTTCTCATCATTAACACAGTTGCTATTAACTCGCCACATCCATACACCGGCCTCTCACCCCTCTGCCAACGGCATGGTGGAACGCCTACATCGGCAGCTCAAAACCGCCATCGTAGCACGTGAAGGCCGAGCTAACTGGGTAGACCACATACCTATGGTGCTTCTAGGTCTACGCTCTTCATTCAAAGAGGACCTCAACTCTACATCAGCAGAGCTGGTGTATGGCTCACCATTACGTCTACCCGGTGAGTTCTTTATTCCCACACCGGACCACGGCAACGCCCCCACCCCTCACCACTATATCGATGAGTTACGAAACTTCATTCGTCGCTTGCAACCTGTGCCACCACGCCAACCAGCTCATCCAAAGGATTTCACCAGCCAAAACCTTACGACTTGTACCCATGCATTCTTACGCAAGGAAGGAATCAAGAAAGGCCTCACTCCGCCATACAACGGCCCCTACAAAGTTACGACGCGAACTTCCAAAACATTCATGCTGGACACCAACGGTCGCGAAGAAGTTGCAGCGGCCGACCGCATACAACCTGCGTTTATGGATAGCGCTGGCCCCACACTCCTCAACAGCGTACCACATTCTCCTGGTCGACCCATCAAGAAGGTTTCGTGGCATTTATAGCATCGCGTCTTCAGCTCGCAACATTGGGACTCCATCGTTCATAGCCTACGACTTGGATTCCCGCCAAAAAACCATGCGCACATCCCTCGCAGTACCTCCGCCCTAAACTGCCCTCTCTTTCTCGGAATACAAGCCTATTAGCCTTGATTCCTGGGGGGGGGGAATCCTGTGGCCTCGCGCCACTAATAGATCTCTAGGAAAAGAAGAGAAGGTCGAAGCGCGAGGGGATTTAGAATAAAAGCCTAGTTGGATTTCGGACATCAACCTGGTCGGACGTCTCTATAGCAGTTTCCCGACCGAGTGGTTCTAGTAACGTTGCCGGCGGCCAACTGCTCATACTCGAGTGCTCAAAAGGTAGACGAGCATGTGCGCGCCACGCAGTGTTCCCAACCTCCGCGGTCGTTTTTTCTCCAATATTTATAGGAAAATTCCAAAGATTTCACTAGATTTTCAGAAGATGTGTTAATATACGTCAAGATTGAGATTATCGTTATGGAGTAGCTTAAGAATAGATTCCTGTAGTTGGGTGGCCATTGAAAGGTTAAATTTGCTTCGTTAAAACCTTTTTACGTAATTAAACTTCGTTACTTTGGCCTCCCCCGCCCCCCCCTCCAAAAAAAAAGAGCGGTGTTCTTACCATCGGAGATTATCTCTGGCCCCGACAATACACAACGAAGCCTTTTCCCCGCTGCACTCGGCCGACACGAGGAGGAAGAAGGGAAGGAACGTGCTTCTAAAGCCCTCTGAAACCCATTAAAAATCAATCCCTAGATTTGAACAAATTTCCCTTTGCCCCTAAACGACGACGGAAATCCCTAGATCCAGGGAAAAATCCCTAAAGTTGGCAGCACTGGCGCCACGACATAGTGACACTTCCGGAGGGAGGAAGAAAAGTTGTTGTTCCTCGCGTCTCTGAGCCTTGCGCCGCTTGTCACGATGTGTCAACATTCCGACTCCCCAGAGTCCACACAATGACCAGAGGACGGCGCTCGGAACGATGCCCGCGGACGACGTCGCGTATACCCACGCGCATTCTCCATCGCTCCTCGGTTGACCATCACACGCCGGGTCACTCTCTCCTTTTGGACGTTTTTCGGCCCCTCCGTGTTGCTTTTGTGCCTTGGAGCGATCTCTACGTTTTCGAGTGCAGACGGCATCCGGTCTGGCAACAATGGATTGGGAGAGGGCAGCGGCCATCCCATTTGCGAAAAAGTGAGCGAGGAGCGCTGCAGGGTCGGAGAATGAGTAGTACGGCTCCGCCAGTTAATGTGGACGCCGGCTTGCAGAGACCGCGTTTGCCGAGGGACATTTCTGCGGGTTCATCATTTCGCTAGCGAATTGAGGCTCGTTCACGCGATCAATTCTGCTCCATTATTTTCACATGGGGAAAATTCGCAGAACCCACGAAGCGCAACTTATCTACACTTTAAGAAAGTGTATGCTGTCCGGCAAAGCAATGAAAGCGCTGCTGCAATCTACGGAAGGCTCTCGGCGAATGACGTGGCAGAAAATATGTTCACCAAAAGCTGTCTACGCTGTGACACTGCGCTAGACGTTTCAGCGTTTGCCATAGCGCAAACAGCCTTTTGGGGGTTTCGAGATATTTCCCCGGAGATCGGAGCTACTCTCCCATTATTTTGCAATTTTGCAAAAAAAAACACCATTAACCACGAGGACCATACACAGTGAAGGCTACGGGCACAACGCGAGTTTCCGTGGGGGAGGTCTCGACTGCATCAAGTGCTCGTGCAGGGCCAATTCTCTAAAGCGGCGGCGCTTGTATACAGGCGTCGCTGCCACGGAACGGTGTTCCCCGACTCGGAACTCGGTGGAAACTTTGCGCACTCTGACTTGATCACTCGGTCTGTGCCGTTAACACGTTCGGGATTTTAGTGTTCACTTGGTTTGGCTCGTGTTTTCTGTCTGCTGCCCTCAACAAGAAACTCCAGGGAAGTTTGTACCGTGCCCGGAAGTCTAGACGCCCAATTCACACGTGCAGGAACGTGCAGACACATGAATGTATGTTGACTGTAGGGTGCCTCAATGTCCTTCTGTTTAGGGTGATGCCACCCTTTGTAGTACCTGACGCCGACAGCACGCGCTCATGGGTAAAATGCAAAGAAATCGGCGAAAACAAAATGTCGCCATAGCACAGTCAGCGCCACAAACGCGTGCTGGAGTGACACGCTCTTTCACGCGTTTCTGAACAAAAGAGCAAAAATAAACATGTGGGACAAAATGTCCAGATGTCTCCACCCTAAACAAAGTGCACATGAAGGCACCCAGTTGACTGTCACCGGAAGGCTCGTTCACCCGATGCCTTTTGTGTGGTACGTGCAACCGTTTGCCGAGGTTGCGCGCTATGAGCGAGTCGACGACGAGCTCGACGCGCATCTGGCCAGAGGCGCCGGTGGTGGCGAGGCCGGGCAGATGACGTTACGACCGTTTGCGAGGCGGCTTCATCGCCGGGTCAGGGCACACGCTGCCCAAAAGCGGAGAGCGTTGCCCTCCCTCAGGTGCACGCGCTAAGCGGAGCCACACACCATAGGCACGACTGTATACGCGGCTTTTCCGACGGTGTGGCGCGGAGGAGAGAGAGGTCGGCGGACACTGCGAGCAACCGGTTCAACGGACGAGTTGAAGGTCCCCCCACAGGACGTCGACCCTGACCAATCAGGGGCTCGTGGGGAGCGGTGGCGCAAGTTTGGGCTATTGCAGTCGCGGGCCCAGGAAGGCGCGCAAGAAGACGTCTGCGGCCCCACTGGACAGAACGGCGCTCTGCTCTGACGCGGCCGGCAAAAAGGGCTTTTCCGGCCACAACAGCATGCTTCACGTTGTGTTGACGCCAGACACCCGGGCGAAAAATGCTGAGTCACTGAGCTGTGGACGCATGCGCATCGTCCGATATACCGCACAGCAGATCATCAGCGCATGCTCAGAAGACCTCCCACAGCCCAAAAGACAAATATGGCAGCGCACAGAAGGCGATTTTTGCGAAGGTCTATAGGTTCGTAGTACTCGAGTGTTGAGCAGCGCCCCTCGCGAGCAAAGTGGGATATTTTTAGGCCGCGTTTTTTATTGCGCGTCCCGTGGCGTCCTTCCTTTGCAGCGCTCTGTTCGTGTCCGTGGATAGGACGCTGAAAGACGCTATCTTTATGCCCATGGACCGTGCGTGATAATGGGACGCTATACACGAACTCATCTCTGTTACGTCACGGCGCGGTGGTGGCGCGTCGGGCGCACTTCCGGTCTGGGGCTGTGGGCGGAAGCCGCCATGGGGCACGTGTATTCCTGTGTTACTTTGGAAGAAACCGGAGAAAAACCTGCCTTCTCGTCAAAACACCCCAACTGGGGCTGTACCAAAAGAGTCAAGAAAGGTTTGAAGGTCGGTTTTCATGCGTTTTCTGCCTGTCGGTTCGTCCGAGAACATGAATAGCGGCCGTGAAAAAGGAAAACCAGACGCCGTCGGACCACGATTGCTTGGGCGCGGGAAGCACTTTGGATTGAATTCACGGCTACTTGTGGTCGTCAGATTTAATTTGTTTTGTTCCAACATGAACGCGGGAAAACTGTCAAGTTGCACGGACCACCTGCGGACTACGTTCAGTGCGTCATCACGTTCCAATGGCCGCCTCATCGTTCGAGCTGTTGTCTGCTCCCTCAAACGTTTCTGCTTGTCGTCTGCTCGTTCAAACGACAGCGGCCCGTACACCAAACGTTGACTCGGTAATTGCGATAACAAGTGCAGACCTCAAAAGACGTTTAAGTTTGAAGGTTGCTTCGGGTAAGTAGGCTCGGTGTAAACAGTAGATATAAGGTAATGTTGATAATTGTTACCAGTGGCCATTACCGACTTGTTATGCCTGATTCACTCGGTCCGATTCTGATTGCGATTTTCACTATCGACGTCGACATCTCAGCTACGGTTCAGGCTTTTGCAGCCCGAGCGACGTCATGACTGAAAATTGCGAGCAGAACCTCACCATGTGAATCAGGCTTTAGCGTCCATTCTGCGGCGTCCACGCGGAATGAATCGCCGCATGTCACATTATTCACGCCGAGTTTTGCGGTGTAAGGAGCCTCGTTAATTTCGCTAATGCCGCTCAAGTAGTCAGACATTGCCAGGAAGACGTAGAATCAACAATTCCAACGCGAAAAAGAGTGCGGGGACTCACACCGACGACGACAACATCCCATTCCAATGGTTTGTGTATGGGCGACGGCGAGCTTCTTGCCAACACCCCCATCGCGCATGCGGGGGGTCGGTGGCGTCCGCTGGGGGCACTCAGGTTTGTTTGTAAACATGAGTTGGTGTATAGGACGCCGCTTCACGTCAACGTTAAATGGACGCGTCTCGCGGACGCTAGCGGAGGCGTCTCTTCTTGTGGTCGCGTCTCGCGAGTCTCGTGGACGCTACAGCGCCCACTGACCGAGAGAAACAGGCCTATGGCGAGAGGTCCGCTCGTCGTTCTGCGAGTCCTCGTAGAAGCGTCATTTACCCCCACGCAGGGAGCCGTCAGTTCAGCGAGGGACGAAGTTCGGGAACAATTTAAATATACGCCGAAAACGCATCGCCGTCATTCTCTGCAGCGAATATTAAACAGCGCCGTGAACTTGATCTGCCAAGGTATGCCGACGCTTGTTTACGCTGATAAATGTAGCCTGGGGTGTAAGTACAACTCGCTCACGAGGGCATGCCGGTACGATGCTCGTTCAGATCTGGCGGAGATCGACTCCCACGCTCAAAGAAAAAGGGGGTGTATAGGGATAATAATAATAATAATAGTAAACTTTATTCAGACTCAGTAGTCTTGGCTGGTGGGGCAAAAGGCGATCTAACGCCGCCTGACGAGGCTCCACCAGCCGTGTACATCGTTCAGCAGCAGAGGGGAAGAAAAAAAAATATATAATAAAAAAAAAACAAAAAAAAAAACTTCAACAGCATTTAGACAATGATAGGACAAAGTCTAAAATGTTAGCGCTAGTAGTAATATAAATACACATAACACTCGGGCACCATCAAAGTCAAAAGTAATAATACATTCACATGAACACACGTCATACCGTCTACGTCAGAACCGTACAATCAACAATAGTAGAAAAAACACTAGCCAAAACTCAACAAGAAGTAAGCTTTCACACTCTTTTTAAAACTATAAGACGATACAGCATCTTTAACTATTTCTTCAATTTCCAAATACTTATTTAAAAATTCAGGAACTTGATGTGCTAATCTTTGTAAACCGTAATTAGTTCGAGATTTCGGTGTCATATAATTTTGGTCCCTGAGATTATAAGGTGTACTTTTACGTTGATAGAGCTCGTAGAATGTCGCCTGGTCACTACTAATTTGTTTATATATTTCTACCGCAAGTTTAACATTGAAAAGCTGATCAATACGCAGTATACGATACTTCGAAAAATAAGAGGCTGCATGCTCTTTGGATGATACGCTTTCAATGGTGCGTACAGCTTTTTTTTTTAATGGTAATGATTTTGTCAAGGTTGGTTTTTGTGGTTGAACCCCATACTAAAAGACAGTAATTAAGATGTGAGTTTATAAGGCTGTAGTAAAGTTGGCACATAAGCCAGCTGGGAAGAAGAAACTTGACTCTATTCAGAATTCCAACTGAACTAGATATTTTAGAGCGCACATGGTTTACATGGCGTGTCCAATTTAATGTTTCATCAAACCAAACCCCCAAGAACTTGTGCGAAGGTACTTGCTCTATTAGTGAATTTAGAAATTTTATAGTCACAGTGCTGGTCATCTCCTTATTTCTGGGCTTGAAGATGATGTATTTTGTTTTACCTATGTTTAGTTATATTTGATTTAATTGTAGCCATAATGATAATTGGTGCAGCCAAGCGTTCGCCGAGTTTTCAAGTTTTTCTATGCTTTTGTCGGTGAAAAAAACGTTAGTGTCATCGGCATATGGAATAATATTTGGAGTTGCTGGTATGTTGATTAGGTCATTTATGTACAAGATAAAAAGTAATGGCCCTAAAATTGACCCTTGTGGAACACCGTAATATATTTGCTTCAGCTCTGATTGAAAACCATTAATGAGTGTATATTGTAAACGATTAGATAAATAATTACGGATCAAGTCTAGTGAGATACCTCTTATACCGTATAATGGTAGTTTTTCAAGAAGAACATCGTGTTTAATAGAATCAAAAGCCTTTCTAAAATCCAAGAAAATTCCAATTGTATATACCTTGTTTTCAAAAGCATCAATTAATTTATTTTTTATGTTTAATAAGGCCATTTCGGTAGATTTGCGTTTTTGAAAACCATACTGCTGTTTTGCAATTAAGTTCTTCTCTTCTAGATAACAAATCAATTTGCTATTTATTAATTTTTGTAAGATTTTTGAAAAAAAGCGGTAGCACCGATATTGGCCTATAATTGTTCATATCATGCTTTGGCCCACCTTTATGTAAAACACAAACTCTAGCGATTTTCATCCTATCAGGAAAACTTCCTGTAGATAAAGAAATATTGCAAATGTGTGCCAGAGGAGCTTTTATGAGGTACGAGATTGCCTTAATTGGTGCTGCTTTAAGATCATCCTGACCAGCTGAGGTGTTATTCTTTAATGCTAGTAATAAGGTAGTAACCTGTTCTTCACCAATTGGCGAGAGAAAAATTGAGTTTGATATCACATTTGGAATATAAGAGCTAATAGCCCCATTCACAACCGGAGAGGAGGAAGACCCGCCGCAGCGTAGGAAGTGCGAATTAAATTGGTTTTATAGTGATACACCGGCGTATGCAACACCATCACTAGTGATTTCAATGGGGTGTCTACTAGTTGGTCGCGATATAAGGCTTGCCACTTCTTTCCATATTTTCTTGGGATCATTAGAGATAGCTGAAAACTTGTTTTGATGATAATGCAATTTGGATTTCTTAATATCTGAGGCTAATTTACTTCTAAATTTTTTGTACTCAGCCAATATTTTTTCATCTCTCAGTTTGATGAATTTATGGTATATACGATTACGAACATTAATTCTTTTAAAAAGATCCGGTGTTATTCAAGGTTTTCTCGATTTCTTGTGCTTCCGAACTCTGGTCAATGGAAATGCTAGATCATAGCAGTATTTTAACTTATTCAAAAATAAATCGTAAGCTGTATTAAGATCACCTTCATTGCAAACATCATCCCAGTTCAAATATGACACCATATCATAAAAACAGTTGATGCTACTGGTATTAATATATCTCTTTAAAACTGGAGCATCTAGAATTGGACCATTTGTCTTTCCACTTCTTGCAGATGGTAGAAAACAGAATAGTGGTAGGTGGTCGCTTAGATCACATGTCAAGATACCAACAATTATATCGTCAGACGGATAGCTGGTAATACATAAGTCAATTAGTGTTTGCGACTCTGACGTAACTCGTGTTGGTGAATCAATTACATTTTTACATCCGTGTGTTTGAATAACATCAAGAAATATCCTACGTATAGGGCTTGGGGACAGTAAATCTATGTTAAAATCACCAATCAATGTAACTGGTAAATTTAACGGTTCGACATTTTCTAGAAATTCGTCAATATAAGCCACAAAGTCATATACCGACCCAGAGGGTGGACGGTAAATAAGAGATACAATGGATACGGCACACTTCACGACAATAGATTCACAGCAATCGTTAACATTGCTATATTCAGAAAGAACTTCATAAGAAATACCATCGCGAAAGTAAAGAGAAACGCCTCCGCCTGTTCGATTAACACGATACATTCCCTCACACGTATAACCTGCAAAGGAAATAACATCACTACTATCTGTATACCACGTTTCTGTGAACGCCAGCACATCAAACCTGTGGTTGAAAGAATCTAAAAAAATCTCGACATCATCATACTTATTTTTCAAACTTCTAGCGTTTAAATGAAAAAAAAAGAAACCATGTTTTTTCGGAAAGTAAGGCTGTTGTGAGTAAGCCTATTGAACGAACTCCGGTCATGATAGTCTATTTTACTTGGCGTACTATTCATTGGAAGGAAAAAAAAAAAAACACGATAACCCAGCGATAGTGCACAGCCACTCACACTATCCTTTCTAGATCCTGTATGCATTCAATGTTAACTGCACTGTCGCCCTGCTTCTTTCGCATGAACATTCTGCCATCTTTCTGCCACGCGAACTGATAGTGTTTTTCCTCGGCCTTTGCACTCATCATCCACAGAAGATTTTTGTTTTGGGCAGTTAGGTTATCAAAAAGGCGCACATCAGATTGGTTATCTCGTAGACGCCCCTTCCTCTGCAGCCATTGATCACGTGTCACTCGCGATACAAAGCGAACACCCCTTGTCCCATATGTAACACCCCAAAACAGCAATTCGACGTTCAGTTCACACACGTCGAACCGTCGATACCAACTTTCAAGTGCGGCTTGATAGTCGACCGATACAACTTATTAAAATAAAGCTAATGTACGCAATAAAGTCTAGGGATAGACACGGTTTTTTTTTTTGGCCCTGCTGCAAAGCCTTAGTGTTTTTTATTTTTCTTTTAGTCTATGATACGCAGATTAGCTCTTTACTACGTTATATCCAACAGCTATCAAGCCGCTCATAAAAGTTGGCAACGCCAGCTCGACGTCAGTGGACTGAACGTCCAAATGTAGTTTTGAGGTGTTACATATGAGACAAGGGATGTACCCCTATACACCCCCCTATTTCTAAGAGTGTAGGATCTCTGGGTTTGAGTAATGACAGAGCTTTCGGGGCCCCAGCGCTTTGAGTAGCTGGGGGCGTCGCTCAGAGCACGTACAGAACGGGTGCGACGCTGAAACCTCTCCTCCTTTCGCTGATTGCGGCGCTTCTGGGTGTGCTCTCCAGGAAAAGACGCGCATCTTTCCAAGGAGAGGCAGAAAAGATCTGCACCTTGACAGCTCCCAGCCTTTCCTGCAAATCAGTCGAGTCTCTATGGGACCCAGGTGTGTGAGGTCTGAGCCAACATATACGAGGGGAGTTCATGAAGTTTGTGTTATAAGTATGAAGAGAGCTGCAACCCATTGATGAGCTGGTGGACATCTTGCGCAAGTTCTTATTTGGACTAGTGTTACACCTCAACAATCACCTTGGTCATCCTCCTAAAAAAATGGCCACAGTTGGTTCTTTGTGACACAAAGAAAACAGAAGTGACTGGACGCCAGGTTGGGTGAATACTGGGCTGCAGAGGCCGAATTTCATAGACCAAATCAGCCGCGCGTGCGTCACGTGTGCCTTCCGCAGGCACGTAGCCAGGGGGGGGGGGGGGGCATTGGGCCCCCCCCCCCCCGAAATCTTTCATTTTGCTGGGACCTCCTCTCCCCCCTCCCCCTCATACAGCATTTTGTCATGGGCGGGCCCCCCCCCCCCCCCCCCCCCCCCCCCGAAACAAAATCCTGGCTACGTGCCTGCCTTCTGGTAAAGCAGACGCTCTCCCTGTGTGATGCTTTCCGCGACGCTTCATGGCCTCCCGTCACCCAGTCAGACGGTCCCGGTGATATACACTTCCTTGTGACTGTTTGGTCCCTACAGGCCTCGTCTGTCAAGAGCAGACGATTGCAATCGCCCATAAGAACGCTAATCATGCCTGATGACATCTCTGCCTTCCCCTTTTTTTTTTTTTTTTTGCAATGTGGAATCCGCGTGCTTTACTGTTCGCTTTGTTTCTTCGTCCTGAGGTCGCAATAGCATTCTACCTGTTGGAAGAGGCACAAGCCGCCAGGGGCAGTACCAGTCAGGCCGTAATCATCATCATCGCCATCGGCCTCCCCGACCAAGACAGAAAATAGACATGGCGTAAAGTGAACACGACGCTCGTCTTTTAGGGGTGTCGCGAACCGGTCAAGGTTCGAGTTCGACCAGGTTCGACTTTTTCGAACTTCTTGTGAAAAGTTCGACAAAGGTTCGACTCAGGTTCGACTGCTATGCGCATGCGCGACAGGCTGTCCAGTTGGCTTCGAGTTGGATGGTGATGTCTAAGGGATGAATAGACCATTTGCTATATCCCCCAAGTGCCCCGGCCATCGCTAAAAGAATCATGGGAACGGTGTGCCTCCAGCTCTTTAGCGATCGGTAATTTCATCCCTATTCTTGGTTACACAGGTTTTGAGCGTAATTCGGAGTCACCCTGAACAAGCGCCTGATATACCCAATGACCTGTCATGTCACTTTTAAAATTTCTCCTCAATGTCAGCGTTTTTGATACTGTGCATGCGGTCCACCCTTCAACCTGGATGGGCTGCAGAACTCTCTTACATTATTATCATGCTGATATTAAGCTAGAAACGTTAAAAATGCTATAAACAGCCCCGCGGACTCCGAGCTAAATCCTGGTTTTTGCTTTTGTGAATTATCGGCTTTTTAAGCAATTCCTGCTCAAACAATAATCGCGAGAATGATAATATTGTAAGAGATTTCAGCAGCTCAGCCAGGTTGAAAGGTAGATCGCATGCGCAGTATAAAAAATGCTGACGTTGACGAGTTAAGGGCAGCACTGATTGGTTATTTCAGTTAATACAGAACAAACAAAAAAATTAAGTTATTAACTTCTTCAATAATTAGAATTAATTTCTTTTAATTGCAGCTGTTCACAAAATTAAAATAACCCTTTGCATAAAAAAAATTCTCCAAACCTAGACATGCTTTTATCAAGGTCTGGCCACACTGTCCACAAAGTCGAACCGGTCGAATCTGGTCAAACGTTCGAAGGTTCGTCGAATCGGTTCGACCCAGTCGAACCCTGAAAATTAGACTTAAAAATCTGGTTCGACAAAAGTTCGCGACAACCCTATTGCCTCTGGCTGTGTTCCAAATCTTACCCAAATGGATCCGAGTTACTCCGGCGGATCGTATCACGTGACAGCACAGATTGAAAAACGCTGGACGCGGGTAGGTTTTAATTAGAACGCCAAGGGTACAAAACCCTTACCCTGGAGTAAGATGGAGTCAATTTTGGAACACGACCTTTGTCTCTCGCCATCACGGCACCGAAACATGGTGTCAGAAGCGAGCTGTTGATGCGTGACACAAGAAAACCAAACTTGCCTCGATTATTCCGGTAAACCCGGGAAGCACGAAATGTGTCGTCCGTGTATATTGTGCGTGTGCTACGATTTCCTCTGCTTGGTTGTTGGCCTACAAGCCGTCACAGGAGTGAGATATTGGTAAAACAACCAATTTTTAACGCACAATTCCACGAACAGTACATTTCATAACCATTTCAGTACACTAATGCATTCAAAATATAGGCCAACAAAGAAAACAGGAAACACACAAAAAATAATTAGATACTATTTTGTGGGGCGAGACTTCTCAGGAGGGCTTCAAAACCCTCGACGGTGTCACCTTCAAAAACATCTTGGGGCACTCTGTTCCACTAATCGATGATCCGTGGAAAAGAGTTTTTAAAAGGGTTGATTCGCGCTTTCAGTGGCGTTATCATTTCATTGTGATTTCTTTTAAGTCCTCTAGTAGAACGAGCCTTTAAATATCGCAGGGAGTCTATGTTGAGACTATTTTTTTTTGTATCAAATAAAGCAGTTTTAGTCTATAGTCGGTTACAAGTTAAGAAGGTAGGAGAAGCTCCTCCCACAAGCGTGATGCGCCGGTTTCAAATTCCTCCGCAGTCGAAAGAAGAGTTCACTGGAAACGCTCCTTGTTCCGCTTCAATAGATAGATATTGGCTACAGAGTGATGCAAACTTGTCTCCGATCCCACTTTTTAATGGTGAATTCGGGTGGTCGCCTCTCTCCTCTGACCTCGATTCAGCAGAGCGCCCCTTCCTCGCCGCCAGAGCTACTCGGGATCCTTTTCAGCCGATCACAGCTGCTGGGTTCAGAGCGCTCCGAGATTCTCAGGCCAGTCACGGAATCAAATTTTCTTGACATTGGTAATGCATTAAAAACAACACGATCTTACAGCGTACGGTGGACGATTGAGCAAAATTTACGCTCGCAACGTGATGAAATAACGGTTGTGACGTAAATTGTTTTCCGCATCGGCATGTAAAAAAAAAAAGGAAACAGCAGTATGAGAATTGATTTTTGCAGAATGGAACCGAAGCCAACGCTTGGAAACAGTTGTCAACTCATCGCGTTTTCGACAGCGAACGCGCTGCGATGGCGGTCGTGCGTACGACAGGATATGCAAATATAAAATGGTATAAACCGCATTTTTCTCACGACGAAATATCGTGCAAGCATCGCAATGATGACACAAATCACAGTGCATTATATTCGGCTCTTCCTTTATTTTACAACACAAACCTTTGAACGCACTTTTACCAAACCTCAAAATTTGTTGAAGCGACCACAAAACCCGGTAAAACAGCGGCGAGCTCTGCGAGCTGTTTCGTCGTCGGTTAGGCCTAGCGGATTCACCGCCGTGAGATGAACGATCTTGGGAAAGCACTGGGAATACTTCACGCGTCGACTTTTCCTGTTACGCTCGCAAACGAATGTCGTCCCGTCCGTTGTAATCCTCGCACCGTCAAATGCACAAGCACTTCGTAGAACCACATATCAATCGCCGTCATGCCGTACCCCGCACACCATCACAGACCACTGCCGTGCCGGCCATCGTCAACAAAACCACGTGATCACCGTCCAAGTACCACGTGACGCCTGCGCCGCTCCGCACTCCGACGGCTACAGACGGAGTGCCAGAGAGCGCTCTGAGAGGGAGAGGCGCCCTCGTAATGAACCACCCGATCAGGCTACAGCACCCTCTTTCAACCACCCGATTTCGCGCGCTCTGGAAAGAGTGCTCGAGAGCGCGCAGAAAGAACCACGCGAATTCGCCATAAGAAAGCGACCTTTGTATTCATCGGAGGGGGAACCGAGCCCCTGAAAGCAGCCTTTGTATCCATCGGAGGGGGAACCTAATCCCCGAAAGTCGTATTTGTTTCCATTGGAGGGGGAAAACTTTAATCTCCCTCTCGTGGCTTCCACAATGCTAAGTCAAAGTCGAAAGGTAGAGCAAATATGTAAAGAAAGGCAAGGCCCTTCTCGCGCGTTGGCCGCAACGTCACGGAAACGATGGGACGCTATTGGATGCGGAGGTGGCGGAGGGATATATGATTCCCTTTGAGGGGCATTTGCCGCTACCTTCTTGACTTGTAACCTACTATAGCCACTTTTCGACGCTCTGCTTGTGATTGCAAGTTCAGATGAGAAAAAAAAAAAAGAGTGTATTCACACGTTGTCCCGTATGAGACACCCCAAAACTTCAGTTCGACGTACAGCTAACTGACGTCGATCTGACGGTACTAACTTCCTCGAGAGGCTTGATAGCCGTGCGGTGCAACTTATTAAAAAAGCTAATGCACGTGTTACTGACTACAAAAAAAAAAAAAAAAAAAAAAAATCGGGGTTTTCTTGGCCCTACTGCAAAACCTGAGTGTTTTCCTTCTGTGGTTTCTGATACGTACTTCAGCTATTTATTAAGTTATATCGCACCGTTAGCAAGCCCCTCGTAAAATTTGGGGCCGTCTGTTCGACTACAGTGCGCTGTACGTCGAACTGAAGTTTTGGGGTACATTATATAGGAAAAAAGGGTGTAAGGTGATACCCTTTTTTTAGAGTGTATGAAAGGCTAGTGACGTCACTCCCCACGTCGCAAGCTACCGTCCCCGCGGCAGCTTGCGCAACAGTAATCTTTACTGAGAAACGTATGCGGTGAGCGCTACGTGCCTTCGCATTGCTACCAGGAGCGCCTTCTCATCAATTATCTGGTTCGGATGCTTGTTTTGTGCTTGTTCTTTATTGAAACGAATGCTGCGCTCTATGTTGTATGCGTGATATGCACTTTTCGCTTCAATCGCTGAAGGTATTTTTTTTTCGTGAGGACGCCGACACAAAGAAATCCGACCAAAGAGTCATATTCAACTTCGCTGTAAAATGAATTCAGTACTTGCGGACCTATTCTTTTTGGGCACGTTCTAGAAACTTTATTATTCATTGCAGTGTTAGGAAGTACCTTAAGTACATTGTACTTAAAGTACTATTTCAAGAAGGTTTAAAATACTTGTACTTTACTTGAAGAACATTCTCTAAGTATGTACTTGCACTTTACCTCATAGAGTTATTATAATTTACGCGAGAGGTTCAACTGGCGCTAGTGTCTATGCGACTTCCGGGAGACAAATTGAAGCAGACAGCAACCAGTCTACTTTTGCGGTGCTCCTGTGCATTCCTATGGGAAAACGCGCGTGCATATTGTATCCTCGCCGAAAAATAACGTGACACTTTTGTTTTTTGGGACGTACCGAATAATATGTACCTTTATTAACATTGTAAAAGTGTACTTGCTTTAGTTAGTGCATTTTTCTTCATCAGTGAACGATGTTTAACTTCGCTATATTTCAAGGCCAAACCTCTTTCCCACAGCAGGTGCGTAAATACGAGCGACGATTCTAATGTCACATTCGTCTGGGGCGCGCACGGCACCGAGAAAATGTCGCCCCCAAGGCCACGCCACTGTGTAGGTGCACCACATGACACACTACCAGGCGAACGCGAAGCATCCCGCCGTGCGACGCGCTCGGTGCGGTCACTGCAAGGGCAAAACATGAACGGGTGGACGGTAAAAAATATCCGCAAGAGTTGGGCGGCGGCTCGCGCCATCTAGCGAGGAATGAAAGTAACAAATTGTCCTTTAAGTGGATGGTTCAAGTATGTAGTTGTTGCACCGAAAATTCGCCCGCCACCGTAAAAACAAAAACACATGGACTATGAAACAGAGCGTTTACACATATGATATTTTATTGTCGGACTGGTGACAAGCGATAGGTACAGGTCCGCAGTGGTTAAAAGAAAAAACAAGAAATTTAATTAGGCGATAAAAAGCCGCGCACGTCGACAACACAACAAAACCATCAGAACGAAATGCTAAACACGCCTCCAACAACACACTCACGAACCTTCGGGCAACGGGGCCGCGAAAAAAACAAGACAGCACTCAATTCCCGACACAACGCGAAACAACTCCCCGCTCGCGACACAAACTGCAGCCGGGAAACAAGTTCGTCGGTGCAAAGAAGACTAAAGTTCCGGAAAAGGAAAGTCCCCACTGCGGGACCCAAAGTCCAGGGAAAAGTTCAAACGAAGTCCGAAGACTCACCGATGTCTTGAATCCGACGAACGACGAAAGCTTTACGTGCCCGTCGTGGTGGACTGGTTGCTCGGCGGCCGACGCAACGCAGCACCGCACGCACACACACACAGTTCCCGAAAAGGGAAAAACCGACGCCCGTCGTCACTGCTGGAATCGCAGCCAGAGCAGAGGGCTTGAGGGAAACAAGATAGCAGCGCCGACATCACGTTCTCTCGAGCTGCGGGCCGCCATGTTTCGCGAGACGAGGAAGGGAGACTGACGACGAGGCGAGAGAGAGAGAGAGAGAGGAGGTGCCGAAGGAAGCGGAGAGCGTTAACTCAAGGTCGCAGTGCGAGGACCTGCATGGTCTCCTTCCGACGGTGCAGCTGGTGCAGCAACGCACCGGTGCCGCGTGCCGCATGAAGTCCCAGGCGAACGTAGTGCAGCCGCACCGACACGACCAGGCGAACGTGACGCGTCCGTCGGTGCAGCGCGGTGCAGAGCCGTATATTAGGAGAGTTTGGACAATAGGCGGAGCAAAGGCCGCCGCCAGCGCCGAATATTCCCCCCACGCTTAGAGCGTAAACTAAATTTGTGACACAGCGTCGACCAATCAGGAGACCTCTACTCCATTTCACAAATGTCGACAGTGAAGACAAAGGCACAGGCGCGTGAGCCTAGCTCAGCGAAACGCTATTGTTTGTACGAGACCTCGTGTGACATAAGCAAAATGACAATCGAAAGGAATATAGAGTGTGTTCAAGGCTCGCCAGCATTCTGGCAACGCTTATATATTGCTAATATGTCAGTTCTGCCATATATGGAAACGACCTCGTCTTGCATTATTACGAGCGGTTAAAACATTCAAAACGTAAAGAATAAAGTACGTAAGTTATAACAGGAGTCTCTTTTTATTATTTTCTTTGCCGGGCAGCTTTAATGAGGCACTTGTTCTGAAAGATTTTGAGCGTGCAGGGTGGGGGGGGGGGGGGGGGGGGGGGGGGGGGAGGGTTTGAATTAGTGATGGACCGAATCTGCCGAACTTCAGATTCGGCAAAGTTCGGCAAATGCCGAACTTTTGAAGGAAAGTTCGGCAAAGATTCGGCAAAAATTCGGCAAATGTCTGCGCACGCGCGAGAACGCGACGGAGCCATGGATTGCAAATGGACGCCGTGCAGTCATGCGATTACCATCGTGCAGTGTAGTACAACCAGCGGTTACGGCGCGGTGTGGAGTGCAACACGGTAACTGTGCGTTTGTGAGCGACTGTGGTTCTCTTCAATATTTTCTGCCTCAAAAAGATCGACCAGTAATTTACGCAGTCTACTGCGCTAGTGACAAATGATGCGGTGCATCTGAAACAATGAAACATTGGCCGACAATTACTTTAAAGAACTCCTCACAATTATAACAATTCTGTTTTCGGCTCAGGAGTAGTGTGTTTCAAAACAAAATAATATTGCTTTTTCTATTAGTGTTATTGCGCGATTTTCATGTATATGCATAAAACTAAACACAGAACTATAATGCTCGACGTTGCACATCCGACATTCCGAACTCTCCCTATCTTCCGAAACGTTCGTGTGTGTCCTAACACCAAAAACTGGCATTTTGAAGGTTAAAAACGAGACGCTGCGAATATGGGACACACACTTACATGCAAAGCTGACGTCAAGTGACTCAAATCGAAAAACATGCATATTTACAATATTATTATTATCTCTTTTGGTGAAGGCTCAGCAACCGTTGCATTTGTTTTCGCGCACAAAACGGTGTCTCCCAGAAAAAGCAAGAACGCAGCGTTATTGCCTTCATTCTAACAATGTACACACACATGCAGGCTTGCGCTGATGATGCCTGAAAACCGAAACTCTCGTGGAGTGATTCGGGACTGCGCCACGCTCGCTTCTACCCAACCTCGTTGCCACGCCACTTCTGCAAGGAGTCACTAAAATTGCAGTAAACACACAAAAACGACACCGATACAATTATCTTGCAGAATATGACCTTATTTAGTAATAACTATGTCAATATGCATTACATGTTGCATTTAAGTTCGGATAAAAGAAACATAAAACCTTATTTTTGCCATAAAAAACGAAATATCAACGTTAAGTCTGGCAACAATGTATTTTTGCCGAATCTTTGCCGAATCTTTAGGAAAGTTCGGCAAAATTTCGGCTTTGCCGAATCCCAAGATTCGGCGCCGAACTTTCGATTCGGCAAAAGTTCGGCCCATCACTAGTTTGAACGTAGAACAAGCATCTTTCCAGAGCAGAAAGAATAGAGCAGGACACCGACGTCTGGTTTTTACCATTGGGAAAAGAGTTTCTGACAGGTTGGTAAGTGTGCTGAATATCCAGTTTGAAGCTGCGATGCGAACAGGCGCAACTTTCCTTGGAATGCGAATATTGTGCTCACCATGTCCGACAAGAGGTTGTCTTTTCCTTGGAGAGCTGTGTTGAGCGCATTTTGGTGCCTTGAAATGTCTGTGAGGTATGCCAAATTCCCTACCCACTGCTCATCTTCCAGCTCCGGCATTTTTTCCCTTCTTCGCCCAAGAAAGCAATGATTATAATGCAATACAGAATCTAGCTGTGTATGGAGATTTGTGTTTGTCCTTTGTCCCTCTTGTTCCCATTCTCCAGGGAATATTTTCGTCAAAGCAATGATGTTGTCTCAGAGGGCGACGAAACGACTCAGAACATTCCCACAGCTCAGCCAGCGAACTTCGGTGTGGTACGAAATGCCCATGTGCTTGTCCTCCATTTCTTTAAGGTATACTCTTGAAACTTTCGGTGCTTTAATCCCCGAGCGCGTATAAAGTTGACGACCGACGCCACGACTCTGATCACATGTTCGAACTTCGTCACTTCGGCACAAAGCGCTTCCTGGTGCAGTACGCAGTGATATTGCTTCAGTTCCTCGCCACTATACGCATGTAGTAAAGCAACGGCTCCATTTCTTTTCCCAATGATAGCTGGGGCTCCATCGGTGCAGACACCTGCGAGTTTTTCCCACGGTAGCTTCAGCTTCTCTACTACGTCTTTGACCTCCTTGCTTATCTCTTCCAGTACTCCGTCCGTGCATTGAGCAAAGCTCTGCCAGTTCCTGAGTTACCTCGATGTTCTCTTTGACACCACGGGTGAAATGAATCAGTTGAGCAGTATCCTTAATATCTGTGCTCTCATCCAAAGCAAGAGAGTAGTACACGAAGTAACCGCAACTCTCCTCCAGCTGTTTTGATAGGTCGTCTGCTATATCGTGCACACGTCGCTGCACAGTCATTCTTGATAAGCACAGATTTTGGAAGACCGAGTCACCATCCGTAAATGGACGACCTGAACGAGCTATCTGCTGAGATATCAAAAAAGAAGCCCTCGTAGGGGGGGCTGCTTCAGACCTGTTTTTTTTTTTTTTTCTGGGGGGGGGGGGAGGGGGGATTTGCGAAGATTCGTTGCTCACCAATGAACTTTCGCTTTAAGTTCTCGGATTCCGTTAGCCTCTCAGAATCCAAAAAGGGCGCTGAAGTCACGGGCGTGTTTGGTCTCGTAGAGGCGACGGACGTTGTTCTTAAAGGTGTCGCGAACTTTTGTCGAGCCGGAGTTTTAGATCGAACTTTCGGGGTTCGAACCTTCGAACTTTTAACCAGATTCGACCGGTTCGACTTTGTGGACAGTGTGGCAAGTCCTTGCTACAAGCATGTCTAGGTTTGTAGAATTTGTTTTTATGCAAGGGGTTATTTTAATTGTATGAACAGTTGCAATTAAAAGAAACTAATTCTAATCACTGAAGAAGTTAATAACTTACTTTTTTTTTGTTCTGTATTAACTTAAATAACCAATCAGCGCTGCCCTTAATTCACCCCTTAGCCATCACCATCCAATCCGAAGCCACCTGGCCAGCCTGTCGCGCATGCGCATAGCAGTCGAACCTGAGCCGAACCTTTGTCGAACTTCTTAGAAGTTTGAAAAAGTCGAACCCGGTCGAACTCGAACCTCGACCGGTTCGCGACACCTCTAGTTGTACTCTTTAGGCACGGCGAGAGACTCGCGACGCACAAGGAGGATGCACTTGGATGCATTCTCAATGAGGAAGTATCTGGATGTCCACTCGTGGTTGAACTTCCGGCCCTCCTCTTCTTTGGAAGGGCACTCAGATTTCACGAACAACAAGCTTCTTTCAACGAACGCAGGAGCCCAGGCACGTAGCCAGGATTTTGTTTCGGGGGGGGGGGGGGGGGGGGGGGGGGCCCGCCCATGACAAAATGTCGTATGAGGGGGAGGGGGGAGAGGAGGTCCCAGCAAAATGAAAGATTTCGGGGGGGGAGGGGCCGGGGCCCATGGGCTCCCCCCTGGATACGTGCCTGCAGGAGTCCATCTCGCTTCTCCCTTTTGCATTTAACTGGCATTGCTCATGTGAATGGATGTTACTGGCTATACCTGAGGCTGTATACTTTCCGGTTCTAACCAAAAAACACCGATAAACATCCGCCGGTGTCGGATATACAAAATCGGCCTAAAACCGAAAAACACCGGTTTTTTTCATATTTTCGCGCGAGCGCTGTTTTTTTTTCTTTTTTTTTTTTTTTTTTTACCGAAAAAGTCTTGCATACTTCCCAGTTTTAACCGAAAAACAGCAATAAACATTCGACGGTGACGGAAATAAAAATCGTTCAAAACAAAAAAAACACTGGTTTCTAAATATTTTTTTTCTAGCAATGTGGTTTTTTTTTGTGTGTGTTTTTTTTTTTTTTTTTTTCACTGAAAAAGTCCTCGCAAACTTCCGTCAAACACATTATCTTACCCCGAATCATGCACTTCGCCTGTCTTTCTTTTGTGACCTGCAGGGTTTTGGACTCTTGGAGGACAGTAGCTTTGTTCCACTGTTCTCCAAGGTGAGTGGGCCTCCTGGACCGCCGAGCTAGATCACTATCCGTGGCCTGAGCTGTCTGCAATACTTTCCCGAGCCTCGTTGGACGTTTGGGGGCTTCCCGTGTCCAGCGCAAATGTTGAACGGGCATTCTCGAAATTGCGCGTCGTTAACAGGAGGGATCGGGCGTAAGTGACAGACACGAGCCCAGGAATGTATGCATTCATATAGTACAATAATCAAAGAGTGAAAGAGATTGTGTAAACGATATAAATAAAATTTGGTCTCTTTTTCGTATTCAGTGGTCGTTTACATTCGCAATTTTTTCCCCCGGTAATCACCGTTTTTAGTGTCTGCGCGACAGAATTCACCGAAAAGCACCGGTATCGGTGAAATAAAATAAACACCGGTAAACAGCCGCCGATTTTCGTCATAAATAAACACCGGAAAGTATATACCCTAGAGCCTATGCCCTTTGTAACGGGCGGGAGCGTGCGCCACCTAGCCTAAGTCTAAAAAGACAAACATATGATTCCTTCCGCCCTCCTAAGCCAATTTTCTCCCCCTGATTCTCCCAACCGGAAGGGAGAGGTTGATAGAGGGAAGGGGATCTGTTGAAAGAGAGCAAGAAGTTTCCGTGTACAGACATGTTGAGACAGGAGCACACCATGGACAGGGACCGCAGCACACGCTGTTTTAGTTTCGTTAGTGGGATTAGAAGTGAGGGAAAGTTTCAAGTGAGAAATCGTGGTTCCTTCCCCGAAGACTGACAAAAGTAGCTCCGAGGGTTTCACTGCTGCTTGTCAAGCGGAGCGGGCGCTCGATGAATTGAATGGCATAGTAAGCAACTTTCTGCACTGAGCCGAGCTCCCTTACAAAAATTATCAGTGAGTTTCAATTTAGTTTCTAATGTATTCTATAAGAATTTATTAGAAACTCATTAAAAAACATTGATAATTTTTGTAAAGGCGGGCCGCGGGCCTCTAGAAAAGCGCGCCCGGGCCGTATATGTTCGTGCACCCCTCGTATCGGGGAATGAAAGGGCATCGTGAAAGATTGTGTCCAAAAGTACTTGTGCTTTACTTTGAAAGTACGTTGTATTTATAGTACTTTACGTCGAGTAAAGTATCATGAAAGATTCTGTTATAAAGTACTTGTACTTTACTTTGAGAGTATATTCTGTTTATTGTACTTTACTTCAAGTACATTGCAGACGGTGTACTTACAACTTCACTTGAAGTATACATAACCTCTCATTTACCTTGTACTTTACTTCAAGTACTTTTCTGATGTACTTTACCCAACACTGACTAAAGTCAGCGACATTTTAATGTTCTCCTCCTGGAAGCTCAAGCGTCTAGCTCAGCACGCTTTTTGATTTCATGCTCATTCACATATATACTATAATCAGTGCCCATAAAAGTGGTCGCTCGCAGTATTGAGAACAAAAAAAAAAAAGGTTTCTTGTCTTTTCTTCCAAATCGAATCATCACCTTCAAAGGATGTCAAGAGACTGTTAAATGATAGAAATAAGCATTCTAAATTTTAAGTACCAGTCGCTGATTTCTGTGTTGGATTTTTAGTCGTGAAGAATGTGCTTCCACTGCCAGGTCGCGCCACAGAAGCCCTAACTGGCTTCGGCAGACCTGACATTTTGTACTGTTTATTTTGATTAATAAAGACTATTATTATTATTATCATTATTATTATTATCTCTCGGACAGCGAAGAAGCGCGACTATCAAACTCGCTAACAGGTCCAGGTTAGGAGCCAGGAGCCCGCTTTAATTCATTCGTCTAGATTTTGAAAATGTTTCTCGGAACGTGAGATGTGCTAATAACGCACGTGCTAATAACGCTAAGATGTAAAGTAAGCGAGCGTTCATCCTTGCGTCTTAACACCGCTGTTTTTGTATTCTTGTGAAAAACGAAGCTCTTGATACGTTGCCTAGCTCTTCTGCGCTTAGCATAGGCCGTCAATCGGTTACTAAAAAATCATACTCGTGCAAAAAAAAAACAACAAGAGGCAAATTAGTATATCTGAGTGGTGTTGCTCTACATGTGCGAGCTCCACATGTGCGCCGTTGCTCTACATGTGCGAGCGTTTCTCTACATCTGCGAGCGTAGCTATGACGTTACCAAGATAAAGCTCGAAAACGTTCATAAAACAATCGATCTGCTCGCTGATTTTACTTTGGAGTATAAAAAGCCCTTAATTAAAGGGGCCCTGCAATCATATTTAAGCGCCTATTTTTTATTAGAGCGCAGCTCTTAGGCGCCCGTTTCCGGCTTGAGCGGCGTCGCCGTCGGCGTAACCGCGCGGTGCATTATGGGAAATGTCTCATTATGCACCGCGCGAGCCCCCCCCCCCCCCCCCCGGGGTCACGTGACCTCGGGGGGGGGGGGGCGGGGAGGTGGGGTCACGTGTCCCCTCAGGTCACGTGACCCCCCCCCCCCCCCCCGAGGTGCGTTATGGGAAATGTCCCATAATGCACCTCGCGAGCCCCCCCGAGGAGATTGAAGAATGAGGGGTGGAGGAGGAGGAGGGGTATACCCTCCTCTGAGTACCCTTCCCTCCTCCTCCTCAAGAGCTGCGCTCCAATTCGGCGTTACAGGGAGTTGTAAACGGCTTTCACTTTTTTTTTTGCCGTTTCCACATATCTTGGGGTTCGGGTAAGCCAGCGGGCACGGAGAGAGTAACTAAATTTTAACCGGACGAAGCGGAAATCTCCTCCACCTACGGGGGCGACCCACGGTGCCGAAAGCACGCGATATGTGACGTTTTTGGTCCTGGCCTTACTACTGGTAAGAGCCGCTAAAAGCTTTCTTTTTAGTCGAAATACAAAATATAACTGGAGCGAACCGTTTCAGTTTATTATGGAAGCAGTTTCTTTTAGAGCGCAGCTCTTAGGCGCCCGTTTCCGGCTTAAGCGGCGTCGCCGTCGCCGTCGGCGTCGCCGTCGGCGTAACCGTGCGGTGCATGATGGGTAATTTTCCCCGCTAAATCTAGCGGAAAATTTTCCCCGCTAAATTTAGCGGAAAATTTTCCCCGCTAAATTTAGCGGAAAATTTTCCCCGCTAGATTTAGCGGAAAATTTTCTCCGCTAAATCTAGCGGAAAATTTTCCCTCTAAATCTAGCGGGGAAAATTTTCCGCTAAATTTAGCGGGGAAAATTTTCCCCGCTAAATTTAGCGGAAAATTTTCCCCGCTAAATCTAGCGGAAAATTTTCCCCGCTACATTTAGCGGAAAATTTTCCCCGCTAATTCTAGCGGATTTTCCCCGCTAAATTTAGCGGAAAATTTTCCCCGCTAAATCTAGCGAAAAATTTTCCCCGCTAGATTTAGCGGAAAATTTTCTCCGCCCCCCACTCCTCGAGGTCACGTGACCCCCCCCCCCCGTGCCTTCCCCTCCTCCTCCAGAGCTGCGCTCTGACTCGGCGTTACAGGGAGTTGTAAACGGCTTTCATTTTTTTCACTATTTTAGATCAGAAAAGAAACAAATGCAGTTTATAAAGTACGGAAACAAGAAATGACGCGTCGACATGCCCGCCACCAAGCGGTGGAAAAGGCGGCGGATACTAGAAAGGGGTAGTGGGACCAGGCACCGAGAGCGGCGAGCGTTAAAAGGTCCCGGATGTACGCGGCGGCGCTGCGGTCGGGGATACAACCGGTTCCGAGCGTTCCGCACACCTTCGGTTGCTTCGGCGAGCAGGTTTGGCGGTATGGCAGCGCGAAGAGGCTCCCGTTCTGAACTGACCTTTACCGCTCATTCACACTGAAAGCGGATCCGCGTTCGCAACCGCTTTGTGAACGCGGATCCGCTTCTATAGTAGGTTACAAGTCAAGAAGGTAGCGGCAAATGCCCCTCAAAGAGAATCATATATCCCTCCGCCACCTCCGCATCCAATAGCGTCCCATCTTTTCCGTGACGTTGCGGCCAACGCGCGAGGAGGGTCGTGCCTTTCTGTGCATATTTGCTTTATCTCTCGACTTTGACTTAGCATTGTGGAAGCCACGAGAGGGAGATTAAGTCTTCCCCCTTCCGATGGAAACAAAGACGACTTTCGGGGATTAGCTTCCCCCTTCGATTGTTACAAAGGCTGCTTTCTGGGGCTCGGTTCCTTCTCCGATGAATACAAAGGTCGCTTTCTTAAAAAGTGGGGGTCGGAGACAAGTTGGCACCACTCTGTGGCCATTATCTATCCATTGAAGCGGAAGAAGGAGCGTTTCCAGTGAACTCACCTTTCGATTGCGGACGGATTTGAAACCGGCGCACCACGGCTTGTGGGAGGAGCTTCTCCTACCTTCTTAACTTGTAACCGACTATAGTGTGAATGAGCGGTTATCCCGTATTTGCTGCCGTTTGTGGCCAATGAAGTGTCATGCGGAATTAGTGTTTAATCGCGCAGCAAATGCAATGCGAGCCGCCCTGGCTGCCCGCTTCTTAGAGTCTATCCAGAACATGCTTTAGTGGCGCCCTCTCGAGCCATCGATACGGAGTGCGGCAGCCTTGAGCGCTCGCTGAACAACCAAGGACGTCATGAAGGAGGTTATGTTTTGCTTGTTTTTGTAATTTTAATTTGCTTATAACTTCTAAAATAAAGCGAAATTTGAGAAAAGGAAAGTTTCATTCAGTTACTACGTTCCGTGCGCTCAGGTTCGGTGCGAATTGCAGGGCCCCTTTAGCAAAGATGAAAATTGTCATATATATATATATATATATATATATATATATATATATATATATATATATAGTCAGAAAAGTTTAAATCCCCGGAAATCCCTGTACTATTCGTGCTCCCTTGTCCCTTTAAATCCCTGTACTATTCGTGCTCTTTCAAGAGCACGAATAGTACAGGAGTGCACAATGGCTATTCAAACGTTGGCTATACTGCCTTTAATCGGAAAACAACACGCTTCGAATCTTTCCGTCAGTTGTTTTTCTTTTTCTTTCCTTTAGGCAGCGGAAGAGAGCAGTGGTGCGGTCGCTGCGCGCCGCTTTCGTCCGCCGCCAACTGCCACGGCGCTTATCCGGTCGCCTCAAAGATGGTGCCGTAAGGAAGGTTGGCGCCACGTCCGACAGATGGCGGGAGAATCTGTATAAGCTCTATCCCGACCTGCTCTCATCTGTGTTGACGGAGGCCGGCGGGACAGGCCTAGAAAGAGTTTTGTCCGTCTTGCATGAGAACAGCTTTTTGAACTTGTACGTCAGGGCGGGCACAGGGACACTATTACTATTGAAAATGACGGTGATGCGTTCAAAATCTCGTAATGAAGCCAAAATCAAGCAAGTCCCGTAATGTTAACAACCGTGTTCGAATCGTTTTCACAGTGGGATGAGTACTGGAAGGATATCTCGGCAGACTCTGTTGAAACTAAAGTGGCCCTTAACATAGTGCACATTAATGTACAAAGTTTACGCAAGGATTGGGACCAGTTACTGGTTTATTTGGCAGATCGACTAGATGGCCCGAATGTTTTAATGCTAACAGAAACAAACATTGACATAGCGGCCTGTAACTTGTTTTCTTTGGGTGGTTTTTACGCGTTTTCCTTATGCAGAGAAAATCAAAGGGGCGGCGGAATACTTCTGTTCATTAAAAATAGTTGGCTCTCCGAGCAAGTTACAACCTCCCTTAGTCATGCTGAGGTTTTGGCTGTTACAATCTTCAAACATGCAGCGTCATTTGTAGTTTGCGCTATTTATAGACCACCAAGCTCAGATCTTCTTTTATTCTTCGACGAGTTACAACATTTTTTGGACGGATTTAACAAAAACAGTCAGCTGGTTATAGCTCGAGATCTTCACATCGATTTTATGAACGTATCTCAATATGGTATCGCAGAATACCTTAATCTGTTGTCGGGCTTTGGACTAGAAAACGTGATAGGAAATCTCACTTGAGAAGAGAGTTTGGGAACTCGAATTAGAAGCACATGCATTGATCACATAGTTGTTAAACTCAGTGAACTCAACTTTGCCTGAGAGGTAATTAAACAAAAAGTAGCAGACCACTATTTTGTATCTCTCATTATGTTTGGTGCTCCATAAACGAGGAACCGGTTGATCATTATGTTATAATTTTTTTTATAACAAAAAGGTAGATAAAGTAATTAATGAATATGATTGGAGCATTTATGTGTCATTGGATCACAGCACTGCCTATCCAAAAATGCTCGAACAATTCGGAAGTATATAGAACGAGTGTATGAAAAGAATTGGGTTGAAGCAAATAAATCGCGCAAATGTGTGGTTTACTGCTGAAATAATAAGTTGTGTCATGAAAAAAAAAAAAAAACAGTCCCTGCAATAAATGTAAAGCCAATCCAGAGGATAGCGCACTCAAAGAAAAGTTCAGAAGCCTACGTAATGAGGTTATCGCGAAAGTAAGACTTGCGAGAAAAAAAAAAGGCACTACGTTGCTCGTTTGGAGCGTCCCAGTAGAAACCCCAGAAAAACATGGGATATTCTTCATAAACTAGTTGGTAAAAAAAAGGAAAGAAAATATTGACCAGTCAATCAAAAAGCGTCCGGAGACCGGGATGTACAAACGTTATGTGAGAGGTTCAATCAAATATTTGTTCGAAGTGTCAAAGATCTCAAAGGGACGGGGTTTAGTGACAGCAATATTTCCACCGGTCCTGCGGGGTGGTTGCGCCAACTCAGCTTATTTGCCGCAGATGACGGAAGAGGATCTAAGTCTGATTATAAATAAATGTCCGCGCCGAGGCTTCTGGGAATGACGGTATTCGCTTGAGAGACATATTGGATAACTTTACCAAAGTTAAATGCGTGCTGCTTGAAATAATGAACTCATCTCTTTCAACGGGTAGAATCCCAGCGGCCTATAAGTTGTAAGGTGTATCTTGAAAAAAAAAAAGAAGAAACAATTCCGAGGACAGCTAAGCCCTTCTTCTGAGTGTGAATGCGAAAGCATCCCTGGCTCGCGTGGAACTGCTGCGCCGCTGGGTCAGGCAGCGGCGGCAGTGCGAAGTCCGGCGCGGCGAGTTCTGAAATCAGGTGTCCTCTCATCATCATCATCGCCCTAGCTGCGGGTACCGGTTGACGACGTTAGACCTCAAAGCGCATACCCGCGTCTCTCCACCACCTGTTCGGCTGGCCCCTTAGCAACGATGACGCCGTTGCTATGGAGCCACATGACGCGTCGCAGCCATTGGGAATATAGGTGCCGTTTCGCTTAGGGGAATTTATAACTGCCGTTTATCGCTGCTACAGACAACGATGAGGCCGGCTTCGTCAGATAACGCCGGATCGCTCCGGGAGAAATATAATGCTTTCGCATTAAAAATGACACGTTGAATTACAGGCCCATTTATACTTTATTCCGTGATATCTTTAATCATGGAAACGTTTGGCTTCAAAACAATGACGTCTTTCTGCGAAAATTGTTTTTTTACAGTGTAGTTCCCAGCACGGCTTGCATCAACGAAAATATTGATCGTAACAATTTCGTGCTAACTCTTTTTCTAGACATCAAAAAGGCATTTGATACAGTTGATCACGGGTTGCTTGTACATAAATTAGAGCGCCCGGGTTTCAGGGGCCCATTTCATGACTAAGGGCCTCTAGAGCCAGTAAAGATTGGTGACGCTATACCCCTGTCAGACGGGCTAGTTTAGTGCACTTCAAGCGAGTGCACTTCAACCCGTCGAAACACACTCCAAGTGTGTTGGTGCTACACGGCACAACTTAGTGTCACTCTAAAGTGATTGCAATGACGATGGGTAAAGTAATTGGCAAGCAAAATATTAAAGCGCAAACGCATATTTTCATAAATATCTTCGTCATCTTATTAAAAACACGTTGCGCCACATCGTTGCGCTATGTCACGAGCTTTAATCCAAATTTAAATCCGATTTGATGACCATGATCAGCCATTACAAGCCAGGCACATCCAAAATCTAAACATCACTTTCATTCGCCACAACGAAAAAAAAAAAAAAAAAAAAAATTGGGGTGTGAGTATGTTTATTAACCTACAACTTGGTCTGCCTCAACGGGCGACTTGTCTCCCAGCTGTAATATAAGCAATTTAGCCAGTGCAGTACAACCGCTAGCCTGGGGTTTTTAACGTGCACCACGCAGTAGTGATACACGACCGCACGCCGGTACGATGCTCATCCAAATCAAAACAGGCAGGGGTGGGGATTGAAGCCGGGATCCCTGGGTTCTGCAGCGCGAGCTTTCGCTCCGCGTGCTCCGAGCTGGTGTGCGCGAGCCCACTCGGCCACTCGCCACTCGCCCCAACAAAACATCATGAAGTGTGTGGTGGACGAGCTGGAAGGCGATATCCACGACGTTGGACAGTGGACGCGCGTGTTGGGGGCACTTTTCTCTGTGAGAGCCCAACGGCTTTTGAGATGAGAAGTAGCTGGAGCGGGATGCCGACGCACAGACAAGAATTTCGAGTGAGATCGATCAGCAGCTGCAGGGCCAATGCCTCCACCATAGCTGCTCTCATGATCGACAGCCTACCATACATGGGTAAATTACATTTCAAAATGTAACTTAATTACAATTACAATTACCTTGCTTAAAAAGTAGTTTAACTACAATTACAATTACTACTACGTGAAAAGTAATTAATTACAATTAAAACTTACTTTTCAAAAGTAATAAAATTACTTTACTATTACTTGTTTCTGAGAGCCACCCGACTTGGGCCATATAACTTTAAACGGATTGTATAGAATGCAACATATTTGTTCATTCCTTGCCACAATCTTTGAGAAGGCTTAAGCATCGCTGCATAAATGTCACGTATTGTACTTTCCTTTTATGAATTTTGTTAAATTCATGATAGAAATTGACAGTTTGAGCAATGAAGTACTACTTTTGTATATTTTTAATAAATAATATTAAATTAGTTCCTATGCTGGAAGACGCCAGACGGCTAACGAAAGAATTGGATTGACAGACTTTTGTTAGCTCGGCAAATAAAAATGCGACAATTAGTCATATATGAATATTTTACAAGTATTAATCCACACGCGCTAATATGACTGCATTCACATACAAACATCATGGTATTGTAAATTATTTACATTGAGTTGAAATTATAATGGCTCAGAAATCTAAAAGAACCGAATCCAGGCTTCCGAATCATTGGTGACAATATTCACAGGTGCGAGGTCAGTTTCCAAAATGCTTATGCAAATAATATCTAAAGTAAAATCAACAGGAAATAAACTTGGAAAATGATACACAGATACAAATATGCTACAGTACTGGTAGAAAGACGTATAAAACTGGCAGAAAAAAAAAAAAACATAGACAACTAAACTTTTAAGGCTCAACTAAAAACTGAAGCTCAATTTTTTTTTTTTTAATATTTTGGCATGTTTACGCTATTGTTTTTTTTTTTTTGCTCGCTCCGCAGACGGCGCCACACGGCGCCGTTGAGGTAGACTCCAAAGAGGATTGTCTCTCAGCCCGCAGTGTAAGCAACAAAACAACAAACAACGCAATACTATTTTCGTTGTGCGTGTATGTGCATCCGTGTCTATGTGTGCGAGTGTGTCACCGACCGCTAGGCCGCTTGTGTGAGCGCTGAGGCTTTCAGAGAGGTTCCGTCGGCTCAACAAAGTCTCGTAAAAGTAATTGTAATTGTGCCTGAAATTTCGCAATTACTGACACTAGAAAGTAATTAAATTACAATTACAATTCGCTTTAGCCGAAAATAATTAATTACAATTACAAATTGCCGAGAAAATTAATTAAATTACAGTAATTCAATTACTGTGATCGAATTACTACCCAAGTATGCAGCCTACCCGTGATCAGTCGAGAACGGGGGATTTTCCAGAGGAATGAACGGTGGTTCGAAGACAGCTTGCCCATTTGGGCGAGTTTCATTTCAAGCAAGCCTTTCTCGTCTCTCCTGCCACCTTCAGATTGCTGGTGGAGCCTTGCAGGTGCCTCCTGGCCGTCGCTGGCCGTCGCGAAGGAACCAAGGCTGGAAACTAGATTAGCCGCTTGTTTTTCTACAATGCACTACTTCCCTGCCATCGGAAAACAAGTGCGCATCTAATATTGCTCCTATCGAAATAATGCTAATTTTACGCAGTGTTAATTTCTTCTACTGTTTTTACTCCTTGAACACTGCTATCGAGATTACACACTCGGTCTACGCGAGCGTAGTGTGCTCCCAGAACTCACTTCATCGCAAGTGTGTTCTTCGGGCAGGGCTGGGGATTGAAATCCTAATCACTGGGTTCTGCAGCGCGAGCTTTCTCTCCATGTACTGCGATCTGGTGTGCGCTAGCCCACTCGCCCACCGATATCCATAATAAAGACACGTTAAAAAAAATAGACGTTTACAATTGTCTGTAATGCCGAATTCGAGCGCAGCTTTTGAGGAGAAGGACGGGAGGGTACGGAGGGGAGGGTATGCAGCTGCTCACCCTCCGTGTCCTCCCATCCTCCTCTCCTGCTCCGCTCCCATTTGGCAGAAAATGTTCGCTAAATTTCACGCTAAATTTAGCGGGGAAATTTTCCCGCTAAATTGACGTGTGACGTCAAATGACACGTTACGTTAAATTTCAAGTGTGACGCCACGTGACCTCACACGTGACGTCACAAGGGTAAAGGTTTCCCGCTAAATTTAGCGGAAGCATTTCCCAGCAAACTCAGCGAAAATTTTTCCCGCCACATTTAGCGGGCAAATTTTACCCTCGTGATGTCACATGTGACGTCACGTGTGACGTCATTTTGGGAAACATCCCATAATGAAACGCGCGGTTACGCCGACGCCGACGCCGCTCAACCCGGACACGGGTGCCTAGGAGCTGCGCTCTAAAACAACGTTACATTAATGAAAGGTATTTACGTCAATTGGATGATTCTGATCGATCATCGCAGGCAAGATAAAGAAAGAAGCATATCCAACTTTGGCGTTCCGCTTTGTCCCATGCAAGTCTAGGAGGAGGCCCTGGCACTGTCGAATTAAATCATAATTATCGTGTTGTCTGGAATAGTTACATGCTGAAGTAATAGTAGGCTCTACCCTTCTCTGCTAACTTGAAATGACTGACTTTTTTCGACGTCTTTTAACAATTCACCGCGGCGCTAATTCATGGTACAGATCAGCCGAAACTTCAAGTATACACCCCACTGTTTGTTTTTCTTTGCAATGCCACTCTTCTTTGTCTTCTTTTTCACGAATTTCTTATTCTTTATAAAATAAAATTTACGCCACGTTTTTGGTGCCTGTGTTATGTTTTACTGTTTACTGTTTTAAACACTGCTATCGATGCCACGCATTCGATCGAGTGAAGTGAGTTGGTCAAACCCACTCGAAGCCAAGTTTGTTTCTTAGGAAGAAGCCGTGTGGCACAATACAGAAATGACACTAAAGGCGAATTGCACTTGGTTGAAGTGCACTAAATTTGCCCGTCTGACACGGGTATAAGTTAGTGACATTTAGGTACGGTGTTCCTCAGGGATCTATTTCAGGACTTGGAAAACTTCACTTTTCCTCGCGGGTATTTCAGTACGCCGACGATACCGCTCTTGGTTTTATCTGGAAATGACGAATTCGAAGCTACATCATCTTTTCAAAATGACACATTCCACATAATGGCGTGATTCGCTAGCAACCAGATTTGTGTAAACGTCGATAAGACAAAATTACTGTGCTGTCATAACCCGCACAAAATTATAAAAATTTCGGCCCCTTATAATTCTTCCCTTATCCACTTGTAAAAACTGCAGGTGCGCAACACTAGAACACGTGTCATCTACAAGGTATCTGGGTATGCTTTTCGATGAACATCTGTGCGCAAGTGGAGCGTGCATGTGGAGCTCATGTGGACTTCCCGGCGAGACGCCTACGAACGGTATCTGCTTATATATACCGCCTTCGTTTTCTTACCGATGCGCGTACTTGATATAAGACATATGAGGCACTGGGGGAGTCTATACTACGATACGGAATAATGGTTGATTGTTCCTGCTCGTACTATAAAAAAAGTGGATTAGATATTATTCTGCGAAACATAGCGTATGGAACTATAAATCTGCTGAACTCGAAACTGACCCAAAGATGCAGTGGCTGCAGGTCTTGCCAGTTGACAAATTGTATATCTTTGCCATATTAGTACACAATTACTACAAATACAGGTTTAAGCAGCCACTAAAGAAGCAAAGGGTCCTAAGGAAAATAGAACGTTTTGTTCTGCCAAGGGTTTTCACAAAATACGGTAGTAGGGCACGGCTTTTTTATGTTCCACATTATTACAACATGTTGCCAGATCGACTTTTTGATTTGCAGTCACTTGGAATTGTTAAGAGAGAGCTGAGAGAGTGCTGGAATAAGTTTGCTGGTTAACAAAATTTGCAACCTCTAGTCGTTTTTAAGTTGGTGAGTTGTTTTGTGTGCTTGCATCTTGACTTTCAAAGTTTTAAAGTTACAAAGTTTGTAACTTGTTGGGTTTTGCGACATGTAACAAAGGTGGTTTATTTTAGTTGTGTTTTTCTTTTATCTACGCCGAAAGCATGCCGGTACTTTGTTTTGTTTTGTGTAAGAGTAATAACATCCTATATATTGCAACAGTGTCCCGCCCACAAGCACACACGTGCTTTTGCGGGCCTGGACAATTCATGTACTAGTTCATTATGCAATAAACTTATGTATGTGTGTAACTTCACTTACGTGAACGGACATTTGTTCCACGCCTTCCGCGGTTTGAAAATTCAAATTTCGATCAACTTCTTTTTGCCAAGGGTCAGTGTCTTGCGGCGAGAGGCGGGCGAACATGAAAAAAAATGTGTGTATATTTATACAGCCAGCAGTTAGTCAGCCACCGGGGGCGTCGGTGTCTCAGCTTTAGATGAGAAATTTAGCCAGTGCAGCACAGCCTGGGCTCTTTAACGTGCATCAGGTAGTAGTGGTACACTAGAGAATATACTTCTTGCAAACTCGAAGCTACCCCAAGATGCTTTGCATGGCGCAGTGCTGTGCAAACAAAATCTTGGTAACCACTTGGCCACTACGTTGTTGGTTTGCCAACCTCGCTTGACGACATCCCGTCAGGACCGGATACCACAGTGCTTGTGATCCACCCCGTGACGTCATGAGGTCACGTGGGGAGCTACGCTACGTTGTTCCACTTGTGTGCGCCGGCGGTGTTATGCGTGGATTACAATGGCGTACGGCTGGGTCTACGACGACAGGGGTTTCCCCAGGATTCTAATCAAGGGGGGGGGTGTCCCAATGGCTCGGGGGGGGGGGGGGGGGGGGGAGGCGATGCGAGGCGAGGCTAGATAAAATATAAAACTGTTTCTTTTTTAGTCCACTAGCTAAATTACAGACGTCTATTAACCAAATGCTCATACCCGTAATATATGTTTCCCTTTGAATTTTTTTTTTTTTTTTTAGATTTAAGGGGGGGTGTCCAGGAAAACTAGGGGGGGTGTATACCCCCCCTAGGGGGGGTCTGGGGAAATCCCTGTACGGCGAGGTGCCAGTAGGCTCAACACAACACCAGATCTATGGTGTCGCAACATAGGTGGCGCTAGCTTTTGTTACATATATAACAGGCGGTGGCTTGCAGGCTCCTGTGAGTCGCTCCCTTTCATCTCCTCCTTGGGGCGCCGAACAAAGACATGGGGCTGCGGATCACACGCGCTTCTTATCGAGCTTAGGTGCACTACGGAGAAGGAACAACCGCAAAGCTCGCTTCCGCAGGTGTTGCTTCTCCGCAATGCGTTGGTGCTCGGCCAGGAGCGCTCTCAACGGGGCTACCCCACCGCCATCAACCCTTCGAAAAGTACGAATATCGCAGTCGCCTGCTTAGGGGAAAATCACACTTTTCAAGCGAGATGGTGCACGCACCTGCCTAATGTAGGAAAAAAACAAAACTGAAATGTAGTGAATGTTAATGCCTACATTGTAGTATAATTTTCAAACCCGCGGTAATCAAGTGCGATTGTATTTTCTTTCAAATTCGAGATTGAAGAAAGGATATTAGCATATAGCAAGATTTAAAAACTCCCTCGATTAGATACAGTTGGGCATTTTTAATCTTTATAGGTTTAATTTTATTTAAAATGCATCGTTTTCTTCCCATCTCAATGAAGGCTTTGCACTTTCTGAGGGCAGAGTTTCTAAATATAGTTAGATTAAAATTAGCTTAACTTAGAAATGGATGAACAAAAGCTTGGGAACAACCCTCACGAGTTCAGAAGGGTTTGTGTTTAAGCATGCGTGGTTGTGACGGTTTCAGTCTAAAGAAATTCGAAGAGGAAAAAGAAGAAGACGGGGTATCGGGATTTAGCGACGTACAAGAAGGAGGAGGACGGGGAGAGGAACGCGAGCGTCAAAGAACGGCAGGCGGCCATTCAGCAGAAGGCTAGGACTTGGCCATCCCTCCGGGGCAAATCCATCAGCGGCTGGCTTTTACTCTAGCATCGTTGGGACACTCTATCCTGCCGCCCAGAGTACCGCCGGTGCCATCGCCGTATCGACTGCCAGTCGTGAGCAGAGATGGCAGTAATCGCATTACCGTTATGGAATTGCAGTAATTAAATTACTTTTTGGAGTAATGAGTTATCTAATGAATTACTTATCTAGGCTAGTAATTTAGTAATGTAATGAATTACTTTCAAACAGTAATTTCGAGAAAATTACTCATTACTTTTGAAATTACTTTTGTCCTAAATCAGAAAATTCGTTTGCAAGCTTTAAAAATGAGACAAAAAATATTTTGCATTGTGAAATGTAGTGAAAGAGCATCCGAGGAAATAATCGACGGCCACCTGAGCGCAAAGCCTCGTACGAAGAGCTGGACAGGTGCACAAAGGAGGGCAGAAATGGCGAAGGAAAAAAGCTTACGTGTAGACATCGCTGGAAGGCAACGGACAACGAACTCCAGGCACGACTGATTCATGACGTCGCGTCATCACGACGATACTATACTTCTTTCATCCCTAAGCTGACAGTGCGGTGGGAGCTGCAAGCTAACCAGAACCAATCAAACACCTCCCTTTAACCACCTGACCCGTCCCTTTTTCTGCGCGTGGGCATGAACAAGAGCGTGATTACGCGGCAAAAGATAGACGTGTGACTGTTCCAACGAGCACGTAGCTTCCACCGCAATGTCAGCTTAGAGATGAACGGCTTTTAGGCTACAGGGTGAAGCGCACATCCCCAGTGAGGTCAACCCATTTTAAAACCTGAGGGAACAGGACAAACAGATCGAGAGTCTTGTACTTTCGTCAAGCAAGGGCAAACCGTAAGCTTCGACTACTGGGAATAACAAACGACCGGAATAAATAGTTAATTCCAAATGCCTTGTCAAAGGCCCAGAACGTTTCGTGCGTCCTCGAGCAAAGCAGGTGCCGCTCGTGCTATGCCTCGCTGCCTTCGCTTTTGAAGTTTTTTTGGGAATAAGCCTACAAGGAGATACCGGCCCCCGTTTGTTGGGAAAGTACACAATTTAGGAAGCTCGCGCCATTCCTCAGCTCGCGACGCTTCTACTTAGCAATTATCCAGGCCCTTTGTGTGACAATGCGCAAAAACTTGGGATCTTGTGGTGTTTGGGAAAAATGCTCCTTGAAAGAAATGACCGAGAATAGGACAACTCTTCTTGGCAATGCAGTGGAGGTACAGTCACGCGTTCCCTCTCCCATTTTGAGCGCTGAATAAAGCTGTGCGCGGGCTCTCCTCCTCTCTACTGCATTGCCAAGAAAAGTTGTTGCCGAGCATAGTAAGTGCTTTTGGGAGAATGGAATTAGATTGCGTCTGAGGCGGAAAGGAAACGTTCCACGTGACGACTCATTGTAAGAACGAGCTGCCATTGCCCAACTTAACAAACTGACACGGACTACAACTTCTAAATCAGGAAGGCGGAAACATATCACCCTTTTAGTAAAAACCTTCACCGTTGAATGAACAGCGAAACCGGTGAGTCGACTGCCTTTCTGAGTCACATCTTAAGAAGTAATTCGTTATGTTTAACACTTCTGTCGTGTGCGCCAGCAAAACCACTGTTCAGTATGGTTCACTTTGAGGCACATAAGGTTGTTGCGGTGTAAACAGGAAGATTTGCGTTTTGGTACATTTGGAACAACTCAGATATTTGACGTCACCTCACTGCGGTGGCGCTGCTGTCGGCACTGCGCATGCGCAGCGCCTCGCTTCTCCCTGATCTGGTTCCTGCACACGCGCTGTGTGGGCAAACAAGGGCTCGTTTTGTAAACAGTGTGTTGGTGTATACGATATATAAAATGAGCACGAATTACTGCCTCAAGGTATTCACAAGTAATGTCATAGTAATTTCATCACTTTCGGAAAGTAATTATAATGTAATGTCATTACCTTTAGTCTGCGGTAATTTGTAATGTAATTTAATTACATTTTTGCAGTTTTCAGGAGAGTAATTAGTAATGTAATTTAATTACTTTTTGAAAGTAATTTTGCCATCTCTGGTCGTGAGTAAGGATTGGGCAGACGATTGGGGGGGGGGGGACGTCGTGGATTTAGGACTGGACTTGCGGAAGGATATTTAATTAGGATTTTCTTACAATCCTAGTCGTTTTCTTGTTGCGTGTGTTGTAAATCTAAGTATTTATTTACCATCCATGCTTTGTCTTACTTCCAGACGAACGTGACAATTGGCCAGCTTGCCAGGATCCCTCTTTCCGTCGATAGCATCTCATCCCGTCGGTCGGGACGCATCGATAGAGCCGAGAGCAGGAATATGAATACTGAGACACTAATCGCGGTGTGGAAGAAGTTGGCTAAATGCCGGTGGATGGGGTACCGTCCACACAAACTTTGATTTGAAGGGCATCTGCATTCCGTCCATGGCTCATTCTTTCTTCGCGAATGGAACTATACCACGGAATGACGAGCTTGGCGCAAGGTAACAAAATGAAACTTGTTCAAGTATTTGAAATGGGAAAAGATGTTGAATTCGAGAGTTTAGTTTTGAAGAACATGGTTGGTAAACCTTTTTGAGTTAGCAAACGCAAAGCTAACAGAAGAGCAAAAATGCTAACGAAGAACCCAAGAGTTGGAACGAGAAGATAATAAAGGAGGATGTCTAGGTTCTGGAAAGCCACATCAGAGGAGGGAAGGGAGTGCGGTGGAATCGGCAAGGTCTTGAGGCGGAATGCGACCACCTGAACGAAATTATTTCACTTTTATAGAAGCTGTGCAAGATGCACAAAAGAGTGTTGATAGCTCATCGGAGAAAACCTCCGTGTAGGTGAAAGACTGCAAAGATGCCTAGTTCAAAGCCGACCGGTGCTAGCGGGTTCCGTCTGCTGGTTAGGATTGGCGGCCAGATGAGAGACGCTAAGCGGAGCGCAAGTTCGTCTGCTTCTTGTTGCAGGGGTTGAGTTGACGTCAGAACACCAAGCTCTGATTGGCTCTGATTGCAAGATAGTTCATGGGTAGACCTCGAGGCAGCTTGCTTTGACGTCTACCCACTATCTTTCAATCAGAGCCAATCAGAGCTCGGCGTGCTGACGGCACCACAACCCCTGCAACAAGAAGCAGACGAACTTGCGCTCCGCGCCAGCTGGAGCCTTAGGCCGAGCGAACGCGGAGGTCGCTGAAACCAAGGTACATCCAGTGGTTTAAGCATCAAGTTGTGGGTGACAGTGTGAAGTGCCAATTTCACTTTCGATGCGAGTCAAACGTCCAAAGAACGCTGCTTGGGTAGCGGAGACGGGAGGCCGGTAGTCCACGCGGAAGTCAGGGATTGCCGTGCTGTGAAAAATCAGAAAGAAAACAGAGCACGTCCTGTGCTAACATGAAAACTTGCATTTGTTTCTGGGGTGCGACAAATATGCCGAAGTTTAGGTTTGAAGCCGAGGTGCGATCGTGTACCTCAGCGAACTGGGCAGCCGAAAGGCCCAGACTTGGAGGTTAGATTAGCAACTACTGCGGATGGCATATAGGATTCAGATGACTTAGACTGGGTTATTTGTGTAATTTCCAAATTTGATGATTCGGGATGTCTTTATTATTTTCTTTGGGAATTTTCGGGTTTCATTTTTGTTTGCGAAAGGTCAAGTTTTACTTTATTACTCTAACTTTTGGACTGCGAGTGTGAATCATAGGAGAAGATTGGAAGACTAAAGGAAAATTGAAGCCTTATAATTGAGCTACGCGGAAATTTTTGATCGATCTGGAACATGGCTACCTTTCTTTACGTGACTTTTGTGGCAAGTAGAATTACACCGTAGTTAACATCGTAGTATATTGGTTAAATGGTGCGGAACTTTCTGGAGTGCGCAATAATGTTCGCTTTTTAAGCGAGGCTTTTGGCTTTGAAATGAGCGTTTATATAAAACATTACTTACAAAATATTTTTTTTTCGAAAAGTAGGAAGCTAGGATTGTGGAGCAAAGTGCATTGCATATAATAACTACTGTAGAGTGCTTCGAGTGAACAGCCAGAATTACATTATGGTGAAGAACAGTGCGTGTGGGGATATCTTTGTGTGAAGAGTATACCTTTTGCTGTGCTATGTGAGTGTCATCGGAGTCAACAATGTGGTTTTGGTGCTGTGCCAAGAGCTTGTGTGTGCGTGTGTGTGTGTGTGTGTGTGTGTGTGTGTGTGTGTGTGTGTGTGTGTGTGTGTGTGTGTGTGTGTGTGTGTGTGTGTGTGTGTGTGTGTGTGTGTGTGTGTGTGTGTGTGTGTGTGTGTGTGTGTGTGTGTGTGTGTGTGTGTGTGTGTGTGTGTGTGTGTGTGTGTGTGTGTGTGCATGCGTGCGTGCGTGTGCATGTGTGCGTGTGCGTGCGTGCGTGTGCATGTGTGCGTGTGCTTGGGCGCGTTCTGAGTAACGATTTTGGGCAGACGATTGGGGGGACGACGTGGATTTAGGACTGGACTTGCGGGACGATATTTAATTAGTATTTTTTGACTTTTCACTTAGTTTTGTTATTCTTACAATCATAGTCGTTTTCTTGTGTTGCGTGTGTTGTAAATATAAGTATTTATTTACCATTCATGTTTTCATGCGAACGCATTAACTGTTCCCATGGAGCGAAACCGGCGTTGTCTCTAACCGCGAAAACAGGCAATACATTCCCATTGGCTGCGACGCGTTTAGTCACAGGCTTCGTCACGGAAGCCGGCGTCGGGCCGCTCAAGGTCAAAACAGACGCGCCTCGGAAATAAAACACAAAGAAAAGCTGCATCGTCACAGAAGCCGTGGAGCCGGAGGCGAAGCCGCGCTTGCGCTGTGTGTGTGTGTGTGGGGGGGGGCATGATATGTCACCGCCGGACCGCCGTGTGAAAAAGGAAGACGTGGCGGCGCGCTACTCATAGGAATGCGCTGCGTGTAGGAATGTCTTCGCATTCTTTCACATAAGCAGTCTTACGTGTCTTTAACGAATTTTATAGCGGAGTTGTTAAGGGCTAGGTTTCTTAGGATCGTGTCCGGTATCCAAACAAATGTCGACACAACACTCTGCTTGCCGCCGTCGCGCATAGATGGCGGCAACCTTTCCATCCTTTCCACTCTGGCTTGCCCACTTGCGGGCGGTCATTACTTCATTCCCACCATAGTACAGCTTCGCTGGTCTTCATTCTTCACCAAAGTGGAAAGGCTGAAAGCTTTTTACAGCGGGGCTGTCAAGGGCTAGTTTCCCCAGGATCGTGTCCCCCGCGAAGAAATGTCGACACAAAACTCTGGTTGCCGCCGTCGCGCATAGATGGCGGTAGCTGTCCAGAGTGTTGTGTTTGCCGGTTGTCCGCTTGCCGCTGTCGCTCATAGATGGCGCAACCTTTCGAGCCCTTCCACTCTGGTGTGCCAATTTGCGGCCGGCCATTACTTCATCCCCACCATAGTACAGCCTCGCTGGTCTCCCTTCTTCACCAAAATGGAAAGGCTAAAAGTTGTTTGTTTTTGTCTCATTTCCACTGATTGTGTGTGCCGTTCCAGACGAACGTGACAGTGGTCCAGTAGCTAAAGGCTTGAATGAACAGTTCGATATTCGATTGGAAAATATTTGGCGAAAACCACGTATTCGCTTCGAACTCCAAATCCACGATTCGCACATGCCTTGTTGTCAGTAATCCGACGGATTGATTAATCAGTCTGCCATCTTTGAAAATAATCTAGTGCTTAAGAACTTATATTTTATTCCCACGGTGATTTAGAATATTAAATAGAAATAGAATTTAAAAAAAAAAAAATATGATTCAAATCAAACAAACCTTATTCAAGTCAAACAAATGTGACTTAATTGGCATAAATATTATTTACTTGATTAATGAGAAAAACAAACGTTTTTTTCCACACTGTTTTTCAGAGTTCACCTGAGTAAGGGGGTTGGTTGCTTAACGCCCTTTTTAACTCCCTGTAATTGACATGGCTCCCCCATTATGGGTGCTATGCACCACCTTCTTCTACTCCCAGGGACTCTCGCAACTCCCCGATTAAGTGGTGCAGACTAACACCATGATGGTCACATACATTTTCTTCTTAACACTCCGTGTAATCGGCTGACACCCTCGTAGAGGAGTGCCCTCAGTATTTGCTTAGTGGAGCAGGGGCGCTTTCCAGATCATCAGTTCATGCTCTTTTTGTATTTACACCCTTTAAAAAAACGCATGAAGACAAGTAGTGTTGCTTAAAGTCTCTATTATAACACAATGAACCTTGACAAATACTAAAATAAAATTAATTGAACACGCAGTATATCGTTTTGACGATTTTGATTATGTTTTGGGGTGCTCGGCAGTGAATCGCAAGATGCTACACTCTCAGAAAAAAACAAGGGTGTATTCATACACCCTTTGTCATATATAATACACCCCAAAACGTCCGGTCGACGTACAGCGCACTGACGCAGGTCTGACGGTACTATTTCACGAGAGGCTTGATAGCCGTGTGGCTATCATTAAAATTAATTTTAATTTTAATGATAGATAATTAAAATAGCCAATGTACGCATTACTGACTACAAAAAAGAATAATCGGGGTTTTCTTTGGTCCTATACTTTAAAACCTCAGTATTTTTTATGCGGTCTTTGATACGTACTTTAGCATTTTAATAAGTTGTATCGCACCGTTATGAAGCCCCTCGTAGAATTAAGGGCCGTCTGTTCGACTCTAGTGCGCTGTACGTCGAGCTAAAGTTTTGGGGTGCATTATATGGGGCAAAAGGGTGTAAGGTGACACCCTTTCGTTTTCGAGTGTAGCACCGCTCTGGGCAGTAAGGACGTTGAGGACACCCTATAGGCTTAGGAAATGAGAACATTCGCGTCCCAATCTCAGCGCGCTCTCAGCAATGCTTCTGCTCCAAGACGCGCTGCCAGTTTTCCGTATACCAGAAAAGAAATATACAATTGAGATACACTGCGCTTTAGGGCAGTGGTTCTCAACCATTGATGGTTCGCGGACCCCTTGGACCCCTTGTGGATCGCCGGAAATGATGGAGGACCCCGTTCGGGGTGAGCGGAAGGGAAAGTTGTAGATTAATTATATTAATGATGTGATAAAGGGACATAACAAAGGGCTAGTGTGAAGTAGACTTCTCTCATTGACCTACACACGAGAAACCGCATCCGAAAATTGGAACGTTTCTCCTCAATATGAAGAAAGACAACTTTTAGTGTCGGGCTTGACTGATGAGGCAGGGCTTCGCTGACCCTTGGAATGCCTTCGCGGACCCCAAAGGGCCCTTGGACCCTCATTTGAGAACCACTGATTTATGGAAACCACACTCTAAGAAATGCCTGCGCGTCTACTGACCCGCCAAACACTCAAATAGCCAATCTCTGCGATCAGCCAAATCAGCTCATCGAATGATGAGGCGCATCATCTGTTTCGACCTCCAAATGAAGTCTGCGCTGTGGTATTACGCAATGCAAAGCGTCATGTTTGGATTGCGTAATGCCACAGCGCAGACTTAATTTTGAGGTCTAAGAGGATGCTCCGCCTCATCGTTCGCTGAAGTGATTTCGTAGATCGCAACGATTGGCTCTTTGAGTGTTTTGCGGGTAAGTAGACGCGCAGGCATTTCTTAGAGTGGATGTTCCGAGCACGATAATTACTAGAATATATGGCATAAGCTCAATATAAAATACCCAGTACGAGGGCCTTATATGCTGACGCCTTGCACGGCGTCTGCAACGTCGACGGAAATCTCCAACTGTCACCAGCACAGTAGAAAACAAGAGTGCGCCCCCGTTAGATGAATGAGCCTGCAGCTCTCTTGACACCTGTAATAAAGAAAAACATATAAAAAATATTCGAATGTGTACACAAAGTGGTTGCCGCGAGTGCTTTCCATGTAACTGCACCCTGACTCTCAAGGTACACATCGCGACACTGTTAGCGCGAACGCGATATCGGCGCATTTTCGCATTTTACTTCTAAATTGTGTAAGCGAGCACGAATTGTTATCGCTTATATTTCAGAGCTAAATAAGCTCTTTCCGTAGCAATAATAACTTATATAACATCCCTTGGTTTCAACGAGAAAAACTGGAAAGACCGGCGATCGCTTGTTCGCGCTAACAGTGTCGCGCTCTGTACATATATTAATTGAGCACTTTGTCCACTGTTTTACATCTGTGCGCTCATGAAGAGCTCTGTAGCGTTCATAACGGCGCCATCCCTTATTCCGCCTAAATACATGAATACAAGTATGCACGATGCATCAACTTCCCCAAAGCATCATTTTAAAGTTTTTTTGTTTTTTTTTCAATCCGTGAGCTATTTGGGCGTAAAACATAATTTGTTTAAATAAAATAATAAGCCAAGTGCAATGCAACTCTTCACAAAGGTGTCTTTAGGTGGCGCATTTATCGTACTCAATGTTTATGAGTGCAGGATTCAAGGAATCCTTCCATACGCGCAGGGGGGGAAAGGGCACGAACCGCCTAGTTCACTCCACCCCTAGCAGATGGCAGCACTTAACGCAAAAGCTTTTTTGAGATGCCGGAAAGCAGGTCCAGCAGATACGAGCGTCTGTGGTACAGTTTGTGAGTATAAAGCTTCAACTTGGCGGTTTTCGTCGTTTTACTTCCTGGGCATAAAAGCAAAGAGTTTTTTTTTTTTTTTTGGAACCTACTGTATATAGGTCGTTTTATCATGGGTAGCGCCATTTTGAGAGCGAGAGAGAAAAGGGGAAAGGGCTACCGGCGCTTTCCCCCTTTCTGGGTCGGTAGAAAGAGTGAAAGTCCCGGATGAGAGACTTCGTCGGTGTTGGGTGTCTGCAGTGCACGAACTTCGTTCGCGCTTTCTTTTCTGTTTTAAACTCGCAAACCTTATTAGAGCTACGGGCTTCGATGGCGACAGTCCCCCGGTCATCGTGACACCATTGCTCGGTCATAGAGTGCACGAATAACGACAGAAAGCGTTGAATACTGTCCGAGGACCTATGTAGCTTGCATGGAATCCGGCAAGGCGAGTGCGGCTGCAATGTCTTTAAGCTCCATCGCTTTTCGCTTGACTCGAACTGATGAACCATTTATCAATTTTAGCTTGCAATGGGCCTATTTCAACGTAGGCGTTTGTAGTAATGAACAAGTGATACACGACACGGGAACCTCAATTAACTTTTGTAAGCACCCGGAGCTTCTACCGATCGTTTTGCTGCGCTGCTTTTCGCTTGCGTGTCCGTGTTCTTATATTTCCTTGTAGATGAACGAGGAAGACGTTCTACATGTCCTTATATCGTACCACAGAAAGCCTCAAAACACCCACGAATTATTTTACTATTTGATGCAATATTTTGAGTACTCACCGCCAATTTCTATCTCTGGCGCGTTCGCTGCCGCTGTTCCCCCCGTCGCCGCACTGGCGGATGCCATGACTCGAAGAAAGAAACGTGACACTGGGCTCAAAAAGGCAGATCGCAACACACGAGACGTACCCTGCAGCGAATGTCCAGCGCTTCAGAGCGTCCGGTAAACGGAAACAACCCACCAGCGGCACTCCAAGGAGCGCTTTTGCCGGCTCTCGGGTATCGCGCGCAGGAGAGCGGAATTCAGGAAAACAGATAGAACAAACTTTTCAACAATTTCCAGCCGCACCCGGCGGCGGAAATGAGCTTTCAACTAAGTGTTGTGGATGATAAAATCGAGTCAGTGTCACCACTGCAAAGTATCAATATTAAGATAAATTCAGTTACAAAATTTTACAAGCTGAAACAGCAATTATCACGGGAAAACTCGCACGCACCTTGCGGGTGTACCCCATGTTAATCGGCGGTACAACGTTCCGAGCACAGTCGAGAGGATGGCGTTGGGGAAAAGCCTTTTCGATTTACGGACGCAACCCACTGCCGCCGGGGACCGGGGTCATGTGGAAAGCGATGGAGCTTAAAGACACTGCAGCCGCTCTCGCCTTGCCGGATCCCTTGCAAGCTACATTGGTCCTCGGACACTATTCGACGCTTTCTGTCCTTATTCGTGCACCCTATGACCGAGCAATGGTTTCGATGACCGGGGGACTGTCGCCATCCAAGCCCGTGGCTCTTATTAAGTTTCCGAGTTTAAAACAAAGAAGAAAGCGCAAACGAAGTTCGGCATGCCGTCGGTGTCTGAGTTGTGACAAATGCAAGCATGACGTTTTGTATTACTTACTGTCACAACTCAGACTGCGTTTTTTTGGTCTAAACATATGTTTCGGCATCGTCATTCGCCGAGCTGCGTCCGTAAGTTGTGCTGCTTGGCTCTCCGAGTGTTGTGCGGGAAAGTAGACGCACGGGCTTTTTTCCAGAGTAAGGCGAGCACGTCCACCGTTTGTACCTACGTTCCCGGCATACTCTTTGATGCTTGGGTAATTTAGCGAAATGTCTGTCGAGATTGTTATGATTGAGAGGAGAGTATATATTGTCTTGATATTGTCTAAGCATATCGCCAACACGAGTGTTTCAGATTTTTTTTTTGTAAAATACTTTAATTATGTTAAAGCAACTATACTACGGTTCTGCGATACATTTTGAGTTTGAACCTAGCACTACCGACTATTACAACATGGTCATACAACATACTCAACGTCTGAAATCGAATTGCTCTCAACATGAACGATTTTACCCCAGCAGTGACAGCACACTTTCATTTTGAATTGAATAACCAAATCTGTCATTATCTGCATCGAATAGTTTTCTCTTCAACGGCATATCAAGTTATAAAAGAAAACGGGACTCCGGGTATAGAAAATGATGTAATGCGTATTTTCTTTTAATAATTGCCCAAATATAGTTAACTTGCACGTTGAATTACATGGTTTCATGACCGAAAATTATCTTCCAATTGAATTGCTTGAACCCTGCGCAACACTGTTAGCACGAACAAGCAAGCGCAGAGTTTTCCCGTTTTTCTCCCAAAAATATAAGGCTGTCATCGCTCATTCAATGCACGAATTTCCAGGAGGCAAACATTTTCGCCACAAAATAAAATGACGTGTGCAATGCTCAACTCATGGCACGCGTGAATAATAATCGCGTGAAATTCCGTCGATGGCAAAAGTACTCAAATAAAAGAAAACCGTATACGTGATATCGTCTAGAAATATAATAATGCAACATTGAAAGAAGCACACATGTCCAAATATTTAATGCTTCAACGGGTGAATAAGACACCCGTGGGGCATCCTTGCCCCGTTGGGAAAGGCAAACATCTATTGATAGGAATTACTGCTTCGTCATACCGAACTGGCAAAAGCAGGAACCTTGCTCGATCACGAGAGAATATACCTGGGCTTCCCAACGATGAGATGCACACTTTCCAGTAGGGGTGTCGCGAACCGGTCGAGGTTCGAGTTCGACCAGGTTCAACTTTTTCGAACTTGTTGTGAAAAGTTCGACAGAGGTTCGACTCAGGTTCGACTGCTATGCGCATGCGCTCCAGGCTGGCCAGTTGGCTTCGGATTGGATGGTGATGACTAAGGGATGAATTAAGGGCAGCACTGACTGGTTATTTCAGTTAATGCAGTACAAAAATTAAGTTATTACTTTTTCAGTGATTAGAATTGGTTTCTTTTAATTGCAACTGTTCATAAAATGAAAATAACCCTTCGCATAAAAAAAAATAATTCTCCCAACCTAGACATGCTTGTATCAAGGTCTGGCTACACTGTCCACAAAGTCGAACCGGTCGAATCTGGTTAAAAGTTCGAAGGTTCACCGAACCGGTTCGACCCAGTCGAACCCCAATGTTCTACCTAAAAATCCGGTTCGACAAAAGTTCACGACACCCCTACTTTCCAGTGCTTTCTTGACGTTGTTTTCGTATCACAAATCCGTGACTGGTTTTTCTTTTATACGCCTAAACCATCCTAGAAAAAAAAAAAAAAAGAAGAAAAACACAGCTAGGGAACAAACATTGAACTTGGCAAAAATCAGTTTACGCCTGTGGATAACGACATTGTCGCTTTTTGCGCCTTGCACATAGATACTCTCATGTAAACAATTTTATCGTCAGAACAATCAAAACTTAGAGCGATGAACTTTTATTCTCAGCTAGCGAACGAAACAGGCAAATGAAATAAGGTTATCTCGGTGCAGCAGCTTTAACCAACTCACCTGCAACGACTCGAGCAGTGTAAAATTTCACCATAATTTCTAGCGGCTCGTCGACCCCCACACAATACCTGTACGTTTTTTTTTTTTTTCTTTTTCTTTTGCCATCGTGTTTTCATTTTAATTGTGGCAGGTTTTTTTATGAAGTAAAACGGACAAGTACCGGCACATGTCGGCCAAGTTATCAAATGAATCGCATTGCAAAGGTTGCATACACAGATGGCGCTAAACTCAAAATTTGTCATTTTGCAGAGCCTAATGGACGTGCATACACTCTAAGAAATGCCTGCGCGTCTACTTACCCGCAAAACACTCGAGGAGCCAATTTCTGCTATCTAGGAAATCAGCTCAACGAATGACGAGGCAAAACATCCGTTTAGAGCTAAAAATGAAGTCTGCGCTGTGGTATTATACGCAACGCAAAGCGTCATGCTGTGTATTGCGTAATGCCACAGCGCAGACTTCATTTTTAGCTCTAAACGGATATTTCACCTCGTCATTCGCTGAGCTGATTTCCTAGATCAGAGAGATTGGCTCTTTGACTGTTTTGCGGGTAAGTAGACGCGCAGACATTTCTTAAGGCCCGTTCGCACACTTGCAACCGAGTACAACCGAGAAAGACAAGACCGGGTTTTAAGCCTCTTGCGACGTCTTATAGACCGGATGCACTGCTGCGGAGCTGGTCGTACGACGACGCAAGAGGCTTAAAAACCGTTCTTTTCTCTCTCGGTCGCACTCAGTTGCACGTGTGTGAACGGGCCTTTAGAGTGTAGTTAGGCATGGTCAAAGGGAAGAACGTTTTGACAGGCGAGGACAACTGGGAGGTTTGGCGGACAGAGAAGTTGGAACTACGAGGTCCACGAGGGACGGGGGCTGCAGTCGCCGCACGCACGACTTCCGCGCGGGAGCTGCTACTCGCAGCGTCAAATCTGGAGAGAGTGGCGATGGGCCCCCCGGGAGAGGGCCGAACCTGTTCGGGGAGACCTCGGTCCGACGGGTTTTTTTTTTCTTTCCGAGTCCACTCGGCGACGCGGCGTGCTCGCCGGTCGGTCGCTTTTTTCTGTTTTCCTCGCGTGGATTTCGCTCCTCTCGTGTCCAGCTGGATGTGCGACGCGTCGCTCGGAAAGTGGCCACGCGCACTCAGTGGGTTCAGTGGGTGCCTAGTTTCCTTTCCTTCCGCTTTCCCGGGGTGGCGGTACCGTCGCGCGTGTCTACTTTCCGCCGTGTGGCGGTCCTGTCGCGCGTGTCTAGTTTCCTCCAGCTTCCCGGGGCGGCGATAGTCGTCCACGCGACCACTCGGAGCTTGGGCTCGTCCTTGAGTGAGTTCGGGGTTCACTGGGTGTTACCAATACCCTCAAACGTCATGACTCCGAACGTGCGCCAAGTTAGCACGCGGTGACGCCAAGGAGCACGCACCTGTGACGAAGAGCTGTTTGCCGCTTACTGACCATGACGTCATGGGTAGGCCTTGATGGTGCTGCGCCAGAGGTTGACGCGGTCGCGGTTGGATTCAGCCAGAGCGCACATACTGGCTTATCGAGTGGGAAACGCCTGCTGGTCAAGCGTTGGCGGACGTCTTCGGAGACCACCCACCCGAGGGCCAGGTGACGCTGTGGAGTGCTCAAGGCGATTGAGGGCGACCGATTTTACGTTTCCGAAGGAATACTCTGGGCCAGTGGTTCTTAAACTCTAGGTGTCCGTGAATGCATTCGAGGGGTCCGCGAAGCCCTGCCTCATTAGTCAAGCCCGGCAATAAAAGTTGTATTTTTTTTTTTTTTTTTCATATTGAGAAGAAACGTTTCAATTTTCGGGTGAGTTTTCTCGTGTGCATGTGAATGAGCCGAGTCTACGTCATTATACAGCCTAAAAAAAGCCCGTGAGTCTACTTTTGCTCACAACACTCGGAGAGCCAATCAGCGCTCTTACGGAGGCAGCTCGGCGAATGACGATGCCGAAACATATGTTAAGACCAAAAAAACGCACTCTGAGTTGTGACATTAAGCAGTGCAAAACGTCACGCTTGCATTGCTTAATGTCACAACTCAGACTGCGTTTTTTGGTCTAAACATACGTTTCGACACCGTCATTCGCTGAGCTGCCTCCGTAAGTTACGCTGATTGGCTCTCCGATTATTGTGCGGGGAAAGTAGACTCACGGGCTTCTTTTAGAGTGTAGACATTATATAGTTATATAGTGATTACGCACATTATATAGTTATATATTCATTACGCACATTATATAGTTATATACATTTTTTCTAAATCATTATCATAATTAACCTGTACATTTCCCTTCCACTCACCACGGGGGTCCTCCATCATCTCCGCCGATCCACAAGATGTCCGGAAAACATCCGCGGTTGAGAACCACTGCTCTAAGCCTATACCCCTAAACGGTTTCGAAGAAGGAACAACAACAAAAAAAAAAAAATGCTCTGGGGATGGAAACGAATTTTTTTAGAAATACACGAAAAAAAAAAAAAAAACTGTAGAACGATGGAATAATTGAGGACGGCGAGGAAAACGTTTTCCCAAATAACGCAAGAGAAAAGCGCATTCTACGAAGGCACTCGGAGCGCGCAACTTCCCGCTTTGCTGGAAACTCGTCGCGAAATCGAGCAGGACGGGCGTGTGTGCAGCAAGGACACTCCCGAGATGATCCCCATGGCAGTTCCATTTCCGCCATTGCTTTATTGACCATCGCCGGGACACGCAGGCTTTTTTTTGGTCCGGCCTTGTTGGGCGAGCCTAGTGCCACTACATAAGCTACGCTTAGGAGTAACGACACTTGGCCCTATTGTGTCTTAAAATCATGGCTGCCAGTTATCTGAAGCTTTATCTGAAATCACAGGAAACGCTTTTCCGCCCTCCACAAATGTTTAAACAGTTCGCGACAAAGCAAAGCAATATTACACGAGCTTGCTAACACCCGAATCTAATGCTGAGGAAGTCGCACTTTTGAATCATGACGATCGGCAGTGTCGTCTGCTCTGCGTACGAGCCAAAATGGCAGCGCCCGCAACAGTGTCGGAGAACGGAGTGCCGATACTCTAAGCGCAGCTCATTTAGTGGCTCTAGGCGAGCCTGTTGTGTGGACGTTGAGGGAGGGGGTGGCGAAGAAGGAGTCCGGAACGCGACTCGAAGCCAAAGCAGACGACAACGAAGCAAGGCGAGAACCTGCGAGGAAGTAAAAGACCGCGAGCCAGGCAGAGCGGGCGCAATGTTGCAGCGAGGGACGTCTCCTCCCTTTCCCCACGAGGAAATCAAAATCCGGGGGTCTGCCGGAATCAAGTGCGGCAGGGACGACGAAGCAAAGAAAGCGTCGTCGTCGTCTGCTCCGCTTTTTCTCTCTCGGCCATTTTGGATTCGCTCCCTCCCCCCCCCGCCGGGAGGAGTGCAGCGCGGCGGTGCAGTCGTCGTTCCACCTGTTGCCCCTGCCGCCGCGACGACGTCAGCAGCTGCGAGGGGGAGAAGAAGGGGCAACACCTGTAGCGCTCTGCGCCAATGGCGGGTCCCGACCGAACCTCGCCGCCGCTCGCTCTCCGAGCCGGCTGCGGCGCTGCTCTGCGCGTTCACCTGTGCTACAAAGAGGGGAGGGGGGACGGTATCGACGGCAGCGCCAGCGCAGCGCCCCGCGGCCACGGGGAAACCGGCAGAGTCGGTCCGGTAACAGCGGTGCGGCCGGTGTCCTCCCTTGGTTTTGTGGTGGTGGTGGTGGTGTGGTAGCGGTTTGTTGGCATTTTTTGGGGGCCCGGGTGTTTTTCGTCTTGGCTTTTCGATAGGGGGGTTTCTTTCTCTTTCCGACTCTCGTACTTCGGTTCCCTCTGGGGTCTCACTTCCTCGTCCGCCGTCGTATCTCAAAAAGCACCGCTCCGACTCGCAACCTACCTCCCCCGAGACACAAAATCAGGTCTCCTATTCTCCGCTGCTTCCAAACTCGCTCTCGTCAGTCACCGCTCGAGAGTCGATTCTAATGCTCACGTAAGGCTGTCCGCACGCTTCTTCTTTTTGCTTCTCACGGGACATCAATTCGGCGCCGGCCGCTGCAGCAGCCGTGATCCAAAACTGCCAAGAGGAAAAAGCGACCACGACACGAATTTAGGCGGCGTCCACTAACAGAAGACATCGAAGAGCGTTAATTTATAATCACCTACTGCTACACCGTTGCTCGCTTCGCGTCCGAGACTCTCTCGGCGGGTGAAACGCCCGCGGCCGTTGCAAGCAAGAGCCCATCTACAATGCTGGCGTCGACATCGAGCTTCGAACGTGTGCACGGCTCATTCATCGGTGCCCAGTAGCGCAGCAACGTCCGTGCTCGTTCTTCGTGCTTCTCGGTCCACGGGCGGCACCGTTCCTCTCGACCCATGGAAGCCCGTCGCGCCTGGCAGACGAGCTGAGTAGAGCGCATCTCTGCATCGGGGGCGGTCCTGGGCATGACTCCGAGCACGGGGCTCTGATCGCTCTCGGAGTTCCTTCTTCGCTCGTGGTGGTGCCTGGTCATCAACATGGCTGCCACGCGGTTCGTGGTGGTCGTCCATCTGGTCACGGCTGGTCAGCAAGGAGACGCGCTGGGTAGCGACGAACAGGACACCGTCGTCTTCTCCTGGCTGGTCGTGGACGTCGCCAACAACAAGGTGCGTGCCCCTTCCCTCTAAGGCCCTCGGCCTCTGTAGAGTCCCGCGTGAAGCGATCTCTCCCGCGGGCCGCAGAACGCTCGTCGGGAGGCTCGCCGACCGGCGGAACTCATTTGCATAACGGTCCCTGGTTGCCGAAGCGTGCGACCGCACGGCCGCCTCGTGTTTGCCGCGGGCCCCGCGCTCCTTGTGGTCGTCCGTGGACCCGAGGGTTGGCATGAGGCGCCTGCGCACGTGGCAAAGACGCCGCCGACTACTGGCCTACCACTCACCCTCGCGTGTCGACAGGCTGCACAAATGTGCTGGCCGCTCCGAGTTGTGCCGAGTTGTCTCATTTAAGTGGCTTTGGAACATCACTTCGGAAGTACTTGTATTGTGTTTTTCTCTCTGGGAACCTTTGCCCCTTCCTGTGCCAGGACACTGGCACGCGGAGGAATCAGGTCGACCAAAAAACGGGCTTCGTGTTTAATCGTCCGATGCTATTGTTATTGTCCCGGATTTTTTTTTTTTTGTTTTGTTTTGTTTTGTTTTGTTTTCGCCATTTCTTTTGTTATAAGGTCGGTCGTTCCTGTCTCTCGGAGGGATTATACATAGATGCTCTATCCATACGCGGCGAATACCCGGCGAGCCTGGTCCTTTTCGTCCAGGAAAAGGGTGCAACGCTGGACCCTTATATGGCAGGCATGGATATTTCCCTGCTGACGCGCCACTTGGAGGGTGTTTGCGTGGCGCCACGTTGTACAAGCTGCCTGGGAGAGCAACAATGCACGTGTGCGCTGCACAAGCAGCATCCGCACATGTGGCCGGGGCGCGCCACAGCCGCTGCTCCAGGAAACAATCAAAGCGAGAACGTCGGATCCGCCTCGAACCCCGTCTCTGAAATTGATACAACAGGAACGATTTCGTATTGAACTGTAAAAAGAGTGTTCGCATGTTCCATCGCCTAATGCTGACGAACATAGGAAGCAATCGTAAGAAGTGTTCAAAGTATGTCCAAGCAGTATACGGACGAACAAAACGGAAAGAAACAAAGTCGCCTCGTGGCAGTGGGTGAAACACACGCGGATGTAGTTGTGGTTGTTGATCTACGGAACAACCTCGCTCGTGGTCATTTCTGCGATAGAAGAGCATGCATTTTGGTATTCCCGAGCGAGGTGTAGTGCTCGGTTTCTCTGATGGGACCCGGAAGAGTGGTGCAGCCATCACGGAGTCAGGGCGCCACGATCACATAATGGGGCGGAGGTGTGACACAGGAAGATCGGAGGCCCATCGGGACCATTTCATTTCTACATGTTTACGCTCACGGATCTCACCAGGCATGGACGAGGCTCTCACGAGCATTCCGAACATGTTCGGTCGTAGCTCGCATGTTTCCGAATGTCCCAAAAAGCGAGAATATCCTTTGAATAGTTTTGCGAAGCGTTACGAGAAGGTCTGAATGAGAATGGGTCAAAACGAGACGCTGAGAGATACAGCTGCTTCTTGAACCCTGCATAAAAGCTCTTATCTTTAGGCAAACATCGGCTCTTGAAGTTGTTTCCGGCGCAACTTAACCCTTAAGTTTCGTTTACGTAAAAGTAAATTTTCCTTTTAATTCCAGGCTGTTTTGCGTCAATAGACCCGTTGCTCTCGGGCAGGGGGCGCGAGCGCGTCCGCAAGACGCGACCATGTTATGCTGGCAGCACTCTCAAGGCGGTGCTGTAACGTTCGATTTTGCACGTGCCACGTTCGAATGCAAGCATCTGTCAGCATCTGTAGACGCGCGATAACAAAACGTCTAAAAAAATAAAATAAAAAAAAGAATTATGCAGCTCGTGGCCTCAGCGTCCCATTCAGCTTTAATATTTTATTGCGCTCATTCATAGCTTCCGTGAGCCCGTATGTTTCACTTTACGTGATAGCGAAGCTGAAGCTACTTGCAAAAACATGTTCCCCCGAACGATGCTTGCACTGCACGAGCGCGCGTGCTTGCAAGGGACACTGCGAGCTCTGAGCTCGCTCTTGTAGCCTCTGCTACGCTGACACTTCGAATGGAACGGAGTATAAAAAAAAAACTGTAATGGGGAAGCGTACTGACTCTTGTTCGAAACGCGAGCCAAATATTATATTTTGCTCGCCTGGAGCGCTGCTCAAAACTTGAGAGCTACGGGCCTATGGGCGTTCGAATGGTGTCATTTCTACCCCACTCAGCCTTCAGCTAAGACAGCAGTCAATGCCGCCAGCACGGGAGCAGGACTTTCAAGCGTTTTTCTGCAGGACGAGCGCTCGAGCTAGAACCACGGAGCGCGGGCTCTTGGGTTTGATCTTTGGCTCCAGTGTCAGTTGAAGGGTGAACGGAGTGTTGTATTGACCTTTGGAAAGTTCGCCCTTTGTTGGATGAGTCCTGAAATCCCCCCGCACAAGGGCAGACATTTGATTGCGCCTCGGGTACACGAGCAGCTTGTGCAGAGGGAGCGCAAGTCGAATCGTACGTTCCGCGGTGTTGGTTCTTACGCCCTTGTGCTTTGGGTCAGATGTTCTGTCGACACGTGACTTGCGAAAATGGTCTATTTCATACCGCTTTTCTGTACGAGCTTCGGCACAGTCTAAACATTTGGAGCGCTTTTGGATCGCTCCAAATCCGCCGAAGGAATTGCACATAAAGGTCCCTCGGTGCTTCGCGGCACCACTGCCGCGAGGCACCAAGCCTGGATCAGAAAGCTTTTGCGCTGTGATATCACTGCCCGAGTCCCACTAAAGTCACTGGATTCTGGGAAAGTAGCACCAAGCTCCCCGTATCGTCGCCATCTTGGTCCGTGAAATGAGCAATTTCTCCTCGAGCCCTTCGTTCTTGGTGAGCAGTTCTAAATTCGCTGGTGACGGGTAGCTTTATGGAGACGTTTCTTGTAAACCGAGATTCTGCTCTCCGCACACCGGTGAAACAAGCGTACATCTTCGTACCGCCACCACATGCTGTGTCGGTGCTTGGAGGCACTGAAAAATACGTTTACTGTTTCTAAAATACGCAAGAGGAACAATCTAATTGTAAGAAATCCGTGGAGATGGGCATGATTGATAAGTTGATTGCATACACAGTGCCAAAGACGCTTATATTGGCAAGAACGCTTCCAGTGTATACGATGATGCTTCATGGTGATCTAGGCGCGACTTGCTTAAAACGACCCTCTGGAAGCTTCGGAGATTTAAATGGACCGAGATGGCGATTTCCATGGCAACGTAGACAGATTAGTCAATCGCCTTGCGAGGTTTTGGTCGTCTGCATGTTAGTATCTGTTTGTTTCCGACTAGCAGGTAGGGAAGGCAATGGCGCTACTTTCCCAGGATCCAGTGACTTTAAGTCCCACTAGAGCGACAAACACGTGCACCATGCACGCGAAGGGCGTACTTTTGGCAGGCAAGTCACTCGTGCTCCGTTCACGAGCATTGAGAGGCTGTCAAAGGTACCTTTTTGTCAAGCTGCTCGTGCTTGAGGCTTGTCGGTTAGGCCTAAGTTTGAAGCGGCTCTCCGGGTGAGCAAAATAGAAGAATTGTGCGTTCCAAAGACGCGTCATTACGCTTTCCCAGTTCTGCCCCGTTCCATTCGAAGTGCCAACGTAGCAGAGGCGAGCGAGCTCCGAGCTTTCAGTGTCCCTGCCAAGTACGCGCGTTCGTGCAGTGCGTGAATCGTTCAGGGAAACATGCTTTCGCATGTAGCTTCGGCTTCGCCATCACTTAAAGTGAAACATACTTGCTCGCGGAGGAAAGAAAGCAGTACAAATAACAGAACTGAGTGTTTGATGGGACGCTGAGGCCGCGAGCTGCACAATTCTTTTTTTTTTTTTTTATGCACTCGTTTATCGCGCATGGACAGATGCATAGCCACCTCTCTACTGACAAAGCCTGGCAGATCGCCACGAGAAGCGGCCGCCGAAATGGAAAAAGTAGAGCGCCAGACAACGGATGAGAGGAGAGCCCCGTGACGGGCGCCCCGCTGCGGCGAGACGCCGAAACACACTTCTCCCGAGCGATGGAATGTACTCTCGTGCTCCTCGCGTTCCTCGCGTTGCCGCTTTTTTTTTTCTTGTTGGGTTTGAAAAGCCCTGTTTCGGGTCCTCGCCGCTGCAAAAGCTCTGCGCTGACATTCAGGTTCCCCGAGAAATGGCCTGTGCTACCAGACCCTTGCGCTCCAAATCTGCGACCGCGCGATCACTCTATGGCTCCGTCGTCGGTCTGCCAGGCTTTTGTGAGTATTAGGGTGCCTTCATGTGCGCTTTGCTTGGGGTGATGACATCTGGCCATTTTGTTTCGAACGCTTATTTTTATTTGTTTGTTCTGAAGCGCGTGAAAGAGCGTGTCCCTGCACGCGCTCGTGGCGCTGACTGTGCTACGGCGACATTTTGTTTCCTGCGATTTCTTTGTATTTTCCCTGCGAGCGCGTGCTGTCGGCATCGGGTACTACAAACGATGGCATCACCCTAAACAGAAGGACATTGAGGCACTCTAGTGAGTATAAAGGAGGACAGATGCTGAGAGACGCGTGCACGCGTCTCGTGCATAATCGGACGTGGATGGTGCGGCCAGCATTCCTCATGGTCGCTTCTTGCGGAGGCGCTCGAGCGCCCCCTGCCAGAGAGTAACGGGCCTAATTCCGTAGAACGCCATTGATCGGTTGTGTCGCTCAAGCAGACGCGAGGGTCATCAACAGATGGCACTATCTCAGAACTCGCGCCACTGATCGGTGTTGCGCTCAGGGCCATCAAAAGATGGCACTATCTTGGAACTGTGTGGTACCGTTTGAATATTTTGCTCCGTGAATAATATGAATTTTTAATTTATCTTGGCAATTGATTGGTTAAACTCGGTGTCGTGTGCCATACACGGAGAGATTGGGGTGAGGACCTACAGTGGGACCCGCGTGTACAAGTTCCCTCGGAGCTCGCGGAGACCGGAGAAACTCGGCGCACGATGACTGCGCAGTTTTTGAGCGCACGACGAGTTTTTCGCACCAATCACGAAGGGAAGTGAGAGGCGAGGGAGGTCGTGAAGAGGTTGGCGGCTATACTTCCTTCTGGGAAAGTGAGCGGTGTATACGCAGGGTAAATCCAAATCCTTCAGATTGGCTGAGCCTGACTGGAAGAGACGCTTTCTGCAGACACGTCTCATGTGCGGCTGTGCGTGTGTCTGCACGCTCACCCATCGGTGGCAAACCAGAATGCTTCTTTTCCTGTCCTCATAGAGCATTACAAGAAGAGCATCGCAATAGTTGCAATTCCAAGCCAGTTTTTTGTTTTCTTCTTTTTTTTTTGCTAAATATAGTTTTGTTCCCTTGCAACTTGTTTCAGTCGTCTTTAAAGGAAATATAATTCAAAGATTTTAACTGCAATAGCAGCCAAGTATGGTGTACAGAAGCGCAAAGAAGCCGGATCGCGGCGGTCGGAAAAACACCCTTTTTACACGATTTATGAATATCGATCTGTGTAAAAAGGGCGTGCTGACGTTTTACACCCCTTATCCACGACCTTTTTACTCCCCACTTGTAGCGATGGTTTCTGAAATCGTGTAGAAAGGGTATATGGGCGAATTTTTCGCCCTTCATTCACACGGTGTGAGAGGGGCGTAATGGTGATGCTGTCCAATACACCCATGATTTCATCGCCGTTCATGTTTAATGCTTTGGTGAAACTGTTGCTGATGTACGGCGGTATAAACATCGAGTATGATCAATCGTCACACGAAATCGCGCATGATTGGGAAGTGCTAGAGAATAGTTCTTGCAACTCCGATCCAACTCTCCGTCCGACACGAGCCGAAAATTACGCGTCGCGCGTGCATCAGTTTTATCAGTTCAACTTCGATTTAAAAAAAAAAATAAATAAAAAGAAGCAGAACCACACCTTTCTGTGAAGTGTGTAAGGAATTTTTCAGGGTGTGAGAAATAACTTTCTTCTATGGCGTTTTTGTACACCAATAAGGGTGTGAAAGGGTACACCAATAAGTTGTGACCCATGCCATTTACACCAGTAAGGGTGTGAAAATGTTTAGTGTGTGCGGCAAAGCGAGGCTGCGTCTCGGCCGCAGCACGTGGATGGACCTCAACTGCACAACGCACGTCACGCGTTCTTCTCCAGCTCGGAGTGCGTGCACGAGGAAACGGGAGTGAAGATTCTTAGCAAAGGCCATTCTAATGTCCGTTCGTTGACGCTCCATACTATATGCTGTTCTGGAGAAGAAGAAACATATAAAATAGCGCGCATTTGATTGTGGGCAACGAATCCTAATAAAAGCGTGATCGTGAATGTACACGTGTATTCTGAGCGTTAGTGAAAAGGAATCTGGTTAGTTCTCGCCCTTCAAGCTCCAACTCCGACCTTATCCGGTCTGCCTCAAATCCTCGGACTTCTTGTACCACCCCGAAGCGTACACTCTAAAAAAAAAAAAAAAGGGTGTCGCCTTACACCCTTTTGTCCCATAAAATGCACACCCCAAAACTTTAGTTCGACGTACAGCGCACTATAGTAGAACAGACGGCCCCAAATTTTACGAAGGGCTTGATAACGGTGCGATTTAATTTATTAAATAGCTAAAACACGTATCGAAAACCACAAAAAAAAAAACACTGAGGTTTTGAGTAGGGCCAAGAAAACGCCGATTATTTTTTTTTTGTTTTTTTTAGTATTCAGTAACACGTACGTTAGCTATTTTATTAAGTTGTACCCCTCGGCTAGTAACCTCTCTTGAAAGTTAGTACCGCCCGTTCGACGTCAGTGCGCTGTACGTAAAACTCAAGTTTTGGGGTGTGCATTTAATGGGACAAAAGGGTGTAAGGCGACACCCTGTTTTTCTGAGAGTGTACACACGACACCAGTGGCGTCACTGAAGGAGCGGGGGGGGGGGCATTTTGGGTGTAGCGCTCAGGGGGGCAGTGAAGCGAAAAATTACGGATAAGTAATACTGTCCTACGCATAATAAAAAAAAAAAAAAACAGAAAAAAGGCATACGTTCGGGTAAAAAACTAGAAAGTTACAGTCAAACCTTGCTAAGCTCAGACAACTAACAGTGAAGTATATTGTAGCCATAAATAAATCCAAACTAGATTATCTGTAGCGGCTCGAAGATGGAATGAAATCCAACAATACGCAGTTCTGCAAGTTTAAGAAGCGACGCGAAAGTGATCAGTTTGGGATACGAGCTGATCACTGATGGGTCATGACTCTCGAAAAACCCGTGTTTTTAACGAGTATTTTCAATCGGTGTTTTCTCCACCGGGAAATACAACGCCCGCAACACGTTTAGTCCACTATACGACGATAGGCCTCCTTTTGGGGTTGATGTTGAAGGTGTCTTAAGGCTCTTAAAAAGCTTAGGCGAAAGGGAAGCGATTGGTCCCGATCAGATATCGCCTAGAGTACTAAGACGCTGTGCAAATGACGTTGCTCCGTATATTTTTATAATATTTACTAAATCGTTGCTTGAGGGGGCATTAGCGTACTACAGCAACGTAGCTTATGTGATCCCAGTGCAGAAAAAGGGACCCAAGAACCATGTTAGGAACCACAGACCGACTTCTTTAACATCCATTTGTGGTCAATTGCTCGAGCGCATCTTATACAGCCCGATAATGCAGCATCAATAGTCCTTTGAAACCCAAGAAGGTAGGGCGAGGGTTAGACGGGCCGGGGAGGAGGAAGCAGACGGAACGCTGGAGAAGAGAGGGGGAAACCTCCTTCTCTCTTTAGCGTTCCGTCTGATTCAACGGGCTTAGAAAGGGTTAATGGTGCACTACACATCTGACCGAGGTTTATGACGATCTTTTTAATCCTATCGATATTGAGGGGGCGGGGTTTATTTTGTATTCCTTCAGAAAAGAGTTGGCACTGCGTATCGCACTCGTTTTTACTTCAGAAGTTAGAAAGTCTAAAAATACAACACTACCGTCCAAACATTGATACAGTCTTATTTGTGCTCGCGTCAACAATGTGTTGTTTTCAATGGTGAAACGTCCCACTTTGGTGAAGTTGCCTGTGGCGTGCCACAGGGGTCATTTTAGGGCCATTTGTGTTCCGATTTATCGATGCTATTCCTATTGATGTTACATCCCAATTAATATGTAACATCAATATGTTACAATATCAATTGTTTGCCGATGATTGTGCCGTTTACGAATGTATACATAATGAGGAGGGCTCTGGGAAGCTGCAGGCTGATCTATACCCGTGTTCACCATAAGAACCGTAGTAAAAAAAAAAAAAAAAGTCTGGCTCCAGGCGGAGCATTACTAATTTCCCCCTTTATGTTGATAATTAAGATAAATGTAGGTGAATTTTAGACTAGATATATGTTATCTAATGAAGACGTACACGTTCCAAACGCCAAAAGAATCGCTTTTTCCTCCGACAACCAAATCTCGTAAGAACTACTTCGTGCCGCGTATGAACAATGCGCAAAACTTGGTTGTTGTTTTTTTCTTGAGGTGAAAACGGGTATAGATAAAATGGAACACTGGTGCAGTGAGTAGGGAATGCAGCTTAACGCAAATACAAAATCTTGTTCATGTCAGTTTCACTCGTAAGAAAAAGATAGTGCAACGTTAGTACCGTTTGAACAATGAACTGGAAGCGAATGATAATAAAGTAAAGATATCTTGGAATCACCTTGTCATCTGACTGCACGTGGGTGCGCAGATTATGACGTTACAGAGAGGGCGGGTCGAACACTCGGCTTTGTTCAACGAAACCTGAAACGCGCCACGCAAAGTATAATAGAACTCGCTTACCTAACCTATGTGCGCGTTGGAACGATGCAAATGCCCTACTTTGAGTTCTAGACGGCGTGAGCGCGATCTCGTTTTCCTGCATAAATGCATTCATGGTTTAATTGATTGCCCAGATCTCACATCTGCTATTATTCTTCACGTTCCGAGACGAGTTTTGCGGGTTTCTCCGACTTTCCATGGTAATCAGATCATCCCAACCAGCCCCATGACCCGTAACCAACACTTCTACAATACCCTCAGTGGCGCAGCCATTGATGTTTTTAACCTAAATTTCGTAGCTTTTAAGACTTTTGTAACTAACCTATTGAACATTTTGTTGTGCATCATTTCCAAGGCGTCAAGCTGTTCATGAGCACAGAAAATAAGCAAATGAATGAATGAATGAATGAATGAATGAATGAATGAATGATTGCCTGCTGCTTGGAAGAATCATGTTGATGGCCTGGAAAAAAATACAGATTCGTGCCGCTCGCTTTGTCCTGGGCCAGTATGGCCGTTGAGCAAGCGCCACTAATATGAATCAATGACTAGTTTCGTGTTCACTAGAGCTTCGACGAAAAAAAAAAAAAAAAAGCTTGCGATTCAAATTCTTATATAGTATGTATCGTAACACGACTGGTATTATTAGCTCATCCTACCTTTTAAAGCCCTAATACTTTTCTCTCCGAAAAGATCATGGACAGAAAATACGTGGGTACAGGACTAGGACTGAGCTGTGCAGAAATACGTTTTTTTTTTTTTTTTTTTTTTTTTTTTTGTCAAGACTGTCAAGGACTGGAACGCAATGAAAAAAAAAACAATAGTAAGTGCTGCAAATGCCGAAACATTTTTTTTTTTTCAATATTGTTTGCACCCCGCAAAAATGCCTTAAGAGGCTCTCCAGGAGTTTTATGAATAAAGAATAAAGGGTGTCGCGTCGGGCCACGAGAGAAAGAGAGAGAGAGAGAGAGAGAGAGAGTGGGGGGTGGTTGCGACGGGCCGCCGCTCCGGGTGCCGCTGACCCTATACACTCGAAAAACAGCCCATGCGTTTTCTTTTCCGCGCAACACTGAGAGAGCCAATCAGCGCAACTTACGGAGGCAGCTCAGCGAATGACGATGCCAAAACATCCGTTTAGACCTCAAAATTGAAGTCTGCGCTGTGGCATTATGCAATGCAAAGTAATGCCACAGCGCAGGCTTAATTTTAAGGTCTCAACAGATGTTCCGCCTCATGATTCGCTGAGCTGATTTCCTAGATCGCAGAGATTGGCTCTTTGAGTGTTTTGCGGGTGAGTAGACGTGCAGGAAATTCTTAGAGTGTAGCGAGGCTACTGGCACACACTTCCGCGTGAAACTTTCGGGAGAAAAGCTCTTCCAAGATTCGTAAGTCTTTGCTGGTATGAATGGTAGATGTCCTCAAATGTCACCTTGAAAAGCTGCATATGGATCAACGTAGGATGGGAAGTACGAGTGCAGTTGTTTGGAACTGACGTCACTGCAGTCAGGGTGCACGTTTGGCCGCAAACGTCAATACGGCATGTCCAAAGCGAGGTCTTTTGACTCGTGCCGCAATGCACGTCCTCGCAACTGCTTGGCGAGGCAGTATACTGAATTGAGCTATCAAGACGGCCTTTTTCTTTTCTTTTTTTCAGGGGCTTTATAGTCGGGACACTTGGCCAAAAAGTCGGCGAGGAATTCGAGCGCCGTGATTGGATGGCGCCAAGGTAAATAACGCGGCGCTGGCCAATCACGACCGCCGGATTCCTGCCGACTTTTTTCGCCAAGCGTCCAGATTATAGAGCCCCTGTGTGGGATCGTGGCAGGTGCCTTGTGTGCCCTAATGAATGTCTTTAAAAAGAGAGGACGATGCACCGTTTCTCATTAGCCATATTTGGGATGAGTCGATGCGTTCTTGTTGGCGCTAATGTGGATGAGCAGAGAAAGTCCTCTTGTCTTATTATTTGAGGCGCTCACGTCTTGGGCTTTTTTAAACGCTAACCCGCGTTTGCCCAACCCAGGCACTGCGCGTGCGCGGACACCAGAGGGAAAGTCAGCGCAGTGCCGAGAGCAGCCTCACCGCCGTGACGTCATAAAGCCCTATCCCCACCGCCACTTTCTGGCCGCTTTGAGCACTTGATTGTTGGAATAATATATTTTTTTTTAATTAAACGCTAAAGCCTCCATCCTGAAAAAAAAAAAAGTATCTGAGTTGACTTTTCTGCAGAAAATGAGGCAACGAATCACGGCGAATAATAAAAGCGATACCGGCGAACGGTACATGGGCAATGAGCACATTTTTCGGATCGATTATGAGCTTGGTCATTGAATATGGTCCGAAACAATCTTAAAAACAAAACAAAACGCCAACCGGTGAAAGGGATGGAAACACCGGTCACCGTTGTGAAAGTAGACTGCGTTGCTGACTCAGCTACGGACCCAACATGCGGGAACGGGAGGAGCAGAAGCAGGTGGTGTATGAGAAAGCGAGCGGAGAGGGGTGGAAAGAACAAGAATGATAGGAGCAGAAACAGGTGGCGTAGAAAAAGCGCGCGGAATGAGGAGGAGCGGGCAGGAAGGCGTGCTTCTTGGTGACCCAGAAAATTCAGCGCAAACGCTTTGTATCCGGGTGGTGCTGATGGGAAGCGCGCGCAGCGTCAGAAAAAGAAAAATGATGTGACGTAATCTGTTTATGCAAGACGCAGATTCTGTCTCTACGTCCGTGCCATTTAACCTCTAGCCGTCCCAATGGCACCAAGACGCAGGCGCCCGCCTCAAGATCAGGCTCCTAACGATTGGGAGCGGAAACGGCCAACATCGATTGCGTCTTTGCACGAGGCGTTTGTGGACGATGTTGCGTGGACTTTGGAATGTGCTTATCGGTACATAAACCGTTCTCTGTATAACGTCAAAATCAGAAGACAGCGCCAGAAGACAGTGTTGTCGCTGTTTTTGTTGTTCTTGACGGTGCGTCCAGAACAACAAAAACAGCGACAACAACCGCGACAGTCACTCAAGTGCCACCAACGATCTTCACACTGCGTTTGCGTGCGGCGAAATTCCGTGAGAACCACCGTAACAATCCTAAGGTTGAAAGACTCGTGGAACATTAAAAGTAATTCAATACAATTTTATTTCGTTTCAAAACCTTATTTGCCAAAGATGGTCCATTTAAACGCGTTTCATAGAATGACCAAACATCCAGCCAATGTTTTTAAGTGCGGTATTAGATCACTTTTACATTGTCTAAGCTGCACTCCAGCCAAAATTCGAACTTATAGCCCAAGTTTAACGAACTAACTTGGGCCGGGGGCACCCCGGCATTTTGCTCTTTAAGTAATCTGGCGCTGTTCAAGGTTCCGGAGCCTGCCACCGTCGCTTGATCATCAGCGCCACCGTGGCCATATGAGGCATCACTGAGACGGCTAAAATCGGCAGCGCCGCGGGCGTACCCTCGCCAGATTACGTCATTACCAACTCCGAACATTGTGTTGTCGCGCACTACGCTACCGACTGTTTTCAAAATGCATCGAATGTTAAATATATTAATGCGTATGCGTGTGTGCTTCTAGCATTAGGGAGATTTAGTAGGTGCCTTCCTCGATAGGTTGAGACAACCAAAAACGGGAACTAGCAGACAAAGGCAGCATTCTTTTTTTTTTCGTTACGTTGTTTGCGCGCATTACAAACTTACAAAAGCGAAGACTTCATCGAGCTTCCCTCCTCTACAAAAACGGAATTAAAAGCGCCCCCCCCCCCCCCCCTCTCACCCTCACCTACGCTTTTTCTTCGAGTGAACTCTTCCCGCATGAATAACTGACCTCATTTTGGCGATAAGCTTGTTTCCCTTCTGCACGACAAAACCTGAAGACAATTTCGGTGTCTGAGGAATGCCTTTTTGTGCAAGTTCAAAGTAGTTTGGACGGTGTCGTACGCATTTACTCGTCGCAAGCTGATGCTCGTTCTCGTCGATTGAATATGCTGTTCTCTTTTGCATAGAACACAAATAAATGCCGCACGGATAACCTTTTCTCGTGGGGTAAGTAATTTTCTTTGCAGCGGAGCTGTTATGGGCTAGTTTCCCCAGTTTCGTGTCCGCAAGCAAACAAATGATGACACGAAACTCTGGACAGCTTCCGCTATCTATGAGCGACGGCTGCAACCAGATGGTCTGGTTGCCGCCGTCGCTCATAGATGGTGCAACTTTTCCAGCCTTTCCACTCTGGCTTGCCGACTTGCGGACGGCCATTACTTCATTCCCACCATAGCACAGCTTCGCTGGTCTTCCTTCTTCAGCAGAGTGGAAAGGCTGAATTTTTTTTTTTTTATTTGTATTCGGCTACGTCGAGGAAGCCGACTAACTAGAACATCCGAAATGGTGAAAACGGCCGAGTTATTCCTCCCGTGTGTTCTTTACGTGTGTGACAACCTCGGCTACTTACATGTGCGTACCATTTCGGAGACGTGTGACTAAAAGGGGTAAGAGTTTCGAGACGACACTTCCGATAAGCTCCTCAGCGCGGATTCGTGTGTGTATACTTTGAAGACTTACGTGTGAACGTCCGGTAAATATTAGAGCCGTTATTTTTAAGAATACTTGCTACAGCTTCGCGGCAACGGTGTACGAATTGTGAGACACTTTCGTGGTGTCTATGTGAAACGAGTTCTTTTGCGTAAGCATACATGCATGCTCCAGTGCCTGATGCAGCAACATAGGATGGTTGAGGTGTTTATTTGACCACGTTAATTTTAATTCGCTTTATGTTAACTACTCTTTTCTTACCTGTTGTGCTTAAGATAAATTCATGATAAGGTTCCTCCGGTAATCCCATAACGCTTCTGCAATATATTTTAAGTAATAAAAAGAAAGACATTTCTAGGTACCTGACTGAGCTTCTTAGAATGCGGCATAGGCTGCGCTGCAAAGACAACTCTGAGAAAACTGAAAAAAAACTGAAAAACAAAAAAAAAACGAAAATCTACTCAGCCTCTTTGTTGTAACGCGAATGCACTTGTATCCTAGTTCTATGCGAGAGAAACCAATCGAAAGTCAGATATGTCGGAGAAGGTGGCAAGAGCAAACAAGAAATGCCGGCTCCGTGATCGCCAACTATTTGCATGTTCAGCCATGGTATTTTGCATTCTGGTCGCGATATATTTTTTTATGTAAAAAGAAATAAACGTTGCGCAGTATTCATCTACACTTTTAGCCTTGACCAAGATTTGTTGTGACTACAAATAAAAGGTAGAACCCTTATTTTGTTCGTTGTCCTGAGACAAATATGTGGGAGCGTTTATCGAGAACTGGGTATCAGTCAGGTAGGAATATGAGAGACATAAACTATGACGTAAATCCCGTTTTGCTTCGATATTACACGAATATAAAATCGCACACGGAAGCTCGACCCCAAGCTAGGCACCTAGGCTCATATATCCGTTGCATTGCACCGTATAAAAATCGAAGAAATCGTAAGCGTGCATATTTCCAATCACGTGGCTGCAGCAAAATCTACTTGCAGAGTCCATTTCTTAAAAAAAAGACGTCGCTCGATCAAGATGTGTCCGCGGAGCAGGGAGCAGTGAGAATGGACTGATATCTGACTCAAGAGTCATCGCATCAAATCCAAAGACAGCGTCGGGCTTCGAGCGCATTCATTCCAAATATCGAGTCAAATAGCATATCTAGAAATCTATCTCAAGCCAGGCAATGTGAACGGAATGCTTGTTTTCCACGGAATTGATTCCTCTTCGACGGCATTGTATTTTCCACGGCCTCGACGGGAAGCTGCGCAGCTTCGCACCTGCTAAACTTTCGGGGACAGTCCGGTACTCAACAGCAGCTTCAACGGTTGCTGTTCCTCGACATTTGATAGCAATGTTAAGAATGAATGACCGAAAACGCACGAATCAACTCCTTCATCGTGGGCGTAAACAACGCCCACGAGCAAGCAGGCTGGCGAAAGGGCCTTCCCTGTGTTGCAAATATTTTGAGCTAGATGGCGCGATATGTCACACCAAACTTGATTCCCCCGAGGCTATATAGGCACTATTTCCACCGGGAAATAAGTAGCTATATAGCTTTTTTTTTTCCAATTTGTGCAATTTTTTTTTTTTTCAGGTACCAAAAATGAGAAACTGCGTAATTTAGTTTTGATGCAACAATAAAACAAATATTCACATACAAATTGTTGTGTTTATTACGACTCAACATGTATTTGTTTACTTCAGCCACATATGTTTTACCTGAGTCGAAAGGCTGTCACGAAGAGGTCGCTTAAAATACCCGTATTTGGTACAACTTTGCGTCACAGTCTTAAAAGTAGAATCATAGTTGTGCTGTTGAACTAAGGTATTAATTACTATGCATAAAATAATTAAATGTGTACATCGTCGCCATATATATCGTGAAATATAGTTTACAAAATACGTGTCAAAATACACAGGACGACGACGCAACTGGGCTAAAAGCAATAATATTATTAAAATGTCTCGAAAGTTTTAGAACAAGCCCTTTCAGCCAGACTTGGACGTAGTTCAACTACTCTACTCAAACTACTGTAGTTTAACTACTTTTCTGAGTAACTTGGCAACTTTCAATTACACCTTTATTTGGGTAATTAGTAGTTTACTTTAACTACATTTTTCAGGTAACTTCTACTCAAATTACTAACTACTTTCGAAATCGCCGGCAGATGAAGCGGTCTTCCCGAACAAGGGGCCCCCTCGCAGCCGTAGAAAATGCATCACAGGGCGTCCTTGGGCCAAGGTGGCGATGAGCAGCCAAAACATAACACCGACGCGCACGAACGCAGGAAGAGCAAGCCTTGGTCGGGTATTGACCTAATCCGGTAATGCACGCAGGCTCCGCGCCTTCAGCTGCAACCGTGCAAGCAAAGACGTGGGCACTCCGAAGGTTGTTGTTTTCATGTTGCCTGCCCTTTGTGAGTTCTGACTCAGGCGGTTTGGGGGTTCTACAGGAGGCGCCACTGGCATGAACTCGCAGCTAAGCGCCTGTTCCCATCGTCGCCTCGTCGTCAGCGAATACTCGCTTGCACAGCCGGACTCCACCGCACAGAAACACAAACACGGATAATCCGTTCATAAGAGCACATTCCCGCTGCCAGCTGCAACTGTACGAGCGTCAATGCTTGTTCACGTAATCCTTCGAGCCCTTCCTACCTTCCACGACAGGGAGACCTCCTCTTTGTTGAAAACGATTTACTTGTCAGGCGTGTCAGGCGCGTGAGGATACCGTAGTCGCCGGCGAGGGTTGCGCGTCACCCTTGGGAGTTCCTTTTATTGGACCCGGCGTCAGCGGCGAAGTATACTTCGTTTTATCTTCTGTTAAATAAAAAAAAAACTTTTTTTTTTCGGTAGCGTAGCACTAGCACTGCAACGATACGCGCAGTCGTCCGGATGATCTCATCGTCGTGGCGTGAGACTTGAACCCATGACGGTCAGGTGCACTCGCTCAGCGTACTCTCCGAACGTCGTGGGAATAAAGAGGGGCCAGTCACAACAATCTCAACTTGCCGAAGAAAAAGACAAAAGGAGGAGAGTTTGTTATACAACCCCCCAAACGAGGCAAACCTCACATGTTTTGTCATGGACACCTAAGATGCCAACACTCGCTTACCCGACCGTGCACAGCCTATTTCTCAAACTCAACGCTGCCGTTCCATCCAGCGCGTCGGTGGAACGTCTTTTTAGCTGAGCTGGGGACGTCGTTAGGAGGAAAAGGCTTAAACTCTCCTATCGATAACTTAGAAAGTAAATTGCTTCTGCGAGCGAATAGACAATTTTGGTGAAAACGCAAGTCATAAAATGACTGCATTTATTTCAGGCTCGCAGGGTTTTTCACGAATCAAAACTGCTGTTCATTTTGCTACCACAAAAATATAAAAAAGTAACTTCGAAAGTAAATTCAAAGTAACTCGCTACTTTTTACAGTAGTTAGTAGTTTACTCAATTACTATTACAAATGTGTAATTTCTACTCTACTCCAATTACTTTCGGCGTCGATACTCAGTAACTTAACTTAACTACCTTTTTTGAGTAATTTGTACATGTCTGCAAGTTTCAGCCTACCTTTGATAGCACACTTAAAACAGAAAAAGGGTGTCGTCTTACACCCTTTTGTCCCATATCATGCACCCCAAAACTTTAGTTCGACGTACAGCGCACTATAGTCAAACATACGGCCCCGAATTTCACGAGGGGCTTGATAACGGTGCGATATAACTTATGAAATAGCTCAAGTACGTATCAAGGACCACATAAAGAAAAAACTGAGGTTTCGCAGTAGGGCCAAGAAAACCCCGATTAATATTATTATTTTGTTGTAGTCAGTAAAACGTACATTAGCTATTTTAATAAGTTGTACCACACGGCTATCAAGCCTCTCGTGAAAGTTAGTGCCGTCAGATCGACGTCAGTGCGCTGTACGCCGAACTAAAGTTTTGAGATGTCTTATATGGGAGAAAGGGTGGAAGAATACACCCTTTGTTCTGAGAGTGTAGGGCTGTCATGGACACTTTCTCGTCCCTCTCGAACAACCTGCACGTTTCCGACGTCGATTTAGTTCGCATACCTGCTTCCCACAGAGTATTTCTCTCTCTTGTTTCGCTCTGTTCTTAACTGATATTTCATGATCTGTCTTTTCAATGTTGCCTGGAAACATTGCGATCCATTTCTCAGTTGCCTTCTTCATTTTGTCTCGACACTACCCCTGCGTACACAGACACTTTTCGTGGCCACTACCCCTAATTAGCTTCTTTCCGTCTGCCCTCGAATCATATCTTGATGGATGGATGGATGGATGGATGAATGGTAATGGCTATACCCTTTGTAACGGGCGGCAGCTTGAGCCACCTACCCTACCATTTCATCATCTTTCTTTTTTTTTTTTTTTTGTGATGTCCATCTTGAGTCTCTTCGCACACTCTGATTTGGGGTTTGGCCATCTAATGCTCCCAGGGACCAGGTACCCTTGCAGGACTGCAGTTCCAAAAGAACTACCATAAGCCAGGGTAGGATTTAAGGGGCAAGGGAGGGGAGGGGGGGGGGGCGCTCCCAAGGGAAACTTTTTTATGAAAAAAAAAACCGATATACACCAGCTTTTTATTTAGGAAGAAATGTTTACTTTTCGGTGAAATGACAAACAGCAAATATTAGAAATAGACGTGGGCAACGCTTCGTTTGTGACGTCATATCCGTCCGTGACGTCAGATCACTCCGCAGAGTCCCCAGGCCTGGTCCATAAATCCGCCCCTATATACAATGCATCCTTTCCAAATCTCTGTTATCACTTAATCCTACAGTTCCACGATATGGCCTCCATTACCTCTAGATATATGTTGCCTTTATCATTTGCATCCCTCTTCTAGTTCACCGAGATATTCCGTACCTTTGTTTATCCATTCCCCTAAGTACCTGTATACTTATCCACGAGGTATAGAAGGCGCTGGGGGGATCTTCCGACAGCAGCCTTCATACTCCGTGGAGAAGTACAAGCACCTAGGGGGCACAGAATATTTTTGGATACTCAGGGGCCGACGGAGGACTCGTTCACGTGCGCGTACCCGAACCAACGTAACGGTAGCAGTGGCCGCGCGGTGTCGCGATGCATCCATTGCACGGACGGGACTCGTGGCTACGTTTACATGGATGTGACTGCGGCGCATCGGATCCAGTTAACGAATCGAATCGGTCCATATGTAAACGGCTAGAATCGGATAGGATCCAATCGGATCCGATCTATTCGATCCGATTCCATCCGATCCGATCCGATCCGATCTGATCCGATCCGATCCGATCCGATCCGATCCGATCCGATCCCCATCCGAATCGGGACTCTTCATGTGTACGCTAGCGGATCGAATCGAGTGCTCGATCGAGGAATCACGGGAGCGTTGCGCTGCATGCCGCTAGGCCAACCGGAAACCTCGGAAGCAATCGAAAGGTCACGAGGTTTGCGTTGTGATCCTTCGACATGAGGTGCCGCTACTGCTCGATCCGAATCCATGTAAACACAGTGGTTGAAGTGGATCCGATTCGCTAATTGGATCCGATGCGCTGCTGTCGCATCCATACGTAGCCACGGGTTCCGTTCGCTGAGCGCCGTTGCGAGTGAATCCCGGGTCTCGGAGAGCGTGCCTCGAGGCGCTGGTGGAGGGGGGGCCGTGCTATCAGCGACACGCCATGTGCTCGGTGTGGACACAGGGCGATAAGGCCCCGCCGATAAGCCGGCGTCCATCTACCTTCCCCCGAGAGCCCCCGGCGCAACGCCATCTGGGCGTCCCAGAAATGCGCCCTCCCGTCCTTCGCCGGGCTCCAGCCCAAAATGGTGGCAGGCCCATCTCTGTATGGTCCCGTGACGTCGTTGTCGCTATGCGGTGGATATATCGTCCGATCATGAGGTCAGAAGGGTGCCTTTCGTGCGGCCACATTCGGGTATTTGCGGCCACATTTGAGATAACCTTCGAAAGCCTTCCCGGCGATATTCCCGGTTTTCGCGAAAAATAGCGGATAGGGTCCGGGGTATGGGGACGGAATCGATACGTTCGTTCATTTGTTTTGGTGCTGCGCAAAAAATAATCTGCCTTCAAAACGTGCACCAAGACAAGCCGGGTTCCGTCCGATCGTCGTGAAGTGACTATCGTTGACACAGTATATTAGATATGCAGTATTATTTGAGACATCTCTCAAATCTGATCGGATAACGCAGCACCGTGGGGTAGGTACAATATATGTTGTTCGATTGATGAGACTCGTTGAATTCCATGTTGTGGACGGGTAATACCCATGCACCTCGGCTATCCAGTGGTGTGGTCAAATATTGTCGGCAGTTAAGACCTTTGTAAATTGACACGGCTGAGTGTATGGTGCCGTAAAAAATCGAAATTAATTGAAACAAATATTCCAGTTGCATTTGTTCTGTCGCGCACGGACCCACCTAAAATAGTTTTCATTTGTTTGTTTTTGTTCCCAAAACATCATACAACGGTTTCTTAAAAACCTCGAGAAATTATATTTGCCTAGAACAAAAGAGAAAAAAAAAATTAAGGCTTCAATCCACGCTGTGAAGTTGATTGGACAGCGAAGCTGTAGTATCACCTACAACGAGTGCCCACTGCACAATAGACCCTTTTTATGGCAAACGCCACCAGGTGGTGCTCCAGTCTTTGACGTCCCAGAGAACTTCCGGTTTATAAAAGGAATGAACAAAGGCCACCTGAACACCGCTGCTTGAAATGTAGATGACAACCATTTCTCCAGATGGACGCCAAAAGAACGAAGGAGTGCGAGATCTGTTAAAATGTTTCGAGTGTTCTTGTAAACCAACTTGGCTCCTCCGAGATGGAATATTGTACAGCCGAAGGCCTTCGTTAAATCTCCGACTTTGCTGTCCGTGTAGCATTTGTGCTTTCTAGCACTGCTGACATAAGCAAGCTGAACAGTCTTGCAAAGACCGGAAGTCACTTGGGACGCAAGCGGCAGTCCATGTTTGTAAACAGCAAAAGGGTCTATATCCAATGATTGACGAAAGAAATGTAAATGCACTGTACCCAAACTTTTTTATACATGAAAGACTTGGTTCGCTGCCGTTGCCACGGCAGCTTATGCACCCGCAATGTTTTCCGACAAACGCATGCGGGAAGCGCTGCGTGCTTATCATCTATCGCGTGGTTTTGACACTTGTTTTGTGGTTTTCCTATTGTGACAAGTGTCAAAACCACATGATAAGAAATAAGGCGGGCGCGATGGTTTTCTGTCGAACATTCTGTCGACTACTCTTCTGTCGACGGACACGACGAAACCCGACCAACGAGCCCTAGAGCTTCGCTGGAAAATAAATTGCGCCAACGCAGGCTGCCACAGCCCACTTGGCACGTACGAGAAACTCCTCAGCCCAGCGCAGTCGGGCAACACTGACCTACACTCTCGAAACCAGGGACGCACGCTGTAAATCGCTTCGTTCGAGACTGCCGCTGGAAATGTCTAGAAACCTTTGTCACAAGGGTGCCGCCATCATGAATTGTCGTCACTTCCAGTTTGGGCGAAAACATTGTTTTGCTGTTGCCATGCCAATGGAATACGTTTAGGATATAAGCGTAACCGTCATCCATTCTCGTTCTGCTTCCCTCTATTTTTTTTTTTTTTTTACTATTTGCAGATTGCAATGTTTTAGTATTTTTTCGTCGTCCATACCGGATATGCCTACCCTACCAGGTGACTGGGAACGAGATTTAACGAAAAAGGTCTTGCTCCGCTTTTCAACGCGACCGTCGCCATCGTGAATGGCGAAACTTGCTGTCGCAAACATCCCTTCGCTCTCACTACGGCAGCGGAAGCTGTTTGCGTTCTAAGCTTAGCTGTAACTCATTCTTCCTGTATTTTTTTTTTTTTCATGTAGAACTATGCAGTGTCGTGCGTAAAAATACCATCCTCAAAAATTTGTACCAAACTCTAAAAAAAAAAAAGAAAAAAAAAAGCGTGCGTCTACTTTTTCGCACAACACTCGGAGAGCCAATCAGCGCAACTTACGGAGGCAGCTCAGAGAAAAACAATGCCGAAACATATGTTTCGACCAATAAAAAAATGCAGTCTGAGTTGTGACATTAAGCAATGCAAGCGTGGCGTTTTGCATTGGTTAATGTCACAACTCAGACTACTTTTTTGTTTTGGTCTAAAAAACATATGTTTCGGCATCGTCATTCGCTGAGCTGCCTCCGTTGCTAATTGACTCTCTGAGTGGTGTGCGGGAAAGTAGACGCACGGGCTTTTTTTCGAGCGCAATTTCCGTTCAGACGAATACAGGAAACTGAATAAAAATACATGGGGTTGGCGGGAGACACAGAAGTGTGCCATCTCTTTGGCGAAGAGTGGTCAACTCGGTACCGAAAATATAACTGATATCAGTCATGTGCTCCTCTGTTTCCCCCCTTGCACTCTCGTTAAAAAGCACCTCGTGATCTCATCAAAACTGAGAAACACTTAGTTATGACACTTTTGTATTAATTGATGCGTTCCAAAACGTTCACGTGCAAGTCAGTAAACTTGTTTGCGTATGGATCCTGCGTAGTTAAATGCCCATTTTGGGCTATTAATAAATATTTAAAGTTATTTTACTATTAATGTGTTAGGTCAGCTCCGAGTCGTTATTATTAGCTTAAATTTAATTATATCATGCTATTCGTGTTCTTACGGGTGAAGTTGGCTTCAAGTGGCTCATATCGGTTTTGGGACTATACTAATACATGACCATATCAGTTTCACTTGGCTATTAATAACTATTAGCTACTATTCTTTCCACTTCTGAGGTATTGGTGTTTCAGGGATGGGATAAACTTCAAGTGGATATTATAGACTAATAATAATAATAATAATAATAAATTTATTTTCACACAAACTGAAATTCAAGTATTAAATACGGGCATAGCAAAGCCTGCAGATGGCTTGTATGATGACGTCCATAAAAATTTCAAAAGACCGTAATCGTGATTCGACAATGTAAGACAGAAAGTCGAAATATAACACAGAAAAAAAAAGCACAAAGAAAAATCACGGAAAAAGAAAAAAAAAAAACACGAAGCGGCGAAAAAAGCACGAAAAGCGTTATGCGAAAATGAAGTAAGAGGAAGAAAAATTGAAAATAGGCGAAACTAAGTTAAAATTCATTTAACTAATTACAGTTCAAGTTCGAAGCATGCCGATGCTAAATGAAATTAAAGTTAGTGCACTTGAGTTCCTTCTTCCTTTGGTTCAGGGGTGTAATGTCAGTGAAAGTGTCAGCGAGGGGCGTTGAACAAACACGGAACGTAGTAATTCCGAGTTCATTTACCGTACCTGGTCGAACAAATTGCCACTACAAAACGAGGAGCGTGACGAAGTATTCGGGGAGACTGAAATGGTGTTTTAAACTCAATTTCCAAAAGCTACGGAGCGCTGCCGTTTGTAGAAAAAGAGAACTGCAGATTAGGCAGTTGAAGACTTCGAAAGATATCATTGCTGCTGGAGAAATTCGAATGATATGTAACACTTGTCAGGATTCCTTTCTATAAAGAATGAACTATAGACTGCCAACGACCCGAACAGTTGCCAAACACCGTAACAGTAACGCCGTATCGAAGGATACTGTAAGCAAGCGTATGCACGATTATTTTTCTGATACCGACTGGCATAAAAACTTTAGCGTTATAAAGCATACGAGACACACTTCGTAATTTGCTACGAATATATGACATATGCGTGTTCCGAGACATATCAAAATCGAAATGTGCACCTAAGTATTTCGCGTGATCGACAGACTCGATTGATGCACAGTTGCATTGAGCACAACTGGAAGGGTGAAGCAAAACCTTTACTCGAGCCTGGCGTCTTTTAAGAGGGTTATGAAAACAGACCAGCTTTGTTTTAGAATAGAGCGGTTTATGTCTAGGAGGTTATCACGGAACCGATCCATTATATGGGAGATGTTTATTTCGAGTGTGTCGAGTGCATTAGAAAAAGTTAATAGGACGTGACACAAGGAGGGTATCATCGGCATATTGGTAAATTTTACACCCGTTGATAACCTGGGCCATGTCGTTCACGGAAATAGTGAAAAGTAGAGGAGAAAGAACAGAGCCGTGAGGCACTCCCGCCAGTAAAGAAAGCCGAGAACTTTTAAAGTTTCCAATTACACTCCAAAGAAAGCCCGTGCGTCTACTTTCTCGCACAACACTCGGAGTGCCAATCAGCACTCCGAGTAGTTATCATTTGGAATACTGGCTAACAATGCCTACCAATATCCATTGCTAGCCACTTGAAACCCATATGGTAAAATAAGGTGCTGATAGCACTTGAGGCCATTGCCATGCAAAAACATTGAAATAGCACATATTTATCAATTATACCTACCAGTAGCCATTGGTAGTCATTTGAAGCCATTCTAAGTCAAAAAGAGATGCTAATAGCCAATAATAGCAAATTCAAGCCATTCCATTGCGTAAGCACAGAATTAGCTGAAAATTACCAATACTTGTTACTAATAGCCATTTGTAGGCATTTCAGCTGCCAATCTAATAAACATACATGCCTACAGCTAAAAATAGCCACCTGCAGCCATTTTCATCCATAAACACTATAATAGCACAGAATTGTCAGTTATACTCGCTAATAGCCATTGCTAGCCATTTGAAGCCAATCTGGTTAGAAATAGATGCTTATAGCCAATATTAGATAATCCAAGCCAAACTGGCTAAGAATAGAGATGCCTATAGCCAATAATATCCAGTTGAAGTCATTCAAATCTTTACACGCTCTAATTGCGTAAATTGTCTAATATATTGATGCTTATAGCCAATAATAGCCTGTTTGAAGCCATTTCAATCGATAAACACCTAAATAGCACAGAATTGTCAACTATATTCACGAATAACCATTAGTAGCCATTTCAAGCCAATCTGGTCAGAAATATATTTTAATAGCCAACAACATCCACCTGAAGCCATTCCAGATCATAAACAGAAATAACTCAAATTTTTCAATACTTTTCAATAATAGTAATAGCTATTTGTAGCCATATCAAGCAAATATAAATAAAACTGAGGCTCATAGCCAATAATAGCTAATCGAAGCCATACTCAATCACCAACACCAAAATGGATAATTGCCTATTATCTCATCAATAGCTATTGGCAGCCATTTAGGTCAATCTGGTCAAAGAAGATGCTAATAGCGAACAAAAGCTATTTGAAGCCGTTCATATGTGTAAACGAAAAAATCACGTAATTAGCAATAATAATCACTTTTAGTTATTTAGAGCCATTTCAAGTCGATCTCATAAAAAATAAGTGCTTATTGCCAATAATGGTCGTTGGAGCCAATGGCATCTAACAAAACATGTCTCGGTAGAAATAAAACAAATCAGATAGCCTGCTCAGAAAAGGTAATTAAATATTGAGATTGTACAAATCCTGACTGGTCTATACAGCACACTGCATTTTGACATCAAAAGACCAAGACGTCCAATATCACGAACTGATGCTCTCTATGCTTTGTCGAAAAAAAAAAGGAATAATAATTTACAGTTTATAAATTTTTCGACTGTGTCAGGCCCACTTAATGCATTTCCGGTGAAAATAGTTGTCCACTCCCTGCAACGAGGTAGGGAGGCTTAGAGCGACAAACTGGTATCCCATTCACCAGACAAAAGTGACCCCCACTTGGCTGCCGCCATGTTGTACAATTTGACCACTAAACACGTGACCGTACCAAATCCCGAGGCTTTTACGCAAAACTGAGTGGAGATTTTTATTGCGATCGCCGTAAGAAAAAAAAAAAAAACATGATAAACTGTGTTTTTCAATACTGTTAGCCCGAGAGATTAGTGTCTAGCTCGGATAAAAATACAGGAATACCGCACTACGGCTGACGCCATCAACGGAGGCATTGCGAAGCTGCCCTGAGTTTTTGTCGTAAAGCCCATTTTGGACTTAAAACAAACGAAACATAACTTATCTCGTCAGTAATGTTATTAAAGGTCAATAAGCAATTATTTGTGCGCGGCTACTTCGTTAAAATCTAGAAGAAAAACTATAAGCTCGCGTGTCTAGCGGTCAAGAATGCGCAACATGGCGGCGGCCAATGGGGGGGTCCCTTTCAGCTGCCAGTTTATCGCTCTAAGGCCCTCTATACCTCGTTGACTCCCTGACGCCAGGATCGCTTTCTGCTTCCGTCCCCTATTTCACTCTAGAGTTTCCTGTATTAGTCTCCAAAGGTATGCGTCTGCACCCTCCGATGCTGGCGCCATCTCTTAGATGGGCATGGCATCGCTTCCTTGGAAACCTATGATTTGGTATCAACTTAGGACCACCACCTTAACGTTGAAGTAGCGAGTAGTGTAACTACGTTGCACGTTACTGGAAATAAGTAGCGTAATTACGTTACTGTTTTGAAAGATGGAACGAGTACGTTGCGGCGCTAGTAAAAGTACTAACGCGTTACCGGTAACGCAATTAGTTGTAACGCGTTCCCGCCAACACCGGAGATATGTTATTTTTATAGTCCCTACGTTTACCGGTGGGACAAGAGGCTATTAATATTTTTGATTAATAACCAAATGGCTATTAATCATTTTTATTTTTTTAAGATGAAAATGATTAATAGCCAAATGGCTATTAATCATTTTCTATTTCTTCGTCCGCGCGAAGAAATGGAAAAATGTTTCTCTCCCCTCTTGCCACGAGGAGAGGGAAGTCGGGACTTTCCGTCCCCCGTGCCGCGCGAGGAGAGCGAAAGAGTGCAGTCCTGGCGTCCCGCCAAGAATTGCGCGACGAAGGGAGGGAGAATTATCGTGTCGTCTGCTTGAAAGACTTGTTTTCAAACAGTGCTCGCGTTATGCAAAATCCCACTTTGGCAGTATCCAGTTGCTACGCATGTTGGATGGTTCTAGAAACTTTCACCGCGCTTACTCACTTATACTTCGCGGTTCACTGGTGGCGGCCGTCAGTGGCATCCATGACACAAATCACGACGGCTACGAGCATTAACCACGTCGCACCTATGTCCTCAGGTAAGTGACGGCACCATTCCACCCGCATTGCGCGACCGTGCTAGCGCTATCGCTTTCGTTTCTTTGCACATTGTAACCGAAAAATACGACTTAAAAAAAAATGAATGCCAATCTTTATGTTTTATAAAAGCATGCATGTAATCTTTTAATGGTTTCGTTAGTTTGTTAGACTCCCCTACCAGGTGGCGTCAGCTGGCTCTCAATTTCCACGCATGCGCGCCGAACTTGAGTCGAACTCTTCTCGAGCTTTGCGTCACAAGTTGGCAAAAATCGAACCTGTTCCCAGTCACGTATACCGGTTTCAGACTACCAACAAAAGGTAGAATTTGTTTTCTTTTTTTGTAAATGTTTAGTGTGTCTTTGGATGTTCCTTTTCCTTCTAGAGTAGATTTTTTCTTCTCGAATATTGCCATCCATGCAGTGATGGCAATCTTAGTTGATCTTGATTTTGCTCTGAAAGAGGCACCTGAAGTTAGGCTGCGGTGCTTCTGAGCCCGCCTGTGAGCCGCTCCCTAACTCAAGTGTGGGAACGTGAAAGAGCGGCGACACAACCGCTGGCCGAGAAGTTCCGAGCTGCTCGGTCCATGCAGACAAGTCGACCTCATGCCCCATTCTGGCATCTTCCAGACGTGGCTGGTTGCTGCCGAAGCAGGCGCTGGCCACGTCGTCGTCGCGGCAACGGTTTGCAACGTACGGGTTGCTATGGCAACAGTTGCGTCGGCTGCGACCAACGTTACTAAAACACTCAGTTCGAAAACTCGCCCTTGAAACCTGGGCCGTCGGAGTCCACCGAGACAGAGCTAAATACGATAACAGCGCCACCATTTAGCGACGAGTTGAAACATGAAAGTTGCTTTATATGGCTAAATTGTTTATTGAAGACCATTCCGCAATACATTCGCTTTTTTTCTACGGAAAGCTTAAACCGAGAACACTTGCCAGCACGGCAGAGACCCAAAAATATGCAGCAAGCACGTTCAAAGACATAAATAGAGCGAATAAGAAAGTGAAGCACACCGAGGGGAAATGGCAAGCCATCACAATACAACATTATACAATTTTTTAAGAAAAGTATAACACTTAACACTCGAAATTAACAGCAAGAAACAAACACTGACGGAGTGCAACTATCGCCAGTGCTACCTCCAATTGCCCCAGTGTAACTCACAAAGGTCACAATGGGTCCTCACAATACAACATTATACAAGTTTTTTCAAAAAAAGAAAGGTAACGCTAAACTTTTTAAGAGAACAACAAAAGGAATAAACACAACAGCAGCTCAACTGCTCGCAGCGTTACGTCAGATGCTACGAGGTTAGCACAAGATGGCCCTGCGAGATGGCGCCACCGGCCCTTCCGTGACTCGACGGAACCGGTGAGTGCAGCCGTGCAGTTCACGGAGTGGCCGCTGCGGGAGAAATGGCAGCGCTGCCATCGCCATTAGCTCGGTACAGGGATAAGGATCGGAGCCACATTTTCAGAGCAGGCTCTATGGCAGTTTCCCAACTGAGGGGTTCTAGTAACGTCGGCTCCAACGAAGCCGGTTTTTACCCCGTTTTGTTGGAGTGGACGCAGCTGTTGCCATAGCCACCCGTAAACGGAATCGCACTGGAGTGTGCGAACCAGTCTTTCTATTTCCGTCCGCTTGCGACTGGTTACGACGACACACTGACACCGTCTGTCTGCTAGCGTCCACGCTTCCGATCTTCGAGGAAGGCAGGCGGATCCTCCGCAATATCCCTGACAAACGGTTGCTCCTTCTGAGAAGAGGATTTCGAGCCCATGGCGAAAGCCCAGAAAAAAAGAAAAAAAGAAATCATAAAATATACGCAGACCGGAAGTCCACCATCGTTTTGGCAACGCACTGTGATTGGACCCGAGGGTTGTTCGAGCGTTCGGCGTCGACTCGGCTCGTATCGAAAACGAGTCGGAACCAATCAGAAGCTTCGTGCGCCCAATGAGTGCCAATGTTGCTGAATGGGGTCTTGAAAAGTTTTTTTTTTTTTTTATCTTTTTTTTTTTTTTTGCCGGACACGTAAGAGAACATCACTCGGAGCTAGTGTTGCCAACCTCCGCAGTCGTTTCTTGTCCAATGTTTATCAGAAAAGTCCCTAGATGTCCCTAGATTTCCAGAAAAAGTGTTTAATTTGCATCAATATTGAGATTATCGTTATGGAGTAGCTTAAGAATAGATTCCTGTTGTTGGGTGGCCATTTAAAGTTTACATTTGCTTCTTTAGAAGCTTTTTTACATAATTAAAGTTTGTTACTTTGGCCTAGTGTGCCCCCCCTCCCCCAAAATCGCTCTTCTTACCACTGGAGATCATCTCTGGCTCCGACAATACACAAAGAAGCCTTTTTCCCGCTGCACTCGGCCGGAACGAGGAGGAAAAAGGGAAGGGTGTCTCTAAAGCCCTCGGAAATCCATTAAAAAAACAATCCCTAGATTTGAAATAAATTTCCCTTTGCACCTAATTGATGACAGAAATCCTTAGATCTAGGGAACAATCCCTAAGGTTGGCAGCGCTGCTACGAGCATTCTGTTGTGTACACGGACCGCCGACCGTCGCGGAATCGGAGGACTGAGCTGGGGCGTGCTCCAAGTTGAAACGTTGATAATCGCATCGGTGCATCGTTCACGCGTCGTTATACGACCTGCGCCCCTGATGCGGGCGTTGTTTCTTTTTTGACACGAGAAAATATTGAAGCACTTAACTGTGCAAACCAGACTCCATTGAACCTTTTGACACCTCCAACGGACTCGATGAACTTCCTGATTCCCACCGGTCATATGAAAGACCGTCTGCAGGTCGTTTCCTCGTACGACGGTCCCATTGGTTCAACCCTTTGCAGACATGTTGCAAGAAGTACACATGCTTGGAACGGCCACGAACTGCGCCTTTAAAGGTGCACTCGAGTCATTTTTGAAAAAAAAAAAAAAAGGTCGTTTTGAATCTTATAGCGTTTAAAATGTGTTAGTTCCCAGATATACCAAGCCCTATATTACAAAACCGCCTATTCATCTCGGGGCAAGAGAAAAACATCTGGACTCTTTTTTCTCGCGGACTACATTCTGTGGACCGATGAAAGCCCTACAATACGCGCAGATTCCGAATGATTTTATTATAACTCGTTTCGAAGAGGGTCTGATAGGAACACATTCGGATAAGACTCCTCTTTTTCACCGCGGGCGAAGCCATTGCTGGCAAACTCGTCGACAAGCGCTCTTCGTCGACCACTTCCCTCGGAAGAAAATTCTTCCCAAAAAGGTCGTGTCGCGGTCTTTGAACACGCTTTTCACGAGGAAATAAGCTAGGCAGGATTGTGGTTTCGGGTTTGTTGGGATGCTTAGAGCGTCTAGATGGAGTTGTCACCACAAAGGGACGATCTCAGAATCGACTTCAGTGCCCTTTTAAGGGTGGATGAAGGGAGGTCTTATTGCGGTGGAGAGAGAGACAATGCATCGACACGGGAGGAGGCCGTTCGATGGCGTCTGCTGACTGGCCCGCACAGGCCTCCTCCGATGTCGGGGAAACAAGGGGAAGACGCGTCGATGCTCTCCGCCCATTGGCCGGCTGCTCGGAGCACGCCGAGTTTCCCTCCCGGGGACGCCAGCCCTCGCCGTTAGGTCCACGACGCAGCCCCTTTGCGCAGCCGCCGCTGTTCCTTCGTGGCTAGCTTCCCCGCACAGCGCGCCAACAGCCAATCGCGCTTATCGATCGACCGAAACAACCAATGAACGAGCAGGAAAAAGGCCGGGCTCCCAGCCGGAGCTTGACCACGCAAAACGCCCTGAACAAAAAAAAAAAAAAAAATGGGTTTAGAAAAAGAACACGGAAAAAGTCCGAAAGCTCGCGGAACTCATTTGGAGGCAAGTCAAAATCGGTCGTATGTTTCGGGTGCACATATCTGTTGTTTTCCTACGAAATAAGACTTTGCACTTTGGTAATTGTGGACAAAAAAAAAAAAAAAGAGCCCAGTTGTTTTTTTCTTTTGAGCCTATATACCTTGCGAGCCTTATACCTGATTATCCGGTGTGGCAATCAACGAAATCAGCTCAGCGAATGACGAGGCAAAACATCCGTTTAGAGCTAAAAATGAAGTCTGCGCTTTGGCATTACGCAGTGCAAAGCGTCATGCTTGCATTGCGTAATTCCACAGTGGAGACTTAATTTCAAGGTCTAAATGGATGTTCCGCCTCATCATTCGCTGAGCTGATTTTTTAAATCGCTATGATTGGGTCTTTGAGCGTTTCGTGATTAAGTAGACGCGCAGGCATTTATTTCTCAGAGTGTCGTGACGTTTATGGGATATTATTAGAATAAAGCTGGGTGCACAACAAAAATGTTTATCTTCATAAAATATAAACATATTCTGGTTTTCTGAAATAACACACTTCACAGACTCGTAAGCGGCCCTACATACAAGCAGAATGCTGCTTTTGTGGGCCAGCTCTTTATTTTGTATGACTTGATCTGAAATAAAAAATTAAATTGAAATTGAAAAATTGACTTTTGTTGATGCAACTTTGGCCAATTTTCATGCAACACCAATGGCTTTGGAAGTATGTAACAAATGTGTTGTGTCCCTAAAAAGTGTATAACGTCAGCAAAAAAATGTTAATGACGAAAATAAGAACTCTTGGGCACTGAGGTTGGAACCTTCATAAAAATCCAAGGCCACCTTGCAAAGCTGAAGCTTGATATTTAATTTTTAGCAAAAAGCAGAAAACCGAATGCGCATACGTGGCTTTACTAATATTTGTACCTTTTAGTATTCCAGTCAAAATATGATTGTCTTGACACGTCACATGCTAGTTTTGAGGGAAGCTTAAAGGCTGTTTAAAGTAAAAAATTAAGTACATATGCTTTTCAACAGAAGCATCGTAAGCATTTCGGCAGGAGGGGGATTTCCCTAGAATTCTCCCCAATCGTTTGCTAGAAATCTCTGAAATGCCTGTATGTGTGCGGTGTGATTACACCCCATCCTTTGACGTCACGGCATGGCAACAATTAAATGTAGAATTACCAACTCAAACAACATCGATAAAATGTAACCGTTTTTGTCGAGTGCTAACAGCAACGAAAAGTTATCAAATAGTCACTCGTAAGTATTCTTATGTATTAAAAAATAATATAAATCCCGGACTTTCAAGGTGACCACCGCGACAACGCCTGCAAAGACACAACAAGAGCTGACCTGAACGTTAAGCATGTAAAGCACCTTCACGGACAACTCAATAGAATTAAAAAAAAAAAAAAAAAAAAAAACTTTTATGCACTTTGGCTAGGTGGCGCAAGCTACCGCCCGTTACAATTGCAGCTTGTCACTCTGTGCACGTTTCTTCGAATCCCTTCAGTGGTTGAATGCATCGAGGGGGAGGGGGGGGGGGGGGGGTCACGTGACGGGAACGTCACGTGACCCCCCCCCCCCCTCCCCCCCGAATGCTGTGCAATCAGCAATTCTCCCGCTCGCTTCTCTCTCGGTGCCTCGGTTGCTCTCGGCAACCGAAGGATAAGCTTATGAAAAACCTTGTCTAACGAAAGAGTTCTTCATCGCCCAGTTGCCTTTCCAATACGCCAGGGGGTGAGAGTGCATGTTTTGAGGCGAAACTGCTCTTCTCGAGCTCAAAGAGTTCTTGGGGCGTCGAAGAACCTTTCAAGAAGGGAGATGTTTTTTCAAGTGCATATCCGGCTCAAATTGGTCGTCTTCTGCTTTGAGATATGTGGGGGCTCAAGCTCCGTGGATGGCCTCCGACCGCGCCACAACCTCTCCGTCAACTTGGTGAGATCTCCCCGGAAGTTGGCAGCAGCGCGGCACTGCGCATGCGCGTCGCGGGCGGAGCATGTCCGGTATGGTCCGCTCGATGCGTTCTTTACGCGGGTGGTGACATTGCGTCTCGTACGGGGTTACCTAGCATGGTTCAGGGGGTTGCAGAGGCGAAACCGGTGCCGGGCAAACCGTAAGCACTTACATCTGCGATCCCGAGAGGAAGAACGAGAAGAGAACATTCCGAAGAAGGAAGCAGACGCAAAGCTTGCCGTGTTCATTTTGCCGCAACCGATTGTTTATCTTTGTACACTGCATACCGCCGGTGTCTTCTTGCGCAACAAAGCCAGTACAGACTAGGCAACGACAGTGCAAGTGATGGCTTGCTTCCTCTGCGTGTTTATTAATGTATTACCAGCGATCGGAGCTGCGTCGCTGGCCATCGCCGCGTACCGCGCGCCATTCCGGGTAGACGAACGCGGATTTCTTCCTCTCTACTTGTGGCACGTACTCCGTGGCTCGGTGCTCGACACGTGTCGGGCATTTCTTCTGCTGGCGAACAGCAACAGCATTGATTGGTCGTCGGAGATTTTATTCAGCTCGTTAAGTTCGAGCTCAGGCGGGTCGAGCTCCATCGCAGATTTTGGAAACCGATTGGGCTCTACCGGTGGAATTGACCATTAAATCACGAGATCCCGTCGGCGGGATGTTAAAGGGCGACGCACACGCTTTGCACTTTCTATTGGTTCCACCTTTTAAGTATCATTTCCACCTTTCAACTTTCCCCAACACGCTTCCCCTCGCATTTCTGGAGAGCGTGATTTTAAGAGATCTTGTCTGGATCGTCTGGAGTGAAGCCGGAAGCGGGACAAGTCCAGTGGTTTCCGATAGAACAACCTCTCGACGCGAGATGGCAGGCTATAGAGCGGAAGTGACAATGGACTCGCGAAAGCCGCAGCCCCCTATTCGTTCATCCGTATCATGAATCCATTCGCCCTTTGTTGTTCGAGGCCAGGACGGAAGTGCCCCGTGGATACACGGAAGCCTGGACGAAACGGCCGACTCTCTTGTCAAGGACTCCACCCATGGTGCGAGTGGTTTACCAAAGCGAGGGAAAAACAAAACGCCGGGCTGTTAGACATCAACAGACATCTGACCGGTGGCATAAGAAGGGTTCTTCCAGGAGAAGTTCAGGGGAGGGGGTGCTGAGCCGAACGCAACAGGACTGCTCCCATCCGTCAACCCCGTACGTCAAAGCGTGCGGACAGGGAGCGTATCTGGGGCTCGTTCATTACTCTCGGGCTGTTGCTTTGTTCGCACGTTGCGGCAGCCGCGCCGCCGTTTACGCTCCATTGGCTTTCTCCTGGACGGAGCAGGCGCAGTGGGCATCCTCACCGGACATGAGACCGCCATCTTGCCTGACCCAATGCCGCGGCTCGGTCCGCGATCACGTGCGCGCTGTGTCAAACAAGATGCTCGAGAAAAGTAGTCGAGATAACTTGCCACGTGCCTGCTACGTAACGTTCTTAAACTACTACTCGAGTTACTTCCCCAGCAAAATATCTGGAGTACAAATTCTCATGTAATTCAATTACTTTTCAAGATACTTCCGCATTGCGTAATTTGCATCGACTGCATTGACACCAAAATTCTTTATCCAAAAGCAACCAAAACGAAATCGCAGTGCTGTCCTCTGCAGTCCCAGTCGAATACGTCCCTGGTGGCTGTTAGGCGATGATATATTTAAGACAAATGAGCAAGAAGCGGTAACCTTAGTCACATTCCTGAAAATCGCATCTTGGGGTTTTCTAACGCGTATACCTCGAACGCATCGTTTTCCCAAGCGCCGCCATATTCGGAGTTCGAGAAATTTGGGAAAGCCAAGAGAGCGAGTGAATAACATGGAGGGATCATGTACAGGGGACACTTTCCGCGCCTTCCTCAAGTGGGTTACCCAAAGGCTGCCTTCAGCGATAACTTCGAAAACAAGTGTGCGAGGAAAGCACTGTCACGCTCCTTCTCGCGGTTGGCGAGTTCTTTATATTCTCCTACACTTAGCTCCAAAAGCACTTTCAGAAAACACTTTGGAAGGACTCTACATTTTGAGAGGTCATCCTGCTGGTGTCCTGTTTCCTGCCCTATTTGTTAGAATATCTGTCCTCATGAAAGTCCCCCACTGGCATGTGTCCGTGACACTGGCAGCCGAAAGTGCCAAGCTGCGTAGAGAAAAAAAAAAGAAAGAAAAAACTAACATTCTTGCCTTAGCGGAGACAAGACATAAAAAGGCAAAGAAAAACACCGGTCCTTTTTTTCTTTTTATTCACTCATTTCCTTTTTTTTTTCTTTTTTTGCATTTTGAGTTTGCATTTTTAGTCCTGGGCTCTCTCCTGTTCTGTGTTCGGTCGTTTTCGCTTCATGTTTAAAATCGACTCAACTGAGCTGTCACCAAAAACATTCCAGCGACATTTTTGTTTCTCAAAGACTAAGACATATAATTGAGGTAAAGAGTATAAAATACTGAGAAATGTATTTAAGATAATGTAGCAAATACTTTATATCAAGTGTATTTGCAAGATACCAAATGACCATAAAAAGCGTTCGAAAGGCAGTGCCTTGTGTATATTGAGACAGACGCGAGTCTGGCAGAATGTTGTCAACCCAAAGCCGAGGTTTCAGGTCGACCAGGTGGGATTTTTTCGAACCTTTAACGCAAAATTGGACAAAAGTTCGACTGAAGTTGACTTATTTTGCGCAGGCGCGAGATTTTAAAACGAGCCGACGCCACCTAGCGGAGGGAGGCTCCAATATTTATCGCGCGTATCGCTTCACATAAAAGAAATAACTGAATCGTTAGAAGCTTTTATTCCCCGCTTTTATGCGGAGTGTGCGGAGGCAAAACAAAAACAAACATGGTCGAACTTCCGGGGGGAGTATGCTGCTTCCGGTTGGCTACTGTTCTTGCTTGTTTTTGAGAACCCGCAGCGAGTAGCGTGTACTTTAAATGTCTCACCGCAGAGTATCAACTGCGCTACCTCCTGAACTTTACCTATACGGGATCGACATGCCTTCCAGATACCTCGGGAGACTCAGAAAGAGCCCTTGTTCCACAAAGAAATGGCAAATCTTCCGAAGGTGGGCGCATGTTCATGATTCGAGCCGCCTGGTCCATATACCTGAGAACGACTGAAAACCTACAAGTCCTTAAACACGTTCAGCTACTTCGTGAACTGCAAGGCATCGGCGATGAGCACGTATTCGCGTCTCCAGCTCGTTGCTCGCCCTCCCGCGGCGGAAACGGGAAGCGCTCTAGTGAGTGTCCCCCGGTTCTCCTACTCAGCGGGCAGGCGTCGGAACTGCATGCTCGCGATCGTGGCTCGCGAAATGTCATTTCCGAATGCAAAGAACACTCTTCACTCTCCCGAATGGAGTGCTGCAGCCGGTATGGGATTGCACTTTATTAGAGAGTCTTAGTATTAGGCACGTAGCCAGGGGGGGGGGGGGGGGGGGGGGGGAGGGGAGGGGAGGGGAGCGCCCCCCCCCTCGCCCCCCCCCCCCCCCCCCCCCGAATCAAAATCCTGGCTACGTGCCTGCTTGGTATTGCGTATTTATTTGTTCATTTAATTGAAAATACTATATCGGTCCCTTACGGGCCCAGGATTGAAGTGAGATACATGAGCAAATTTAACACATTAAAGTAACTACAGCCCAACAATCAGTCGTCCAACATATACAAACCCAGTTCGCGCTACCCTGGCACCGGAACAAACACAATGCGTGCATGAAACTATGTGCAATGTCCACGATAGAATATACAACGAACTCAACCCGTGCCCATATATCGAATGAATGAAATAGAAGCAAACGCTGTGCGTTTGCGTCAGAGTTGCGTGCTTCACATTGCGCATGCGCGTCGTCGCCATGATCCAATCCAAGACCTCAAATTTGCACTCCGCGCACGCGCAGTGTGGACTTTCCGTTCGCTCGTATGCGCAATCCAAAAACTCGCTACTGAGCCAGTGACAAACGCGCCTTGTGCGCATACACTATTGGCCCTCACTTTCCCCCCCCCCCACCCTCCCTCACAACGCTTCCAACCCCCCCCCCCCCCCTCGCTACTCTTTCACCGGTTACCAACGCCGATGAAACATGCTGCAGTGAGCAGAAGTTCCTTCGAGTGAGGAGGCGTTCCTTCGAATCGGAAAGGCCGAGATTCGCAAAACGACAGCGCGGAAAAATTAAAAAAAAAAAAAAAAAATGTTTTGTCAAGTTTTATATAAAAAAAAGAAAACTAAACAAAACGTTTTTTTTTTTTTTGTATTTCTGTATTTTGGGACATTTGGTCGGAAGGATTGGCGGCGATTTCGGAAGTTTTGCCGATTGTAAAAAGTCGTGACTTTGATAAGCTTCATATATGCTCTACCTCCAATTAATGTAATTTCACGTGGATTTCCCAGATTAGCTAGAATATGTTTTGAATGATTTTAAATAATATTTATTTTATAATTTGTTAATTAAAATGCTGCAATGGTTCGCGCGTTTGAAGTTAGGTCATCAGCATCAAATTATATTAGAGCTCGAAAAACTACGTATTAAGATATCTCGATCGTATTATTATTATGATTTATACAAAATGCGTTAGGGTGGCGGTGAGGGATAGTTGGTTCCTGGGTTATACCGATAGCGGCAACGTATAGGCCCCCGATGAACTCCACGATCACGGAAATACGCCACTTGACCAGGACAGTCTTTTCAGAAAGGTATCATTTTTTTTTAGCATATGAAAAACTCTGACATCATTATCAAGATAGACAAACAGTCAAACACTGCTTGTAATATAAAGTTTTAAGCGTCACGCGTTGCTTTAAGAAGCAAACAAACAAACAAACGCCTCTGCTGTGTGTCGCATTCCGTCTTTGGGTTTTTGTAGTGAGAACAGCGTTTCTTAGTTTGTACGTTTTGAGAACATATTCGAAACCCATCACCCGTGGCGACATTTTGCCGAAATTTGGATTGGTTCTCTTCTTCTTATGCTAGAAATAATATTAAAGCGATTGGTCATACGGATACCCCCCAAGAAACATTAAAATGCCCGCACTTTATAATTTCACGTGACAATTATCTGAGCGAGAAAGGCAGCAAGAACACACAAATACCAGTATTACTGCAAAGCTGCAGGTGAGCTGGACAGAATAAACTCTAGTACTCCGTCGAGAAGGGTAACAACGAAAAGCAAAGGATAAACACAAATCTCCAAACACAGCTAGGTGACTGGTGCGCGACCGAAAAAAATCCACCTGGTCCGGGTATCGAACCAGGGACCTCTCCATTTCCAGTGGAGCGCTCTACCAACTGAGCTAACCAGGAGTAAGACGTCAGTAGAGCAAACTGGTTTGATCAGCTGCCACCAGTCTAACATTAACAAGAATGAACGGCCTGCATTTTCCTCTTCTCCGGGGATTATTCTCGTTTATTCTGTCCATCTTCACCTGCACCTTCGCATTAATACCATATTTTTCTCACACTCGAATAAAGTGTGCGTGGCGGTCATAGGTGAATTTTCTGCTCGCCATTCCCTGATGAGGATGAACGGCAGCGGACCCAGAGAAGCGAGGGACAAATGGTCTTTCCCAAAGGTGACGATCCAACAGTTTTGAGGGCCGTGTGTCTCGCGCAGTCCCCGTGCGATCTGCGAAGGGTGGGGCAGCGATGGGGGCCCCTTGGTCCGCTCAAGCCGGCCGTGGCAGGCCTTCTCTCGACTGCCTCAAGCAACCGCAGCCACTGTTGACAGCGGTCGTCAACCCCCCCGTGCCACGCTTGGTGGCCTAAGCTCACCAAGGTGTAGCGGAGGGTGCCGAAGGCGAAGACGACTGCCGTATACCAGAGGAGGCCAAATTACGCGCGTAATTTTTCTGCGAAAAAAAATCTGAAAAAAAAAAAACAACCTTACACGTTAGTTTGCCGCTTCGAGTGTAATTAAGGTAGGGGCGTAAACTAACGCACTAGGAACGTAAAAACTACGCTTTAAAAAGTAATGAAATTGCTCTTAAATACTCCTCATCTCTTTATGGAAAAAGACTCAATTGCTGATTTAGTGCGACGGATAATATTACTTGCGTTCTTTGGTCCACACAATCCGCTGTTTCGAGACCGCAAAACGAGGTCCAAAAGCGTGTGCTTCGCCGAGGAAGGAGAGAACCCTGGCAGTCGCTTTGTGGCTTCGTTCGTGCGAGCGGGAATTCCTCACGCGTCCAGATGATTCCCTTTAGGTGCAGGCTATTGTCTTGACCGCCTCGGGTGGTTTAGCACTGGCATAGTGTTTCTGCTTCCCCGAGACGAAAATATCGCCGTGTTTGGGTCGCTCGAAAAGCTGGTTCCTCCGCTCCTGTCCCCTTGAATGGTAGATTGAGGAGTATGTGACGGCTGTTCCCCTCATTCGTAGCGAGATTGAGGAGTATACGACGCTTGTTTCCCTCATTCGGAACGAGATTGAGGAGTATGTGACGGTTGTTCCCCTCATTCGGAACGAAGTAAGTGTTAAGGATAAAGGTCAATAGACCCAGCCTCTTCGCATGCCCTGTCATTTGACCTTTTCCAGTTCCTTTTCCGAGGGTCCCGCACGACCAATATTCTCAGTACGTGTTAAGTTTGTCACCATTCTTTTTCGAGTATGAGCTATAAAAAGAAACCAATACAACGGTACGATGCCAATGATGCCATTGCTATCACGTTGTGCTGCCCTTCATTTGTAGTTCCAAGACCAACCCCCAGACGGCGTTCGTTAGTCCAAAAAGCTCCATTCCTCTTTCTGCGTCAGTTTTTTTTTTTTTTTTTTTTAGGCGTAGCAGTGTTTGTTTGAACAGCTATAACTCAACTATTGTACGTTTCCAATGTGCAAAGTGTTCCTATCCTTCGAGACATCGTGTCTTTTTTTTTTTTTCGGGGGGGGGGGGGGTTATATTAATTTTATTTTATTTCCTTCTAGTTCCCCCCTTCCCATAAAAATATATATAATCCAGTAGTTTAACTATTTATTTCTATTATTTATTTATTAGTTTTGCGGTGCCCCTCAACAGCCCAAGAGCCTACAAGAGGGTGCACCAAAGTGCGTACATGCAAGAACACAAAACATAAAAATACAGAATACAAAAACATGCCTAGGAAAAAAAATTTTACATGTTTGATAACAGCACTGATGCAAAAACATGCCTAGTAAAAGTTTAAATGTGTAATAATAAAAAAAAAAGTGATCTCCGACATTGCAAAAACTGATGTGTAGAAGGTTGTCTCCCTAGCTATATTGTTTCAAAAGTACCAACAAAGGAAACATTCCATCAAAAAAGCCTGGTCAGTGCTCGCATGCTAAAATTTTCACGCTCAAAAATATCTGCCTCCGGCGTGTTTACTGCATTCCACATGTTAAAAGCGTACTGAATACGTTCCAGGGGCCGCATGCTCTTTGGCTCAGAGCAGCCGAAAACACGATGAGAGCGAAGCGCCCTGCTTGGCACGGCAATAAAAACAGAAGAGGTTAGTTCGGGACAATCAATAAGACCGTGAAGACATTTGTGTAGAAACACAAAATCCCGTGTTTTCCTCCTTGTGGACAGGTAATGAAGATGTAAAATATTTAATAAGCGCTCATGGCTGAAGTAAATCCGCCTGTTAAAATAACGATCATAGAGAACTCGAACAAACTTTTTCTGCACATTTTCCAGTTCCGTTGCGTTTGTCTCGTTTAAACAATTCCATACAATGCTAGCGAAGTCTAACTTAGATAAGATGAGCGACTGATAAAGGTATAAAAAGCAAGAATAAGTCTTAAAGTTGCGAGTCATTCTCGTAATTGCTCCCAAGGTGCGGTAACATGCATTGGTTAAAAATGCCACATGTTCAGAGAACTTCAGTTCACTATCTAAGAATACGCCCAAATCTCGCACCACTAAAACGCGCTCAACCAAGCATTTTTCCAAGGTATAATCAAAAGTGATACTTTTACCTATAATTATATTAACTATAATTACCGCTATAGAATAATTAATTACGTTACTACAATGCCTACACAAAGTTTGACGAATTCAATCACTCGATTGTGCAGAAAGTAATTTAATTACTGTGATCTCATTATTGCCACCTCTGTTGTGTAGCTCGTACGCAGGGATTTAAACCTGAGCCGAAACTCGGTTTCGAAGCGAAATATTTTTGGGAACCGTAACCGAAACGGAGCCGATATTTAAATTCGCCTACGAAGCGGAACCGGTACTAAAACCGGAAGTAACCGGTAACCGGCTCGGCACTAACAGTCTCGCTAAAGGTTACCGCCGATGCGTGGTCTTCAAGGTCGGAGTGTACCTAGTGAAGTAGGATACCGTGGGTGGATTGTAGAGTTGCAGACCCATTGCCAGTGCTGCCTACATGCCGGCCTAAATATGTTGGGGTCGTAAAATGAATCAATTAGCCGAGCCATTAATCGAGCAATTCATTAATCGGGGTGCAGCAGGAGCTGGACCGGGGATGCGAAACCGCGGTTGCAATTCTTGCGCCTGCTTCACGAGACTTGCGCTTTCTGCCTGCGTCAGGTCGTCCTAAAATTGACAAATTCGGGAGTTTTCGATAACACTCAGCAAGTTTCTAATTGGAACCATTCGTTTATATCCACTAATTAAAAGTTAATTAGAAATTATTTTGTGAATTAATATATATATATATATATATATATATATATATATATATATATATATATATATATATATATATATATATATATATATATATATATATATATATATATATATATATATATATATTGTAATCCCTGACGTCCGCCCCGGCTGGCAGCTTGCTACCGAAAGAGTTACCTTTTTGTCACAAGCAGCCCAGTTTTAGGAATTTTTTTTCTTAAATCTTGGCAGGAACAGCCATTATGTTTGACGTTAAATTTATTGTAACCGTCGTCGTTGCAGAGACCTGCCAATGAGTGTCTTTCCATTGTATAAGTGGGGGTGGAGCCAGGGCTCGATCCATTGCATTCCTGTGCCTGTGAGAATTGCTGCTCGTGGAAGGCCTGTAGGTGGCTGGGTGGCCAACATCCTCTTTGAGGCCTAACGATCTCATACAACGGAGGAGATGTTCGCTTTGCAGACGCATCTGTGGCGCATAGGCGTCTTTAGAAAGACAACCAACGTTACTGCACCGTCATACGAGGCCTCGGAGAGACTCGCTTTTCCACGATTCACCCTTAAATGTGCAACATTTTGGAATATCGAGACACCCAAGTAGAACTGCACATAGAAGTCGGCGACGTCCGTGGCCGCTCACTGTCCAAGCTCGCTAAATATTCTGAGATTCGGCAGTTTTGTAGAACTTTGATTCATTCGATCAAAGACGGTTCATTCATCCACTTATTTTGGATTATTTCATCTTTGATGAAAAGTGTCTGATATATATATATATATATATATATATATATATATATATATATATATATATATGAAATAAGAGGGGACAGAGTGATTATTGAATTATTATTGCATGATGTTAGGGGAAGGGAAAGGGACAAGCAGCTGGCGAAAAATTGGGTCAGGAGTGGGGATCGAACCCGCAACTTTTGCCTATCCGGGTCGAGGCGTTAACCAATGAAACCAACCCGGCTATTTTTTTTTTTTTATTAGTGCAGGACTTGGGTATGTCAAAACAGATAAAAACACCCCCAGAACGCAAAACGAGAGATAATGCTAACGTGGCCAGCCGGCCTTCGGCCGGCATAATGGAGTTAAAATTTGCTCATTTACAACAGCTTTTCAACGCAGGGCAGCCAGTCAGGCGGCGCGCGTTTCTGAGCCTTATGAACTTGCACAAATGAAATTATGCCTTCACGGAAATACTCCCTAGCTTCACGCACATCACGGTCTGCATGGCGCACAGCCACTCGAGACCTCCAGATTCTATGAAGGTCCAGCAACATAACAAGATTGAATGTTGTAATGGCGCCTTCATCGTTTGTTTTACCGGCGGGTACCTAATCCCATGAGAGTCAAGTGGTAAGTCTTTCTTCAAAGTGTGCTGTGGGACCTCCCAAAGAAAGACGCCATCCCAACACTCCAAGAAGACGTGTTGAATAGCCTCTGGCTTTTGACACAGGAAACAACTGAACACCCCACGAGACAAACAGGCCCCTCTCCTCCTCCTCCCATATTTTAACCGGTAACCGGAAAGGATCTGTGGAATTCTGCAGACAAAGCTAGTAGTCCGCATGCTCAGTAGCAGCATCTACCTCCGCTAAGAGATGCGGAGGTAAGCAACCGATCTACGAAAGCTCCCATTGGAAACGGACCTTCCAAGAGGTGTAAAAGTCAAAGACAATTGAACACGGAGAAGTTTTTCAGAAGAAAAACACGATGAAAGGCGATGGAAAGAAGCAACGTCTACTCGGCATTGTCTTCTTGATCTTTGTTTTTCACTTAGTATTTCCACGTCTTTCAAGTGGTTCTAGTGACCGGTCAGACGAAAAATAGTTTTTTTTTTTTCGGTTATTATTTTTTTTTTTTCACGAATCCTATTTAAACTTGTTGAACTTGCTATCTCTATGCCTCTGAATTGCCGGCATATATTTCTCCAGTTTCTTTATTATGTTTATATTTAAAAAAAGAAAATGACGCGTAATTAAAGTAATCAGTTACCACTAGTTTTGTAACGAAATTACATTACAAATTACTGCCGCAAAAAAAGTAACGCGGCAATTACAAAATTACTTGAAGAAGCAGCAAATTACAACTGATCCGTTCCATGTAACGGATTACTCCTGGTCCCAACCAACGCGGGAGATGGAGCTGTAAATTGCCGCCTCTGAGCATATATGTTAGGCGAACGTTCCCGACTACAGCCAGATTCAGAGCCACAATTACTACAGGTCAGGTGACTACCGCCTCGTACGTACAGTGTTGCATTGACACTTCAACCATGATATCCACATTGAACCCATCCGTCCCTGGATGAAAGGTCGCCGATGAATCGGCGTTTATCGGTGCACGGCGCTACGAAACCGGTAACCGAAGTGATGAAAACCCCGAGAAACCGGAACGAAGTGTCGTAACCGCCATTCACGTGCCGAAGCGCCCTCCCGCATGCAGATGAGCGGTCGAACGTGTGGCCGTGTGACCAGGCGTAGCCAACTGCCCTCGTCTGAGGCTCGAGGCGGCTGAAGAAGACAGCGGGTCGCCCCCCCTCTCCCCCCCCCCCTCCCCCTTTCTCGGAGGGCAATTTGACATGGGTGGACCCCCCGATGCACAAGAAAGAATGGGAGAATAGTATCCTTACAAGTCCTCCCCCCCCCCCCCCCCAAAAAAAAAAAAAAACGGAGTTCTGAATCTTCCCCTGGCTCAACAGGAAGGATGTTAAAGCGCGCCCCCTTTTAATTGAATAGTGCTCAATCCAGAAGGTGAAAAACGATTTGATTCGAAAGCCAAGACGGCAATTCGCGTTTCCGGAAAAGGCTTCTACGTGCATCTGGCCTGAAAACGAATTCGTCCTGTTGAACGGTATAGCGTGCCGATAGCACAGCGACAAAAAAAAAAAAAAAAAAAAGTTTTCGAGCTGCTAAGGACATTCAGACCGCTGCCCTTTTTCAGAATGCTTAGCCCAGAGAATCAAGTTACTTTGATGGGAAAGCCGAAACATCGGTGAGCGTTCCGGAAAAGGTTTGTTCGTGCATCTCGTCTGAAAAAGGATTGACGCACCATCTACCGAACGGCGGGTTCCGTCTCGTGCTCCTTTCCAAGAAACACTCAACCCCAGGGGCAACAAACCATTTTCGAGCCCAGTCACTGGGTTTGAGGCTAGACCCTCACTGGCGTCCCTACAAACCCTAACCGAGTGGTCTGTGATTTCGATAGGCGCAGCCTGCGTAGGCGCAGTTTCAAACACTGCTGGCGGCTCAATTCTCGTCGTTCCCCGCTGTATTTTGTGTTTCATGGTCCATGTATTTTCCCGACGACATTGAGCAAGCATTGTACCACATTAAAAAAAAAATAAAAAAAAACTCGGAAACTACTTTTGTTGGATACGCGCGCGACAGAACAAATCAGCTGGAGTGTTATTTGTTTGTTGGTTTTTTACGATAGGTTTTGACGGCGCCGCCCGATTAGCCACGTGTCAAATGACAAAGCGCTTAGCTGTCGAAAATAATTTACGAGAGAAGATAGCCGAAAGGCACGCATTTTTCGCGCTCATTACGTGTTTACCGGTGGACAGGACACGGACATACAATTTAGCAAGTGCTAATATTCGAACAATATTTTGTACGTACCACACGATGCAGCGCTATCTGAAAAACAATATATATATATATATATATATATATATATATATATATATATATATATATATATATATATATATATATATATATATATATATATATTTGAGAAGGATCTCAAATAAAACAGTCACAGTCAACGACAGTCACATCTTGACGATCGGAGGAATCCAAGATGACTTCGGTCTGGGGCACGTTTTGGGGAGAGCTTCCTTTTCACAGCAGCACCAAGGCAAAGGAAGGAAGGCGACTGACCCCTTTCCCACCCCAACCCGAACAACTATTTTTGGAGATGACTGAGAAGGACTCTACGCTCTGCGATGGGGGAGAACAGTTGTCATTGTTCACAAGATCGCGTCGAAGGCCGTTCGACGTCCTTCCCCTTCTTCGTTTCCCGTGAATGCCGAGCAGAAAAGCTCGAATGGCCAGGCACTGACCAGCCCTATTTCTCACAGTGAAAGATAACACAGAAAGGGTACGCAGCATGCATCAGAAAAATTAAGTGCAACCTCTCAAGAGGGGCCAGAAAACGACGAATGCAAAGCGGCAAAACATACGTAGAGAATCGCGCTGAGCGGGTTTTCACAGTCCAAGAGAGTGGCAGAAAATTTCTAGCTGATAGAGGGCGCGAGAGTCGCACCAGTCGCATCAGCATCAGCAACATGGCGGCGGCCTAGGAGCGTTTTTGGGAAAGGTGCATAGAGGCCACGGAACATCCCAGAAGTTCGGCAGCTTCCTGCGTCGACAAGCGAATGTTGTCTTTCATTTAAATCTGAACAGCGTGCATGGTCAATAAATACAGATGGGTCCAGGTAACTTTCCGCATATATGTGCTCGAAGCGACGCTTCAAACCTTTCAAGAATATTGAAACATACGTAGAAACTTCCCGACTCCACCGTCTTTTTTTTTTTTTTTTTTTTATTTACACTTTCCCGCTCCACAGAGGCCTTAATTAGTGTTATCTTGGAAATAATTTCGGCTTCTGCCACCCGTATCCACGAGATGCCCGGTTCGTCGTGACCGTGCGGTCGGAAGGAGCTCGTGTGGCTCGTCGATAGCTTCGGTGTGTCGCGCTCCTGTATACGCTGTGCTTCGTTTAGTTGCAGCCCTCGGAGTGTGAAACTCGGAGCGTCGAAGCAGAAGTAAAGGACCAGGCCCCCACCGCGTGCTCCGCAGGCACGCCGGAGTTGCCAGGCTCTCTTGGACGAACGCGCCTCGCTTCCGTTTCATCTAGGGGTGTCGCGATATTTTGTCGAACCGGATTTTTAGTTCGAACTTTCGGGGTTCGATGAACTTCGAACTTTTAACCAGATTCGACCGGTTCGACTTTGTGGACAGTGTGACCAGACCTTGATACAAGCATGTCTAGGTTCGGAGAATTTTTTTTTTTTTTTTTTTATGCAAAGGGTTATTTTAGTTTTATGAACAGTTGCATTTAAAAGAAACTTATTCTAATCACTGAAGAAGTTATTAACTTAATTTTTTGCGCTGTATTAACTGAAATAGCCAATCAGTGCTGCCCTCCATTGATCACTTAGGCATCACCATCCAATCCGAAGCCAACTGGCCAGCCTGTCGCGCATGCGCATAGCGGTCGAACCTGAGTCGAACCTTTGTCGAACTTTTCACAGGAAGTTCGAAAAAGTCGAACCTGGTCGAACTCGAACCTCGACCGGTTCGCGACACCCCTAGTTTCAACGAACGGACATCGCTTGGAATGGGCGGGCGGCGAGACGAAGGCGACCCCTCGTGGGGGGTGAATGCGAGTGCTAACCTTGTGCGATGGTGATGGTCGACCATCATCGACACAAGGTGCCCTGTCTGACGCGGGGGAGAGAATGTCGTGGCAGATTTTCCAAACCACAAGCCATTGCAGCGCGATCAAGTCGCTCGAGCATTTACCACCAGAGACATTTTTTATCGGCTTGGGGCTATCGGTTCAGTTCCGGTTCAGTTTTGGGGGGCAAAACAAACCGGTTCGAACCGGTTTGTCCGCTAAATAGATAATATATTTTCTGCGCTGTTTTGGCAATAAGAACTATTCCCGGCATGAAACGAAATAGATTTTGCATCGTTCGTACGTACCACTTTTATTTTCGGGTGCCAAAAAAATAAGAAATTGCGTTATTCAATTTTATCCGCAACCGTAAAAGAAAATCCAGATTAACATACAAAACGTCGTGTTCATACGACGCAACATCCATTTGTTTTCTTCAGTCACACATTTTACGTGAATCCAAAGCTTGGCACAAAGTGTGGTAGGTAGCCTAAAAGCTAAAAAAAACTATTAAAAACTAAAACACTATTAATAGAATAACTGTATTAATGAACATGTGTTCACCAAGAAAGTCGTAAACGTAGAAAAATGTTTGAACAGCAGTAGAGGCTTTATTAGACGACGTTTTGGGGGAAGGGCGGGGGGAGAGAGAGAGACACTTCCTTTCTTCACTTGAAGAAGGGAAGTCTCTTCCCGAAACCTCGTGTGATAAAGCCTCTACTGCTGTTCAAACGTTTTTCTACAGTATTAATAGTTAAATCGTAGTCGTGCTCTCGTATTAGGCATTAATTACAGTGCGTAAAACAATGGAATGGGCACCTCGTCACCATATAATACCGGGTGATAGTTTTTATTCGAAACAGAATTGTTTGTATAAGTGCGCAAACTATACTAGCCGAATGTCGTCTTCGCTGGTTGTTTGTCGAGCTCGGCGGATATCACAAGAGCGAATAACCGCCACAGTGTGTTGAGTAATTAACTAAAATTCGTTCATTATATTTTTAATTTGTGTAAACAAACGCATGGTTTCAATGAGAAATCTGTCAAGCATCATCAAAAACCACTAGATTTTGCGGTTTTGCGCGCCCTTGTTTTGGGTCCTCACTTTACAACTCTGTGCGTTCTAAGTCGTGCGCTGTAACATTTTATTAGGCTGCCATATATGATCGCGACACTGCTACGTATGTATAATGCGCAACTTTGGAATTTGGACATCCACTTTGGCTAGTGTTGCGAACATCGCATTTCCCCAGGAAACTGAACAGTTTAACATTGTTTGCATGCGACGTCGTCCCACTATATGCTGGTGGTCATTGGGATTTCTTCCTGCGGAGGAAATCAAATCTGGTGGAGAAGGTTCGCGCTCAGTGCAAGACATGTATTTGAGGGAGACACGAATTATTCCTGCCTGTTGCAGCGTCGTGAGAAACGGCGCGAGCGTCTGGCACCACACAAAAACACGCTTTCTGGCAAAGAGTGCTTTTGCTAGCAAAGTAATTTCCGGGGCCACGCTTTCTGGTCCGAGCCGATGTTCTGGGGCCGAGGAACCTTTACGACACAGGATGTTTTTAAAACTATTTCCCCCCTCCTCCCCTCACCCTCTTTTCTTTCTTCGTTGCTCCTTCAGGGAATTACTTTGTATTCCTGAGGGACTCCTTCCTCCCTTTGGGGGTGTTAATTCAGCAATTACATTTGTGTCATTTGCTAACAGTAACTCTAAATTTCTTTCATTTCGCACCCAAAAACTCTGGGGTTTAAACAAAATACGGAGACGGTCAAAGCTATGGCAAGAACTTGAGAACGACAACGTTCTCATGTTCTTCCCAAGGTTCGGCTGTCCCACTGAGGCCACCAGGATCTCTCTTTTCAGGTACCCCTCGCATACACACTGGTAGTAATATTTATCATCGGATTATCAAGTCACATTTAGTCTTTCAATGGTTCTATTCTCGGGTACAACTTTCTGAAGGCGGCTAAGCAACAGCGAAAACATATGTCGGTGCCTCAATGACGTGTACATGGAAGATGGGCGTGCTACAATTTATGAAACTTTCAGTAAATACGGCTAAGAACTGATTCCTGACGTTGATAATTTGCCGAAAAAGACCCATTAGTTTTTCTCTCCCCGAAATGGCAGACGCAGGGAAATTAAAGGAACGAAACAGCTTTCCCTTTCTCAACTCGCAATTAGAAGAAGCGGCCACGTAATCTGACGCTAATTACAGTTTACCGTCGGTGTTTATTATAGTCATGCGCTTAGGTTGGTAAAGCATAGAGCAATGGCTGCTTCAGACATTGTTGGAGTTGGGCTACTCTAATATTTTATTGAACACGAGCCATCACCAGAATGTTTGCAGAGGCTGATTGTCATAAACTCGAACACTCAACTTAGGCTCATGACAATCGAGTACGTCACGGTTTCACGTGACTCGCGGTGAGATGTCGTGATGCCATGTGACGTCACGGTGTCAACGACGCTAAGAAATCTAGTGACGTTCTCAGTGTAAGTAAACTTGACGCAATGAGTCACGTGACGCGACATTCATTGCCTGAATGTCTCAGCAGGAGACTCCGGCCGCGTCGTACCGCGAATGCGTCGTAAACAAGAAAAGCGTCCGGGCCACTACAATTCACTGATACGCGGCGAAATCAGGGCCCCCCTTTACCTGCCAATCACATTGAACGCCAAGATGCTGGTGGAAATGACGGCGTCCTCGAGCCCTGGTATATCCAGACAATACAAGGAAACATCAACGGCCGGGTCATCGGGCACCTTGCAATGTGTACTTACATCTCGAAACTATGCCGAAATGCCGAACAGATGGAAAGCTCGGACCCAGACGCCAGCGGCCAGCCTACGTACTGATTCCTTTCTTTTCAACACTTCTCTCACTCTCTCTCTTTCTCTCCTACGTACTGACATCCCCTGTGACTAAATTTCAGAACGTGCAAAGGCACTTTTTAAATCTGTAGCAGACGATACCGTTGATACACCCGTAGCAGACGAAATACTCGGCGAGCGCGGGTGGCGCGGACGACCAGCGGCGCAGCGGAGTGATACAAAGGTGCAGGCCAGATCGCGTGACCTATTGCCGGCGTGTGATTGGCTCCGGCCACACGCAGCTTCGGCTACGCTCGCACGGAAGCTGAAACAAAGTATAGTAACGTTGCTTCTAGTCTTCCTATGCACACGCATCGATTTTCTTCGGTGTTAGAAAGGTTTTCTTCCTATACTTTTTTTTTTCTGTAAATACAACCGATAATGTAGCAGCTGATCTAGAAGTAATACAGCTATAAAAACAAATTTTCGAGAAGCGAACAAGAGTCGGATCAATTCTCCATCATCGGCTTAGTTACGTATGCTATCGAAACTGCTATTCTTACAAAATGAGTGTCTTTTAAGATTCTGGTTCACCAGTGCCCTAACGTGGCCTATAGCTTTTTCTCTCGTCGGATGTCCCATTTCATACTGACGGTATTGTGAGTCCTTTTAGTGAAGTTTCGAAATGACACGGATCTGGAAGACTCAAGGTCCAAGCTCAAGGCCATCGGCTGCTGTATTAAAAAAAAAAATGGTAGAAGAGCAAATCGCCGAGCGTGTTCGAGGAAAATAGGAGCTCTCTTTCAAACGTCTGCGAGTTGTTCACTTTCCTGCAGAACACAAAGACAGCCAATGGCGGGAAAAGAAGCGAATGACGAAGCACGATTCGATAGGAAAAAAAAAAAAATGCCGGAGGGACAATCTACCAGTTTCCCGATCCCTGCGCACACGTGATTCTCTTTCGAGTTCCCTGATTCGCTCGGATTGCGCTATTCGCCGGGCTGTCTCTGCCTTCCGCAGGGAAGTCATCATGGGGCGTGTTTTCTGCAGACAAGTTAATTTTATTCCGGCTGCGGTGTTCACCAACGGCGGCGTGACGTACATCCGGGGCACAACTCGAGGGTTCCGCGTTCTTCATCGCTAACATAGAAGGAGCATTTTACGCATAGCAGGCAAACATTGACAGTTCCCGGCAGCCGTATTTGGTTGCAGTGTTGTACACGCTCCTGAAAAAAAAAAAAAAAAGGGAACGAAAGCTCGTTCCTCGCTCCTTCCGATGTTTGAGACGCGTTCAAGTTACAAGTTCCATCTGTGTTAAAGGAAGCTCGTTCCCTTTACAGTTAAAAAATGGAACGTATCGTTACATATACGTTACGTTTGTATTTTGCTGATTACCATGCATAATTGGTTAGATCAAACAATTGTTTTTTTTATCTGTCCCATCAAATGGGTGCATACAAATTGATATGTCGTGATGGAAGGGCACCGGGAGAGGAAAACAAGCGGAATCAAGGTGTTATTTGCTGATTGATTCAAGTTTAAAAATCTCACCTTTTAACCATATTCACGGTTGCGATAAACAATTCAGGCGAGCCAAATGTATTGTTATGTATTGTTACTCCACATTGCACGAGCGTTTTACAACTTCCTCACACGTTTCAATCTAACAAAAGCAACATCTCCTCGATGTTGCTGTCGAAAAGACCAACAAGTCAAGGAGCGGGTAGGGCTCTTGGAAGGTCACTCTTAAAAACTAGAAGTACTCCTTTGTGAAGGTTGGATTCGTTGTTCAGTTTGAAGGTGGGGGACGAGGGAAGAAGGAATAAAGGGTAATTTTTCTGTATCTTTTAAGTGACCAATGTTCGGGATACAAGGGTGCGTTCGATGTCTGGCAACCTGTGATTTTGTTGTAACTGTAGGTCTCTTTATGGAAGTTGAGAAATATCTTTAGTCGGCCTGAGATTTCTGGGTGTATGAGGATTCGTGGAAGCAAAGAAAGTAGCGAAGTTTGAAACGTCCCTCTTTCTCGGTCTTTTCTTGCGACTATAAGTTGTGCTTTTTGTAGCGCAGTCTCGGGCACACAAAAAATGCCCACTAGCTCTCCGGCACCCGACATTTTACCGAGCGAGGACCACGCAAAATAAACCCTAAGATAAGTAGCTAAAAGTTAACAAGTTAAAAACAATATGTTTGTAAAGATATAGTTTTTATACTTTTAAAATTTCTCTCTTAGAAATAAAACAAAAATTACCCCACTGAACAACAAAAAAAGGAACGCCGCTCCTCTTTCCGTTCCAGTAAAATGTAACGAGTTCCCGTTCAAGTTACACCGATGTAAAACGGAACGGCGGCGTTCCTTCGTTCCTCCTGAAAGGAACGCGTTCCAGGAATGGCGTCCCTTGGAACGCCGTTCCGTTCAACACGGTTTGGTTGCAATGCTTAATTTATATTTTCTCTTTTATTCTGCTTTGAAATGCGGCTACGTAGATGACGACGACGATCCTTCCAAACCAACCGCTCATTCCTTGCAGCTCGTTGCACCTCACTGCACCTCGCTGCACCTCATTCATTGCACCTTGCACTAGCTGCCCGCCTCGTTCACCACGTTTCCTCATTCGATGATTCAGGCGAGAAGAATTTCCCATCGAGTCTGAATGTCCAACGAGACTGAAAGTCTTCGAGACGTCCGCGATCTCATCTTCCGCCTTGTTCCATATTCGCTCGAATCAAAGCTAACGAACAAGCGAGCTGGTTTACCGTTAGGCACAATTTAAACCGGAGTCGAACGGACGCAGGGGAACCAATACACAGGTCTGAAACGCAACTGCGTTTGAGAGGTGTGTGTCCCCCTAGACTTGTGGTCTCCTCGTCTCCGATTAAAATTATGCGTAATAGAAAAAAAAACCTCGAGGAAAAACAACGAGGGACGACACGACATACAAGTCTCAACCTTGGAAAAATTGAAACTTGCGATTCCTGTCGTTCCTCGTTCTCCCCTAGCCTCAGGGTTTCATTCTATACACTTCCAACCCTGATCAGTTCGTGTTGCGCCCCAACTATTAAGTTCTGCAGATTTTGGTGCTCGTTGGATATTCCGCGACGGGGACTTAGCGTATACGCCGGAGCTACACTCTAGAAAAAAAAAAAAAAAGGGGTGTCACCTTACCCCCTTTTGTCCCATATCACGCACCCTAAAACTTCAGTTTGACGTTCAGCGCACTGTATTCAAAACGACGACCCCAACATTCACGAGGGGCTTGATAACGGTGCGATGTAACCTATTAAATAGCTAAAGCACGTATCAAGGACCACATAAAGAAAATACTGAGGTTTCGCAGTAGGGCCAAGAAAACCCCGATTCTTTTTTTGTTTTGTTTTTTTCTTGGAGTAACACGTACAGTAGCTATTTTCATAAGTAGTACCACACGGCTATCAAGCCTCTCGTGGAAGTTGGTACGGTCAGATGGACGTCAGTGCGCTGTACGTTGAACTGAAGTTTTGGGGTGTATTAAATGGGACAAAGGGTGTAAGAATACACCCTTCTTTTTTTTTTTTTTTACGAGTGATAAGCGGTGAGGTTTTCCGGTTGGCAGCCCCGCTCCGACCAACGGATGGGCCCAGCTCCATTTGTTTCCGAAGCGCCGATCACGCCAGAAAGCTTCGCGACGTCCGCCCGCGACGCCGACGCTCGTCTGAGAAATGGTTTCGAGCAGACGACGCCAACGAGGAAGCAGACGACACGCCGGTTCAAACCAAGGCGGAAAAAAAAAAAAAAAAGAACAGCGCCAATTCAGGGCTAGAATCAAATAAAAAGAAACACCCTTTGTCTTTTTTTACCAACCGGTGGCAGGATTCTGTTTTCTTGCTTTACGAACCTTTTTCCTTGGTACTATTCTAACGGAGTTGCGGCTTATCCAGAGCATGACGTCATTGGTTACGTCGTCATCTTGAAACCCGTTTTCTTGATAGAACCAGATCCGCCACAAGTTCTTGAGACACGACAAAACTGGATGTTTTTTTTTGTGTGTGTTTTTTTTTTTTTTTGGTTGCCGGCGCTCACATTGTGCCTTGCAGCGCGCTTCCAAGCGACTATAAAAAAAAAAAAAAAAAAAAAAAACAGATCCAAAGGGAAAAAAAACTTCGTTTCAGCTTAAGTCTAGACGCCGTCAATGGTACGAACGCGGGCAAGTGGCCCTGAGCAGTGCTTGCACTGCACGAGCGCGCGTGCTTGGCAGGGACGCTGAAAGCTCGGAGCTCGCGCTTGTAGCATCAGCTGCGTCTAGACTTCAACTCAAAGCAAGTAGAATGCAAGCTTCTCTCTACTCTATTTCATACTTGGTGTGCAACGCTACCAAAGCTGCTGGCGCGAGCGTGGGGCTTGATCTATACTTCGTTTCACTTTATCTGCGAGCGAAGCCAAAGCTAGAAGCGCGAGACCAGCGCTTTTTGCGTTTCTCCCCAGCTCGCGCGCTCGAGCAAAGCTTGAAGGCACGGAGCTTACGTGCTCGCGCTTCCAGCTTTGCCTTTGCTCGCACATAAGGTGAAACGAAGTATAGTTGATCATTTGCACGCACTCTCGCGCAAATGAAACCATAAATGAAGCGCGCTCGCGCCACTCTATAGCTTTGACAGAGTTGGTTAAGTATGAAACGGAGTATTGGTGACGTGCGCGATCGAAAGCGTCGCTGCGGTCGGCCGGCCATGATTGGCCGAATGCTGAATATGTCGTCAGGAAAGGATTTCTCATCGACGGAAATAAGAGGAATGTAAGAGCTCGAGTTTTAACGGTGTTGGCAATGTCGCTTTGAGAGGCTAATGATTTCAAACTTCCACCATGCTAAATGTAAACACCATAGAAGTTGTTGTTCGCAAGCTAATGGCGTCACGAGAAGGAGCCGTGGGAGGGCGACACCAAAAACATCTCGCCACTAATAGTCGTCCCAATCTGCAAAAATTGGAAGAAAAACGGTACAGAAAAAGGAAAAAAAAAAAAAAAGTCTCGTCCTGTCTTGCAACTCAGAAGGGTTTGTGAATAACGAACATATATGATGCAATCTTTGCTTGCGAAAGTAGTGAAAAAATAATAAATTAAGTGGTGTTTCGCAAAAGCAACTGGTCACACAAGTAAAAAAAAAAATCGTGATTAAAAAAAAAATAAATAAGTACATCAAATTGATTTGATTTAAATTGGATGCATTTTATTTAAACGAGGTTTATTTAGTTGAAATCAAATTAATTTGATTGAAATCAGTGCAGCTAGAAAAATGGCATTATTTATCCCTAGATGTATTTTTAAACATCGCAGATGGATCGACCAGTCCATCTGATTATTGAAAACAATGCGGACAAAAGAACTACGGTATATTTAAAGTACACTTTAATTAACGAATGTTTATGGATATAGATCCCGCCATACTGTTTTTTTTTTCTTAAGTTTGTAAAAAAAAAAAACTTTAATAGCATTTTTTTACGCTTTCCTTTTCTCGCAATATGGCATTACTAACTAAAACAATCCCAGGAGAAGGGGAACAAGGGGCACAAACACGAATCTCCAAACGCAGCTAGGCGACTGGTGCGCGAACTAAAAACATCCGCCTAGTCATGGTGTCAAACCAGGGACCTCCCCACTTCCAGTGGACCGCTATACCCACTGAGCTAACCAGGAGTTAGACGTCAGTAGAGCAAACGGGTTTTATCAGCTGTCACCGGTCTAACACCAACAAGGGTAAACGGCTCGCATTTTTTTAAGATTATGATGATAATGCAATTCAATGCAATGGTGCAAGTGAGCTGGACATTTTTTTCCAGCTCGCTCGCACCTTTGCATTTAATTGTATTTTCATCATGGAATTACTGTTCAAGTTTTGGCTTCTTTATTTTGTGTTATGACTTGCTCCTAATAAAAGACCACGTAGCTGAGTGGAAGATAGAAAAAGAGTTCCCGAGAACACTGCTTTTTGCTCCTGTTCAGCCTGTTTTTCTTCCTTGATGATTATTTTATTGATATACAAAAGAAACTCACAAAGAAGTCATCAAATAGGAAACAAACTAGAAGTCAAATAAATTTTTCTAGCAATTATTTGTGTGCGAAAGGTTTGATACGAATCATCACTGTAAACCTGGTGTGTTTTCAATCATCACTCTAAAACTGATGTGATATCACGATGTAAATCACTTTGATTTCTATTCTCCAGCCTGATTTAAATCGTGTTAGTAAAGCCGGTGCGATTGAAATCGCGGTTTCAATCGACTTGATTTTTTGTTCTCCCCCCTGACTGCCGCGGACAACTCAGAGCCGTTTATACTGAGAGAGTTTGGCCTTCACCAGGAGATTGTGACAGTCTGGCAACCACAGCAGCGTATTCTGACAACCGGGGGATGACTACTTCCGTCCGCCATTTTGTGGCTCTGACTCCTAAGAACACTGTGCGATTTCGCAGGAATAAAGAGGAGAAAGAAGTGACGCCATTTTGTGTTATCGCGAAATTCGCTGGTTCTAGCGGGCAGCAAGCTTCGCCCATAGGCCAAACTCTCTCAGTATAAACGGCTCTGGGACAACTTAGCGTGAAAATCACGCGGTGCTTTTTTGGCGAACCATTTCTGATGGATCGTTGTGCTTTACCATCTGTCTTGTGAAAGAAAAGAAAATATTGATTGATTGATTTTTAAGAGCGATTCACCCGCTCGTCACTGAATGGGCAAATTTCGCTACACAAATCTGCGTTTCAGGAATGCACCAGAGTATTGCTTATTTTAGGTTCATTATGATGATGTAACAAAGGTCGTACGACCCTTGCATTTTTCACTACTTTCAGTGAAAAATCTGAGGCCATTTTGAAATTGAGAATAGTAAAATGACCAAAATGTAAAAACGAATGGTAGTACGCACTAAAGGTGTCGACTGTCTAATTGTAAGACCCTTACGGGAGGCCTACATATCTTGGTGTTTGCGCATTTGTGCAAATAAATTTGACAGGGCCGTTTTCGCTCGATTTATTTTAATTGGGTCGAATGAGATGCCCGAAGCCGGAGCATTTGTTGTTGTTGCTTTCACGAGCTTGCACGAGTATTTAGCTTCACATCGCCGAAATCAATTTTTGTCGTGTTGCCGAAAAAAAAAAAAAAACTGGGTTGTGCACTCTAAAAAAAAGAGTGTCACCGTACATCCTTTTGTCCCATAAAATGCACCCCAAAATTTGAATTCGACGTACAGCGCACTCTAGTCGAACAGACGGCCCCAAATTTTAGAAGGGGCTTGATAACGGTGCTATATAACTTATTAAATAGCTAAAGTATGTATCAAAAACCACAGAAAGAAAACACTCAGGTTTTGCAGTAGGGCCAAGGAAACCCCGATTATTTATTTTTTTTTGTAGTCAGTAGCACGTAGATTTGCTATTTTAATAAGTTGTACCACACGGCTATCAAGCCTCTCATGAAAGTTAGTACCTTCAGATCGACGTCAGTGCGCTGTACGTCGAACTGAAGTTTTGGGGTGTCTTAAATGGGACAAAGGGTCTAACAATACACCTTGTTTTTCTGAGAGTGTGCGTATACTTATACAGCCTAAAACTTGGACTGCCTCAACGGGCGACGAGTCTCCCAGCTGTAGATGAGCAATTAAGGCAGCGCAGTACAACCGTTGGCCTGGGGTCTTTAACGCGCATCACGCAGTAGTGATACACGACCGCACGCCGGTACGATGCTCATCCAGATCGAAACGGACAGGGGTACGGATTGAACCCAGGATTCCAGGGTTCTGCATCGCGAGCTTTCGCTCCACGTGCTCCGAGCTGGTTTGCGCAAACCCATTCGGCCACCGATCCCCCTCGGAGATTTCTGTCTGCTGCACCACACAAAAAGTAGGACCAATGAGAGGCGACGCATGTGTGACGTAGTGTTGCCATGGCAACGTGTTATGTCTCGCTACCGCGCGACGAGCTTTCACTTTCAATTTTAGAGTGACCTCGGCCGATGCCACGACCTATGCAGCCAACCCGGTATAGAGAACGTGTCACGTAACCTCGTGCTCCGCGAGTCCCTATAAAGCTCTATTCACACGATGCATCTTGTTGGCGAATCTTGTGTCGCGAAACTAGGTTTCGGGAAACAGATGACCCGTGTGAACGCGACCGAAAACGTGGCGTGCCTCCGAAAAAGGTTGCGCCTGCTCCTCGTTTCTGGAGCAATCTTTTGCAGAAATCTCACCGAGGCCTGTCAATCACCCGAAGGAGAAACGCGGACACTGCCAATGGCCGCTCGGCTTCGCTATGACGTCTGACCTTCGAGGCGGAGCGAGCTTTTGGAAGAGTCCGATATTTGGCCGATTCCGTATCCGAGCCAGAGCCGAAAAGAGAAAAAGCAAACATGGCGGCGAGCGACAAGCGGAGAAGCGGTGCGTTCAGGTTGCGTACGGGCGATATCTGTTAGCAGCACAGGTTGGTGGCGCGGTGCAGATTCATCGACAGTCGCGACGAGTGCAAGCACCGCATATAAACATGATGACTGGGGTTAACTTATCATTTAGAGGTGCAAAAATGTCCGAAATGCTTCGAGATCATCCATCGGTTCTTTGGCGTTCGCGGTCTTTCCCGGGTTTGGCAGGACATCGATGTAAATCGAATCTGACGAAGTTTATGGAGTGGTATTAATAAAGCAGGCTGTCTCTTCACACTAGGCGTACTTCATATAATTTTGATGCGAAACGCTTGATATTCCCAGTGCAGATGGTAAGGTTTGCCGAAATTCTCGTGAGTCAACACGTCACAGGTTTCGCGCGTCAAACTGTGAACAGGCCGATTTCGCGAAATCTCGGTTTCGCTAAACAGTGGCGCGTTGAAAAGATGCATCGTGCGAACAAGCCTTAAGAATAGCCTCCTCTATACTGACAAAGCCTGGCAGATCGCCACTATACTTCGTCTCATCCTAGCATGGACTAACCGCGAAGGCTGTGCTAGCGCGAGCGGCCAGCCTTGACTGCCTTGACTAGAGCACTTGCTGCACGAGCGCTCGTGCAGCCGCCACGGCTTCATTCAAAGCGACTAGCTCGCGCTTTTAGCACGCGCGGCTAACAATAGTCCATACTAAGGTGAGACGAAGTATAGAAGTGGCCGCCGAAATTGCAAAGGTAGAGCGGAAGACAACGGATGAGAGGAGAGCCACGTGACGGGCACCCGCGCTGCGGCGAGACGCCGAAACGCACTTCTCCCGACCGATGGAATGTCCGCTCGTGCTCCTCGCGTTCCTCGCGATACCGCTTCGTTTCTCGTCGGGTTTGAAAATCATATTTTGGGTCCTCGCCGCTGCAAAAGCTGTGCGCTGACGTCCAGGTTCCCTGAGAAATGTTCGGTGCTACTACTACCAGATCCTCGCGCTCCGAATCTGCGACCGGGCACTTTGTGGCTCCGTCGTCGAACTGACAGGCTTTGAGAGTATAGAGGAGAAGTATATCCCTTAGGTCACACCGAAGAGTCACACGCCCTCAGTAAAGCCCCTTCATATGTTTATCTTGCAAGCAGCATCAAATCATCGAATATGCCAATGCACGAATCCGTGCCTCGTGCACCGACACTTGGAAGCAAATGGTGGCGCAGCACTAAAATTAGCGGATATATGAAGCGGCCCCTGCAAAGGAAACTGCGGTGCGGTTCTCGCTTGTGGTCTCGTGGTGCGCCTCTTTCGCGTTCGCCAATAGACCTTTCCAAAAACGAGCTTGTGGCCGGTGCCATTTTGAGCGTTCGTGCGAATGGCGCGTGCTTTGCTCGCTTTCCGAAGCGACGAACACGCACGTGCTGGGCTGTGAAGATCGCACGCTGGACTGTGATTTTGTAAACATTGGAAAGGTCTATAGACCTTTCCAGTATTTACAAAATCACATTCCAGGGTACGATCTTCACAACCTGCGTGTTCGTCGCTTCGGAAAGCAAGCAAAGGCACGCGCCATACGCACGGACACTGAAAATGGCACCGGCCACACGCTCTTTTTTTTTTTTTTTTTTGGAAAGGTCTATAGTGGTTGTCAGTTCGTGTAAAAAAAAACGCCATGTGTAATTGTTATCCAGTGACTTCAGATCACAGCGCTGGTTTGGCTTCCCTTGCTTCTATCCGCCGCTTCACATGTCCGTCACCCCACCCCTGCCCGTTTCGATCTGGATGAGCATCGTACTGGCGTGCGGTCGTGTATCACTACTGCGTGATGCACGTTAAAGACCCCCAGGCTAGCGGTTGTTCTGCACTGGCTACATTTCTCATCTACAGCTGGGAGACTCGTCGCCCATTGAGGCGGACCAAGTTCCAGGCTCTGTAAATATACACACAACCCAATTTTTCACACGTCGGTCACTTCTGGGCCATTTTATGTTTGAGAAAAAAACATGTGCTTTGGTGCATCTCAAAGTCAGAGCTCGGGCCATATAATATTGATTTATGTATCTGTCTATAAATGCCATGTTCCTCATATTCGCTACCTGCATGAACCAAGACAAGCGTTGATCATGATCCCGTGAAAACCGTGAATGTGGTCATCCAACTCGGCTCCTGATTCTACGCCGTCGCGTAGCTCAAAATGCGACAAGACGCCAAGTTCCACCGAGTTAGCGCTACACATGGCTTGCACGTAACGTCCTTGGACCATGCCAATGTGCATTCTACTTGCCCTTGCAAAATAAAAAAAAGCGACAGTACACAGTTTACGCTGCAAAAGATACCTCGGCCGCCACAATGGTGACGTCAGTGCAACCGTAGAACCACTGCGCTCGTGCCTTCGGCTTCGCCTGCACTTAAAGGCCGACGACCAGTTAGCGCTTTCTGCTTTTCCCTCGCTTCTTCCTCTCCCTCCTTCTACCCAGTCCACCATTGCCTGTTTCCTCCTCCTCCGTAGTGAGGAGGATCTTCTGCCTCGCAGAACCTAGAGTCTGGTCGTCGGCCTTTAAGGTAAAATAGAAGCTTGAGTACGCAGACGCTTTATACGCGCGCCAGATTCCAGCCGCCATTGCCGTTTGTCTCTTGTCTTGCCGAAATTACCAAGCCACTGAAACGGGCGTTGACGATCCTCTTCACAAAGGCCAATGCTGGAAAGGAACAGGAGGGCAGAGTACAATCTAAAATGGCACTAACCTGCGCTGCTATGGTAATGATGAAGTGAGGTAATGACATAAGAGGAAACAAAAAACGGAAGGAACGTAATATATGTTATGGCGGCGGCCATGCACAGTTGCCGAGAGATACAAAAGTTCGTGTAATCAGTAAACACATAAAAAAGGGTCCGCTGAATAGGCGAGATGTATCATGCGGATGCTACAAGCGATCAGAGTCGATCGAGCACTGAGGGGATGCGAAGGTCCGGATTTGCCTCGTGCTTCCCGGAGCTCCACACTCTTAGAAATCGGGGGGTGTACAGGGGTACACCCCTTGTCCCATATGTAACACCCCAAAACTACATTTGGACGTTCAGCCCACTGACGTCGAGCTGGCGTTGCCAACGTTTACGAGCGGATTGATAGCTGTTGGGTATAACGTACTAAAGAGCTAATGTGCGTATCAAAGACTAGAAGAAAAAAACACTGAGGTATTGCAGCAGGGCCAAAAAAAAAAAAAACCTTGATTGTCTCACTGTAGCCTGTAATGCGTACATTATTTATTTTAATAAGTTGTATCGGTCGACTATCAAGTCGCACTTGAAAGTTGGTATCGTCGGTTCGACGCGTCTGTGGACTGAACGTCGAATTGTTGTTTAGGGGTGCTACACATGGGACAAGGGGTGTACCCTTATGCACACCCTATTTCTTAGAGTGTAGGTCATGTGGTGCTGAATTGGTTGTTACAGTTACTTTGGAATAGCTCACGGCAGCGGCTGCGGTCATATAATCCTGAAAGTGAAAGGCAGGCACGCTTCAGAGCTAACAAGGCATTGCGCGTTGCCATGGCTACGTCCTACATGCATCGGCTCATAACCATTCTGTAGACGGCAGTGAAACGTCGCAGTTCTCCAGCAAAGCCGTTGGGCAAAGTCAACGTTACTAAAACACTCAATTGGGAAACTCGCCCTTCAAACCGGGGCCGCTGGCGTCCACCGAAACCGAGCTAAATGCGATAACAGCGCCACCCTTTAGCGACGAGTTGAAACATGAAAGTTGCTTTATATGGCTACTGCAAGATGGTCATGCGAGATGGCGCCACCGGCCCCTTCCGTGACTCGACGGAACCAGTAAGTGCAGCCGTGCAGTTCACAGAGTGGCCGCTGCGGGAGAAATGGCGGTGCTGCGATCGCCATTAGCTCGGTACTGAGATAAGGATCGGCGCCACTTTTTCAAAGCAGGCTCTACGGCAGTTTCCCAACTGAGGGGTTCTAGTAACGTTGGGTAATGCCGACCTCGGCCGCGCCCGGTGTCAAGCAAGCGGCACGTGCCGCACGCCGTTTGCTTGATACCCACTTTCTGTGGCTATGAAGCCAATCCATAGTCCCATATAATAAGAGGCTATGGCCGAAGCTTTTAGCATCTGTGCACTCGCGCGGCTTGAGCTCGGCTTAAATCTGTACACATGTACTTTTTTTAAATGACATCGAAAGCAAGCTGGATTGGAGCCCTGGGTCATTCTGCTCGGATAGGTCGCTGCCGCTTCTCGCTGCGTCGGTTTTGAAAGTGAAGAGGAAGCGCGCGGAGTTGAAGTATTGCGCCTTGTCACGGCTTCACTACGTCATACATGCATCGTCTCATCTATAGAGCCACTAAATGAGCTGAGGCTATGAGTATCGGCACTCCTTTCCCCGCCATTGTTGTGGGCGCCGCCATTTTGGTTCGCATACAAAGCAGATCGCAACTGCTCGAGCGTCATGATTCAAAAGTGCGACTTCCTCAGCATTAGATTCAATGTTAGGAAGGTCATGTAATATTGCTTTCCTCTGTCGCGAACGGTTTATACATTTGTGGAGGGCGGAAAAGCGTTAACGTTGTTAACGTTTTCATAAAACGCAAAATCTGATGCACTATGTTTTCTTTTTTTTTTTTTTTTTTACGCTTCATTAGTGTTTATGAGCAGATGCTGAAAGATGCTTATAAACCATTTCTATGTTTACAAAATCACGGCCCAGACTACTATGAGTTTTCGTCGTTTCGAGAAGTGAGCAAAGCACCCGTCGTCATACGCACGAACGCTGAGCATTGCAGCGGCTAGAGCCACTAAATGAGCTATGCTTAGAGTATACTTGTAGCGCGACTAAATAAGCTACGCTTCAGAGTAACGACACTTGGCCATATTGTGGCTTAAAATCATGGTTGCCAGCTATCTTAACCTTTATTTGAAATCACAGGAAACGCTTTTCTGTCCAACACAAATGTTTAAACAGTTCGTGACAGAGCAGAGCAATTATTAATACATGAGCTTCGTAACAGCGAATCTAATGCTGAGGAAGTCGCACATTTGAATCGTGACGATCAGCAGTTGCGTCTGCTCTGCACAAGCACCAAAATTGCAGCACCCACTACAATATCGGGGAACGGAGTGCCGATACTCTAACCGTATACCTCATCTAGTGACTCTATAGAGTATCGGCAGTCTGTTCCCCGTGGTATTGTTGTGGGCGCCGCCATCTTGGTGTTTCGTGCAGAGCATGCAGACGCAACTCCCGATCGTCCTAACGCCGAGATTTGGCGTTAGGATAAGCTCATGTAATATTGCTTTGCTCTGTCGTGAACTGTTCAAACATTTGTGTACAGAAAAGCGTTTCCTGTGACTTACGATAAACCTTGAGATAACTGGCAAATATATGATTTTAAGCCCCAAGATGGCTAAGTGTCCTTACTTTGAAGCGTACCTTCTTTATAGTGGCTCTAGCACCGGTCAGAAGCTCTTTGTTTACAAAATGCTGGGCTGTGAAGATCGCACTGCTCATCATGCGATCTTCACAGCTCAGCACGCACGTGTTCGTCTATTCCGGAAGCGAGCAAAGGCGTACAAGCGCCAAAAAATGCACCACGGTTAGATGCTCTTTTCTACCAATGACCGTGACTCGCGCATATTTTGACGCTACTCATTACAGGCTCACATCGAAAAGCTGAACTCAGCGAAGCAAAAATTAACAGTAGAATTCGCGCTGCAAAAATTATACACAACACGCCGCTGCGTATTCGTCAGAAACCAAATTCCATCCGACAAACAGATGAACGCCGTCAAAGTCAGTACATGATGGCTAGGCATCAGTTGCGTGGGCGACTTCATCTGCCCACAAATGACGCACTCGCAGATGCTGAATACCCGAGTGCACTACCAACGCAAAACAACATCAGCAAATACCGGGTGTCCCAAATAGCGGCCAGACTCTTTAAATCGACCGCAGAATTCGGTTTCTTAACCTATAGCGCTACAATTTTGTGCAGCATTGCCCACAGATGGTGCATCCTTTTTGTAAAATTTGCAAAGAGCGAACTTACCCGAGGAATAAGTAAAAAAAGAAAAAGGCTTAACTCGTATGAAAATGCAGCGAAGCCACCGGTCTTCAAACAATTGGGCTTTCTATTGTTGGAAGACCGGTGGTTTCGCTGCATTTCCGTAGGAGTTCAGCCTTTTTCTTTCTTTTTTTACTTTTTCTAGGTAAGTCCGCTCTTTGCAAATTTTACAAAAAAGAATGCATCATCTGTGGGCAACGCTGCACAAAATCGTAGCGCAATAGGTGAAGAAACCGAATTTTGCGGTCGATTTAAAGAACCTGGCCTCTATTTGGGACACCCGGTATAGGGTGTTCACAAAATATGTTTGTATGGTTCGAACTAGTGCCACTAAATACGCTACGCTACAGAGTAACGACACTTGGCCATATTGTGTTTTAAAATCATGGTTGCCAGTTATCTGAAGCTTATCTGAAATCGCAGGAAACTCTTTTCCGTCCTTTACAAATGTTTAAACAGTTCGCGACAGAGCAAAGCAATATTACATGACCTTCCTAATACCGAATTTAATGCTGAGGAAGTCGGACTTTTGAATCATGACGATCGGCAGTTGTGTCTGCCCTGCATACGAACCAAAATGGCGGCGCCCACAACAATGTCGGGGAACGGAGTGCCGATTCTCTAAGCGCAGCTCCTTTAGTAGCTCTAGTTCGAACGTTGTTCTAACTTCGGAGCCAGTCAGAAATCAGAGCCATTTTTTTTTTTTTTTTTACTATACTCTATTGCTCGGGCTCTGCGCTGGTTGTTGTCCCCTGCCGGTAGTTCCGGACAAAGAGCGAACCAAATCTAGCTCGCCTAGATCGGCGGCGAACAGCCCGTAGCCCTAGGTCACCCCGACCTGTATTCGCGGCTGCGAGCATTTAACTCGTTTGTTCCGGAAAACGTCTGCATAATTTATGAGGAGAAGGCTACAAATGAATCGCGGGGGAGTCTCCCTTAACATAAATGTAAACACTTATTTCACGGCAAGTCTGATGCGTCGCAGTTTGAAGACTGAAGAAGCGCGCACAAAAGGGAAAAAAAACTTTCAACCTTTCCACTCTGGTGAAGAAGGAAGACCAGCGGAGCTGTACAAGGGAAAGTAATGGCCGGCCGCAAGTCGGCAAGCCAAAGTGGAAAGGCTGTCGCCCTCTATGAGCGACGGCGGCAACCAGATACGTGGCTTGCCGCCGTCGCTCATAGATGGCGGTAGGTGTCCAGAGTTTGTGTCCATTTCTTTGCGGGGGACACGATCCTGGGGAAACTAGCCCTTACCGCTGTAAAAAAGAAGAGAAGAGAAATACCCCTGTGTACATTGTAGCACAATCTAAAAAAAATCACTTAGTCACTTTATTTTAACGGACGCAGACATTTGAGTTTCTACACTGACTTTCTTACACTGGGGCAGCACTTACAACTTTGTGTTGCTGCAGGCCCCCCAACATGTCTTCGGGGTTTCTCGTGGACCCCCTTTGAACATGTTTATATGACAAGAATCTCTTGCATACGTACATCGAAGACTTTTGGCTGACCCAGCGTAAAACGACGTGGTCCGGCCATCGTATACTCCGCCTGTCGGGTGATAGTGAAGGATCCTGGCAAACAGATCCTTGTATGGTCCGCACTTGGAGATAATTCGCACGGTGCCAAAAATACAAACTTTTAAAAATGCACAGTTCGCGGACTATAGTAAAAAAAAAAAAAGGATCGAGGTGCACCTAAGCATTTCTTATGAGTTGTGAATGCGAAAGCATGTACATCATTTTTGCTCACGCGTGTTGGCGCGCTGGCTGGCGCTGACCTGGCGGTGACGGACACACAGCGCCATGAGGTGGCCGGTCGTTGAAACTGACACGCAGCGTGAATTTCAGCGACCGGCCACCCCATGGCGCTGCGTGTCCGGCGAATGGGAGCCTGGTCGACGCGCGCTAGCCAATGGGATCGAAGCGGTGTAAAAGGTGCCGTGGCTAACCGGCGTATGGGAGCTGGCTCTACTGGGAGAAGGATTTAAGAGCCGTTTGGCGTGGTTTCAAAGCTGACGACGTTGGCTCGCTCCATGAGACAGTTAATGCTTTCGCATTAAAAAGATGGCATATCGTCGGAGGCCGTGTTGACCTAGACCGCTTTCTCCAACACCCGTGTTGGATATTTTGCGTATTTGTTCGTCTTTCCACTTCCTTTGTTCCTTGTTTTAGTCGTGTTTGCGTATCACCACACTCGTGCACCATTCTGAATCTGATTGCTGACACAAAGTGAAAGAGGTTTCCGGAGAACTGTAACATACTGCAATAGTTACGCGAGGGTTCACTCAGAAGAGCTTGCTTTCAAGCATCATATATCTATACGATCTAGTCTTGTACGTACATGCACGCTACCGAGAAAAAAAATAGTCGATTGACATTACAATTACTCCTGGTCAAAGATATTCGATTCGATTAGTAGATGACGCTACTGCAAATGTAATTGGGCTTTACCTCAAGAGGTAACAGGTACTTTATTAATTAATTAATTAATTAAGTACCTGGTACTTTATTTATTAATGTTACTTGTACCTGTTACTTTATTTCTTATTTATTAAAGTACCTGTTAACTTAATTTTTAATTAATTGATTAATTAATTCCTCGTAGAGAAAGTATCAACTAGACGCCGAGTGACGCAAGGGTTTCTTAAAGGGATGCTGAACCGAAATTCAGAGCTCACAAAACAAGGCTGGAACGATAGGCGGGGCGCTGCAAAACCCTCAAAACATCCCTCATACAGCGAAATCTCTAACGAATGGCCGTATACTTGGAAAAGAAGTGCGCAATTGAAGACAGACGTCGAGGCCCACGAGACATGTGACGTCACGATTCTCATTCTCTCTCCTCTTCGCTTCGTCCCCTCGAGCAGGTGAACCGAAGCGATGAAGAGAGAAGTGAGGCCGCTTCCCCTCATTCTCAAACTCTCCAGCTGGACAATGACGTCATAGTCCTCGCTTGATCGCGCTTTTCTATTCCAAAGATAGGGTCATCCGTTTGAGACATCGATGTATGAGTGATTGTTTTCGAGTTCGTAGCGTCCCGTTCAACGCTTCTGCGGCCTTATTTTGCGAAATCCATATTTTGGTTCATTATACATTTAAAGATCCTGAGCTAACCCGAAGAAAAAAAAATGCTATCTCAACTGATCGTGCTTAAATTCCTATTGTTTCATAGCCCTTATATGATGGAGTCTATTAGCGCCGAGATGTGTCTGTGGCGCCCTCTGACGGTTTCCGTTCGTGACGTCACGACCAGGGTTTACCTCGCCGTGAACCGGTGTTTTGGGCAGGCATGATCAGTATACAGGAAGCTATGATCGCGAATGGACCAACTACCCGTTTAATATTCTACGCATCTTTTATTCTTAGCATTACATATTTAGTTAGCAAAAGGACATCGATATCGCAGTCTGCATATTCGCGCTCTAATCTCCAATGGTTGGATATTTGTCCGTGCGAGTAAACCTGGCGCAAAAAAGTTATACCCCAAGACGTTCAATAGAAATCGGCCAGGAAGTTTTGGCACTCGTTCGAGTTCGTTGGTAACCTCTGATGCGTGTGGACACCAAACTTATTAGACGCATTCTAGTATACAATCTAGAAAATGCCTGCACTTCTTCTCACCCACAAAACACTCGAAGAGCCAATCTCTGCGATCCACGAAATCAGCTCAGCGAATGATGAGGAGGAACATTTGTTTAGACCTCAAAATGAAATCTGCAGCGGTGTGGTATTACGCAATGCAAAGCGGCATGCTTGCATTGCGTAATGCCACAGCGCAGACTTCATATTTAGCTCTAAATGGATGTTCCGCCTCATCATTCGCTGAGCTGATTTCGTAGATCGCAGAGATTGGCTCTTCGAGTGTTTAGCGGGTAAGTAGACGCGCAGGCATTTCTTAGAGTGTAGTACCAACGCGGCCAGTAGTGTAAATCAATTGGCCTTTGTACGGCGGCGCTCGGTGGTGGGCCGTAGCTTGTTTTTGATCCAGCGGCCGTGATCGGCTGTTCTTCCGACGATCCCATCGCGCCAATGAAGCGCCGCCAAAATTTCTCTTTGCTCTCAACGACTCAGCGAGATTCGTTTAAGCGCTCCGTCACTTTGGGCTGCTCCCGTTTCGCTTTTATGCCTTCTGCCAATCAAATGAAGATCGGCTGGATTTCGTGCCAAAGCCTTAGACACAGGTTAAGGCAAATGCATCCAAAGAGAAGGGATTCTTCGTCAGATGAAATCGTACGTACTCAAAATTAAGCGCAATTCATTCTGATTCGCGAGATTTGCCAAGCCGCTCAGTAGGGATCGAAGCCCGACGCTTGGCGCCACGAGAGGTGGTTATAGCGAGCGGGAACAGCGCAAATGGCTCCGGAACTGCGTCGGCAGGTCTGCGCGCGCAGCTGGCTCCGGAATGACGAGCGGAAACAGCGCAGCTGGCTCCGGAATGACGAAGCGTAGCTCCCCACGTGACCCCAAAACGTCATGGGGCAGATCATTACTCAGCAGCGGATAGTGCAGCAGGCGTATGACGGCGTGACTTAGCACAGCGGCCACAAGGCTCTCCTCGAAGTCCAAGACCACTAAGGACTCGAAGGGCTACACCAACCCTCGGAAGGAGCAGCACCCCTTTACCAGGGGAAAACATTATACTTGGCTCACTGCATTAGACGCTTTCAGTGCCAAATCCTCCCCGATTGATTTGGAAACCCCTCCCCCGTCTGAGAGAACGCATGCAAATCGCGCTGTTGACTGCTTTCGCGCTGCAAAGAGGGAGTGGGTGGTCGCCAACGTACCGAGACACCGAATTCGCCAAGACAGCAGAGACGGCCGTCTCCGCTGTCTCGATGGGTTTACAGGACGATAGATGGCGAATTAAAATGGGAAAATCTGGAGGCTGTGCGCGCCTATAGCCTTTCCAAGTATACATAAAAGCTGTCAGCGCCAAGTTATCCGATCTTCACGGAGTAATGCTTGATTCATAGGCGGCGATCTACTTGCGATTTCAAGGAGAAAAACAAAAAATACGTTGTGGAAGTTACCCTGTTTGCCGTGGTGGCAGTTGTTACATCCCAAGCAAAATGGCACCACGCGTGAATCAGACTTAAAAAAAGCATTCCCTCGTAAAGTATTTGAAAAAACCCGTGGAAGCCTCCTATTAAGGCATACTCCTCACACACTCTTCACTCGTGAATCAATGTACCTTGTCTCGATCAATCTGATGAGCACGGTAAACACATGAGTGTGTAATACGTGACACATTCTGTGCTCTTAGCGTTTATCAGAACGATCGATGACCCACAACGCAGGCACAATGCACACACGACACATTCTGTGCTCCTCCGATTTAATCAGAATGATCGAGGCAAGTTTTTTTTTTTTAATAAGTCCTAAACTTTGTGAGCCTGACCACCACCTCCAAGATAACAAGGCCGTAGTGCTGAATGAGATGACGTCACCAGAGAAGGCCAACGCTGGGCACAAATTGGACACGACGATTGCGTTGACGTTCCGCTCAAACTTGACTCGAAGCCAGGCGCTGACGCAGCACTCGTTTCCAATCTGTGTCCAGCGTCGGCGTTCTCTGATGACGTCATCTCATTGAGCGCTACGGCCTTGTTATCTAGGCGGTAGGGGCCTGAAGCTCGAAATGGGGAAGGGGAAGTGTTACAGTAACTGATTAGTTGACAAGGTGATGTGATTGCTACTTCATCAGAGTAACGAAACAGTCCCATAACTACCCCGAGAAGGAATCGAGTTTGCTTAGTTGTACCTTACAGGTGTGCAGCAAATACTTGTTAGATATCGCAACTCTACCCGATTTTTTTTTTTTTGTTGCCAATTTCTGTTCACATTTTCGTGCGAGGAGCCAACACGAGTCGTTTGCTTTTGTTGATTTTGTTCGTAACAGATGTTGCTTTCAGGTTTTGCCAATCCGACTGCATTTTTGATGTTTTGTATTTCTCGCAGCATATTTTTGTTTTTTTTTTAATTTTTGTTTGTTTCACCCGTTCCCTCTAAAATGATGCGGCGCTTGAGGGTATTTAAAATAAATAAATAAATATTTTAGGAACGTCGGCTTCGCGGAACTGCCTTTGGAAGCAAACTGCATTAGTTGGATACGCAGGAGATTCAGTCTTTACATAGACAACCCTCTCAGAAATAGGGGTGTAGTACTTACACCCCTTGTCCCATATATAACGCCCCATAAACTACAATTCGACCTTCAGTCCACTGACGTCGCACCGATGATAGCGAATTTACCGAGTGGCTCGGTAGTCGAGTGATTAAACTTAATAACGTAATGCTCAACTTAATAAAGATACATGATGATGATGACGATAAAAGAGCTAAAGTACCCGTTAAAGATTACATGAAAACACTCAAGGTTTTGTTGGCCCTGCTGCAAAACCTCAGCTTTCTTTTTCTGTAGTATTTGATTCGCATGGCGGCTATTGTTGTAAGTTATATAACTTACATCAGACAGCTATAGCGAGCCGCTCGTAAAAGTTGGCATCGTCAATTCGACGTCAGTGGACCGAACTTTGAAATGTAGTTTTGAAATGTTACTTATGAAGGGTGTAAGTATATAGTATACACGTTATTTCTGAGAGTGCGAAACATTCTGCTGGCAGGACGGCGGCGGCTATAGGGAGCGGCGTTCACCCAAACCGGTGAACAAAAATGACAAAATCACTGAAAAAAAAAAAAAAAAAACGGTTGAAGTGCAGGCGAGCTCGTGTAAGTTATACGTGATGATTGAACTCGGCCAGCTCGAGGAGGAAAAAGGGAAGGAACGTGTCTCTAAACCCTTCTGAAACCCATTAAAAAACAATCCCTAGATTTGAACGAATTTCCCTTTGCCCCAAAACGATGACGGAAATCCCTAGACATAGGGAAAAAAACCCTAAGGTTGGCAGCGCTGCTCGGCGAGGATGCTCATGACGTCATCGTTTCAGGTGGTGGCGGTGCAACAGAACCTGGTCAAGCCTCGGTCGTGTGACGTGAACGAAAACCTGCTGTCAGAAGCGTGTCGCAGCGAGTTCGGCATCTCCGAGGAGCAGCTGAAGAACGCCCTGCCATTGGAGCAAGTGCTGGACCAGGTGCGTCTCGCTCGCCAGTCCATATCCATTCAGTTTGTCACTTGGTACCGCTCATGCATGTCACCCAGGACAGGCATAGACATCTATCTTTTCGTCGAATCTCGTTTCCTGGAATAACGTTTCGTGGAGAACTTTTCATGGACACACGTTTCGTCGACGCCAGCGTTTCATCGACGCTCGCTATCATTTAAAAAAAAAAAGGCCGTGTGTCTACTTTCCCGCGCAACACTCGGAGAGCCAATCAGCGCAACTTACGGAGGCAGCTCAGCGAATGACGATGCCGAAACATATGTTTAGACCAAAAAAAATGAAACGCAGTCTGAGTTGTGACATTGAGCATTGCAGAACGTCACGCTTTGTGTTGCTTAAAGGGGTACTGAACCAAGGAATTAAGTGTCCATAATAAGTGGCGCACGTTCTTTCCACGAGCCAGCAGCCGCCGGTGTGCGCGAGCACACGCAACAAAAATGACGTCAAAGACCTCCTTAAGTTTTTCATCTACTCAGTGGTGTCTGGTGTAAAAGGTATACGATTAATTGGTCTAACAAGCTCGTAGCTTTCACTTGTAGAGATGAAAAGCCTGTCTTTATTATCCTTTGGCTCGAAGCCCATGCATTTCACTGTCCTCTTAAGCGCGAATGCAGGTCTTTGACGTACATTTTCGCTGAGTCTGCTCGCGCGAACCGGCGGCTGCTGGCTCGTGGAAAGAACGTGCGCCACTTAGTATGGGCACTAACTTCTTTGGCTCAGTATTCCTTTAATGACACAACTCAGACTGCGTTTTTTGGTCTAAACATATGTTTCGGCATCGTCATACTCTGAGCTGCCCCCATAAGGTGCGCTGATTGGCTCTCCGAGTTTTGTGCGGGAAAGTAGACGCACGGGCTTCGTTTAGGGTGTACGCGAATTGCACGCTGTAGGGACATTTCGGCGCGCGTGTTTCACAGGGGTGCGTATTAACCTATTCGATGCCCCACCCCTCGTCCCCCCCCCCCCCCCCCCCCCCGTTTACTTCGTGGCGATAGTCTGCGGCGGCTTATTACAAAAATATTAGCCCACCGGACCCATAGCCATGGATAGAGAGAGTCTGGTCAATGGGAGGAGCCGGCGAAGGTGGACCGGCGAAAGCGGTGGCGCCGCGAGCGCCGCATATTCCCCCGTAAGGAACTTGCGAAGTAATAATGCGCTGGGAGGACCTTGAAGGATTCGCGTGCAGGTATCTTTTGTTTCTGGATAAGGCTGAAAGTACATGAATGTATGACTGTAAGAGATTGGTGGAAAGGGGAGTTTTAGGGTTCTAAGTGCGTTTACTGAGCCAGGAAAGGTGACATTAACGAGAAAAAATATTCTGAAATATGAGACGACATTGCGAATGTGGGGTGCGCGTTCGCGGTTTGGGTCCAAACTCCCACAGAGCCGAATCCGCAGGTTTCACTGGCCACTCCGTCGTGGCCGCGGCCGCGAGTGCTATGAAAATAAAGTTTGAGTGCGTTCTGAATGTCGCCGTGACGACAACGTCATGTACGTTGCCCTTTCAGTCACGAAAAATCGCAAATTTCCACTCTAGCGTGCTGAAATCAAATACTTGAATACAGCCTTACCTAGAAAGTATGATTGGAGGGTATTCGTTAAGCTCATTCACATCCGCTAGGGGAATATTTGAGGCTAGTGTTTGGTGTCACAAGAGTTGTCAATCATCGCGCCCAAGGTCATCGAAACAATTTGCGCCAATGACGAGTCCCTATTTTCGCCGAATGAATGATCAAACCATTTACACGTACGGCTCTGACCTGACCCAGCGGTACACGCCGCATCGCGGCGACATTCTCATGCAGCTTATTACAGAAAAGCTCATCTGAGCTTCTGCCTCACGCCGCTTGTGTGTAGCATTGCCTAGTGCCACTAAATACGCTACGCTTCAAAGTAACGACACTTGGCCATATTGTGCCTGAAAATCATGGTTGCCGGTTATCTGAAGCTTTATCTGAAATCACAGGAAACGCTTTTTCGCTCTCCACAAATGTTTAGACAGTTCGCGACAGAGCAAAACAATATTACATGACCTTCCTATATAGCATCGAATCTAATGCCGAGGAAGTCGCACTTTTGAATCATGACGATAGGCAGTTGCGTCTGCTCTGCATACGAGCAAAAATGGCGGCACCCACAACAATGTCGGGGAGTGGAGTGCCGATATTCTAAGCGAAGCTCATTTAGTGGCTCTAGCTAGTGTCACTAAATAAGCTACGCTTCAAAGTAACGACACTTGGCCATATTGTGTCTTAAAATCATGGTTGCCAGTTATCTGAAGCTTTATCTGAAATCAAAGTAAACACTTTTCCGCCCTCCACAAATGTTTAAACAGTTCGCGACAGAGCAAAGCAATATTACATGACCTTCCTAACACCGAATCTAATGCTGAGGAAGTCGCACTTTTTGAATCATGACGATCGGCAGTTGGGTCTGCTGTGCGTACGAGCCGAAATGGCGGCGCCCACCACAATGTCGGGAACTGGAGTACCGAATATACTCTGAGCGCAGCTCATTTAGTGGCTCTATAGCGTTGCCCAAGACACGGGCGCGGGAGTTCGGCTCTGCCCTACACTTGGCTTGCACGGGCTCTCACGCAGGAAACATCCCGTAGAGTAGGAATTTGGTTCCGAGTGCGTTACGTTCCGAGTGCGTTACGCTCGAAGTGCGTTACGTTCGGAGTGCGTTACAAACTTCCTCGGGCCTCGCCTGTGCCACGATGCTGATACCGTCGAGGCCCTTCCCGGTGCTGGAGATACGGCTGGGAAGAGCCTCAAAAGGCTATAGACGCGAGCAGACGGCCAATCTCGGTGAAATCTGACCTATGCTTGAGCTTGGCCGATCTCTCGGGTTCTCTTTGGGATGCTTCTTGCAGCCTCGGTGTTACCTTCCTCCATTTTTTCCAGGGCATTCGAACGCGTTTCTACTGTACTTCCGGGGAGGGGTCAGCTAGAAGGCATCCCTCTCCAAGTGGGAAACACGCCTGAAAAGCGGCTGACGTCTTGGCGTCGCGTTCCATCTGAGAGCTTTAGGCGGCTCTGGCTGGAGCATGGTATTACCCCTTCGTGCGCGCAGACCTTCCATCGTTTCAATAAGACACACGCAGTGCGTCTTCAGTCCCAAGCAGCACGGATTTTGGCCAAGCATTGGCCAATGACTGGCGATGGTCTTTTCGCTAATGGCCAAAGAGTGGCCATTCATCGGCCAATGTTTCGCGGATGGCAGATAGCGAGTGGCCATTGGCCAATGGCCAGAGGATGGCCAGTCATCGGCCAATGGCTGGCCACTCTCTGACCACTGGCCAAATGATCATTGCCAGCCATTGGCCAATGATTGGCCAAACCTGTGCTCCTTGGGGTGCACTTCCTTGGCCTCTTTGGTTTTTCTTTCTACCAATCCCTCCGACCCGTCATTAGGGAGTTTTAGCGAGTCGTTCTTCTAGCACACGGTTCCAAAATCACGAACGGTGCAGCTGGTCCGTTCCGCGAAACCGTACGTGAAATTTGACATATTTTAGCGAATCTTGAAACTGGCGCAACCGTGTAAACGATTATGTTGATTGTGTTTGACCGGTGGCGCCTATCTCCTAGTAAACATGTCAAAGATTCTGCAACGTGTAAAACCTTGGCGGCTCGCGTTTCCGGCGTACGACTGATGTAAAACATGACGGCCGACGTAACAATTGCCAGTCGGAATTTCAAGAACTGTGAAGCTAGATTGAGTAAAAAGTATCTGAACGACCGTAAAGGTATGTGGTGTGTCTCCGTCATCTTGAACTTGAACGATCGCTTACGTTGTGTGCCGTCGAACCAAATCATTTCGTCTGCTCGCGGTCGCCGCGGCAGCTAGTCTGCCCGCAGATCGCAAAAATTGACTAGCATGCGCAGTTTGCATCATTCACGATCGCTTACCATTGTGAGCAGTTCTCGAAATGATTTGGTTCAACCTCTCAAATGAAGCAGACTAACAGGATGCTAAATCGCCTCCTGCTGTTCTAAGCCTAACGCTCGGCTGGGTCGGCGAAGTCAGTCGCCGAACCAACCGCCATCTTTTTTTTTACCCGAGTCGAGAACGGTACTGGCTGCGTTGCGGTGACGACTCCAGCGGCCGGAATGGGAGAAACGAACGAGAAGAGCCTCCCGACGCTCCGGACGACTCGCGGGCGCATGCGCAGTGGCGTCGCCAATGCGTTCGAGGGCGAACCGTTCGTGTGGAAACGGCCTGCTAAAACTCCCTAATTGTAGGGGCGATCTCTCCGACTCGTGCCGGAGAGACACCCCCCCCCCCCCCCTGGCGCCAGCAGGCGGCGAAAGTGCTGCCTCCTGTGGGGCCTCCTCTTTCCGACCCCTGGGACCCCGACCTTGCAGTTCAGTCAGTGGGCCCGGGCCCGCCTGGAGTCCGAGGCCGGTGGCCAGTTCTACTTCGTGACGGACGGGCAGCTCACGCTGCGCCAGGCCCTGCACCCCGAGGCCGTGCGGCACGGCATCCTGCTCCCGGACGCCTTCTACCATTTCTTCGACCTGCGCAAGGAGTTCCAGAGCTTCTACGGCAAGGCCGTCGAGAGTCTACAGGACATGCTGGCCTGTATCCTTTGGGGATTCTTCTTCCCGGGCTGCCGCTCTCCTAGCAGGCCGGCTCAGACTGGAGTTCGTAGGTTCCCACACGTGGAGTTGGAATTGGCGCTGTAGCCTGCGGGTCTTGCGTTTGGGGAGTAAGGCCCTTGGGCAGTGCTGCATGGACGGCGTAAGGTTCCTTCCAATGGCATTGCGCTCGCACATCATTCCAAATTCATTTGAATTGATTGAATTTATTTCCGCCACATTGTGCCGAGGACACCGGACAAAAAGCCTCCATGAGGAGACTTGACAGGGTTCGGTGCCCTTGTAGGTTCATGACGTCGTTTATAAATGAAAGCAAAAGGAAACAAGAATATGTATCTAAACACAATCATCATACTGTGATATTTTTTTTTTTTTTACACAATGAATATCAACACCATCTGTAGTAAGTCTGTTTAGCAGTTTTGGCAGGTTATGAACGAGGGATTGTAATGCATAATTGGTGCGAAAATGAGGAACATTCCAGAACTCTTTGTGACGGATATTGATGACCGATTTGCGTTTGGTTAGATTTGATAGAACGGATAAAAAAGCAATGAACTGTACAGATGAGAATACATACGAAGAGAAAAAAACGATAGTCATACATACAAGAGACTTTCATAACATTATGGTTTGAAAACAATGGTTCGGCATGAGGGAATTATCTTGGACGCCTCGACGAGGGTTATAGGAGTAAGCGTCGACAACCACTGTAAAGGCCCGTTCACACTCGTGCGACTCCTTTAAACTGGGTTCCTTGAAACCTCTTACAACGAGAGGACACACTGGCGCCATCTATTGGCTAGCAGTGGAAACTTGGCGGTCCGGCATATTTTCTACTTTTCTGGCGCATTATCCTTTCTTGCTTGGCTCGGAAAACTTTTGTCAACGTTATAAACGAGCATTTCTTATAGGTATTACGCACATTTGACCTCGGAAATCCCGCAAAACCTTCGCTCTTGTGAAATGCAGTTCCCGGGGTCACCGCATAGATGGCGGCAGAGTGCCAGCGTGTTGTTCTCTCGCCCTAAGAAATTTGAGGAGGTTTCAACAGGTCTCGTCTCTCTCGGTCGTACTCGGTTGCAAGAGTGTGAACGGGCCTTTATAGAGACATATATCTAAAGAAAATGTTTCTCATTTAAATTTGAGTCCTTTTTACAGGGGAGCTGTTAAGGGCTAGGTTCCCCCAGGATCGTGTCCGGTACCAAACAAATGTCGACACAACACTCTGGTTGCCGCCGTCGCTCATAGATGGCGGTAGCTGTCAATTGTGTTGTGTTTGCCGGTTGTCTGCTTACCGCCGTCGCTCATAGATGGCCGGCAACCTTTCCAGCCTTTCCATTCTGGCTTGCCGACTTACGGACGGCCATTACTTCCTTCCCACCATAGTACAGCTTCGCTGGTCTTCCTTCTTCACCAGAGTGGAAAGGCTGAAAGTTTTTCTTGACAGAATTGCGTTTTTAGAAAACTTGAGAAACGGAGAGGAAAATTGTGAAGAAGCGTTCGTGCCATCAGAGGAGGCGGCCGGGGTCGTTGGGGCGCGAGGCGGAAATGCGCGGTCGTTGCCGCGACGGTTGCGTGAACGGTCTGACGCAGTGTCCAGTCGGCCAGCACAAAGCCCGCGGGGCGAGGGGACACCCGTTCGGCGAGCGCGTCGCCGGTTCAAGGACCCCTTGCAACCCGTGCCGTCTTGGGAGCAGGAAGCCGCCCGTCCCTCCGGCAGAGAAAAGCTGCCCGGCAAAGCCGGCTCTGCCTGCCCACCTATAGAAAACAAGAAGAGCTGATCGCTAGTGGTTCCTGCCCCAAGCAGCGACGAGAGACGGCGTTCGTTGTCAGACGCTGCACGAACGCGCTGCTGGTAATGGCCATGGCGACTCTTTCCGAACCGACGTCCCGGAACTCTCTTCGCAGGCGACAGGGAATCCAGCCGAGACGCCCCAAAACAGCACCGACAGTAGAGAGTTTTAGGGAACCGTTTTGCACTTCCGACACGGTACGATGGGCCCTCTGCTACCAGGTGCGCTACCGCCAAAGACGCGTGCAAAAACGCTTCCCTCTCGAGTGTTGTAGGCGTTACCGAGAAAAAGGATCGAAATACGTTACTTGTTACTTGCAAATTAAAGAAACGCGTTATAGCGTCCTACCTTACCTCAAAATAATAGGAACGCGTTACCGTTACTGATAAAAAGTAACGCAGGTTACTTTTGCGTTACTTTTTTTTTAAATTGTGAATTAACGCGATCTACTGTTTTGACGGTGCAGGCATGCATATAAGCGGCATATTTCAAGAAACATGTTCATCCAGAAACTGAGCATATTCATTTTATATTTTTTTTTTTGCTGTTTCGCCTAAATACTCAAGACAAGAAACGCAAAGAAAAACGCAAAAAAAAACTCAAAATTAACGTGGCTTGGCGCCTAAAAACACGAAAAATTAAAGTGTAGTTTTTTTTTTTTTCTCTTTCAATTTTGGAAGAAGTAACGAGTTACTCGAAATAAGTAACGTAAGTACGTTACCCGTTATCTGTTTTGAAAAAGTAACGGATGCGTTAGTACGTTACAGATACAAAGTAACACGTTACGCGGTAACGCCGTTACTTGGAAATCGTTAACGCCATATAAGTACCGTCAGCCGTCACTCGAAATAAGTAACGTAAGTACGTTTACCCGTTACTGTTTGAAAAAGTATAACACGTTACCGGTAACGCCGTTACTTGGAACTCGTTACCGCCATATAAGTACGTCAGCCGTCACTCGAATAAGTAACGTAAGTACGTTACCCGTTATCTGTTTTGAAAAAGTAACGGATGCGTTAGTACGTTACAGATACAAAGTAACACGTTACCGGTAACGCCGTTACTTGGAACTCGTTACCGCCATATAAGTACGTCAGCCGTCACTCGAAATAAGTAACGTAAGTACGTTACCCGTTACTGTTTTGAAAAAGTAACGGATGCGTTAGTACGTTACAGATACAAAGTAACACGTTACCGGTAACGCCGTTACTTGGAACTCGTTACCGCCATATAAGTACGTCAGCCGTCACTCGAAATAAGTAACGTAAGTACGTTACCCTTACTGTTTTGAAAAAGTAACGGATGCGTTAGTACGTTACAGATACAAAGTAACACGTTACCGGTAACGCCGTTACTTGGAACTCGTTACCGCCATATAGTACGTCAGCCGTCAGTACTGTTTTGAAAAAGTAACGAGTACGTTAGTACCTTACAGAAAAAGTAACGCGTTACCGGTAACGCCGTTACTTGGAACGCGTTTCCGCCAACAGAGGCCGCAACACTCCGGCCGCCACGGCCTTCGACTACCGTTGGCCGCAGCGGCATAACGCTGCAAGAATCAAGATCGAACGTCGCAAGAACCAACTCTTATTCACACGCGCGTCTTATATGAGCTCGAGTGAAATCTGAGGATCGGGCTAGAAAGCAAATTTGATTGGACGAGGAAGTCATTAAGGAGCGCAATTATTGGCATGGAATGCAAGTAAGGGGCGTCTGTATAATGACACCTCGAGGAAGCATAGGTTTGATTTTAAGCCATAAACTTTGATTGGCGATTATGGCTGAAAAAAAAAATTGATGTTTTATAAAACAAAAGATGATTCCCACGAAATAACATTCTTAATACTGACGAGGCACAGCAAAACGAATGACAGTGAGAAACAGATAGGTGGAGTTAACGCGGTCACCGCAAGACGGGTGAGATTCATATGACGTAGGCATAATAAATTCACGTTGTTATTACACCTGCAGTCTTCACCCTCCGTGGTTATAATTGGTTCTAATTAGCTAATCATGGTCACAACGCGCCCGCAGAAATGGCGGATAAAAACTTCCAGCCTTTCCACTCTGGTGAAGAAGGAAGACCAGCGAAGCTGTACTATGGTGGGAGTGAAGTAATGGCCGTCCGCAAATCGGCAAGCCAGAATGGAAACGCATGGAAAAGTTGCCGCCATCTATAAGCGACGGCGGCAAGCGGACAACCGGCAAACACAACATTCTGGACAGCTGCCGCCATCTATGAGCGACGGCGGCAGGCAGATGTGTTGTATCGACATTGGTTTGATACCGGACACGATCCTGGGGAACCTAGCCCTGAACAGCTACGCTGTGAAAAGCTCGTCATTTCCCTCCGAATGAAAGCGGTAACCGTTATTGGAACTCGTTACCGCCATATAAGTTACGTCAGCCGTTCACCGAAATAAGTAAAGTAAGTCCCGTTACCCCGTTACTGTTTGAAAAAAGTAACGGATGCGTTAGTACGTACAGATACAAAGTAACACGTTACCGGTAACGGCCGTTACTTTGGAACTCGTTTACGCTATAAAGTAACTCAGCGTCACTCGAAATAAGTAACGTAAGTACGTTACCCCGTTACTGTTTTGAAAAGTAACGGATGCGTTAGTACGTTACAGATACAAAGGAACACGTTACCGGTAACGCCGTTACTTGGAACTCGTTACCGCCATATAAGTACGTCAGCCGTCACTCGAAATAAGTAACGTAAGTACGTTACCCGTTACTGTTTTGAAAAAGTAACGGATGCGTTAGTACGTTACAGATACAAAGTAACACGTTACCGGTAACGCCGTTACTTGGAACTCGTTACCGCCATATAAGTACGTCAGCCGTCACTCGAAATAAGTAACGTAAGTACGTTACCCGTTACTGTTTTGAAAAAGTAACGAGTACGTTAGTACCTTACAGAAAAAGTAACGCGTTACCGGTAACGCCGTTACTTGGAACGCGTTTCCGCCAACAGAGGCCGCAACACTCCGGCCGCCACGGCCTTCGACTACCGTTGGCCGCAGCGGCATAACGCTGCAAGAATCAAGATCGAACGTCGCAAGAACCAACTCTTATTCACACGCGCGTCTTATATGAGCTCGAGTGAAATCTGAGGATCGGGCTAGAAAGCAAATTTGATTGGACGAGGAAGTCATTAAGGAGCGCAATTATTGGCATGGAATGCAAGTAAGGGGCGTCTGTATAATGACACCTCGAGGAAGCACAGGTTTGATTTTAAGCCATAAACTTTGATTGGCGATTATGGCTGAAAAAAAAAATTGATGTTTTATAAAACAAAAGATGATTCCCACGAAATAACATTCTTAATACTGACGAGGCACAGCAAAACGAATGACAGTGAGAAACAGATAGGTGGAGTTAACGCGGTCACCTCAAGACAGGTGAGATTCATATGACGTAGGCATAATAAATTCACGTTGTTATTACACCTGCAGTCTTCACCCTCCGTGGTTATAATTGGTTCTAATTAGCTAATCATGGTCACAACGCGCCCGCAGAAATGGCGGATAAAAACTTCCAGCCTTTCCACTCTGGTGAAGAAGGAAGACCAGCGAAGCTGTACTACACTCTTAGACCGGTAACGGCTAATGAAACGGCTACAGCCTATTTAGGCGTGACATACGGTGGATTTCGGCATGACAAGAGAGTGACCCTGAAAGTAGCCATGACAGTCCAGCGTTTCCACGTCATCCTAGACCGCTTAGGCGGTACAACATCATTTATAGCCGTGACATTAAGAGCTCCTCACATCATTGGCGTTACAAGCTCTCTGTCACGCTGATAATGTAACGCCGATAGAACGAGTAACGGCTAAATTCAGAGCACAAAAATAATAAACGTACAATTTCAAAGTTCGGGTCTCGCCGGAGGCAGCGTGCATTGGCAGTGCTACGAGCAAAACAAACCGACAAAGCGCCGGTCCCGGGGCCCGAGCACGGTTGACCTTGAAGGTCTGGCGCTAGAGCGCTCGGTTTAACGACGGCTAACATGACGAAACGTGTGAAGAAGGACCTCTCTATTATACTTTTTCAGGGGGAAGGAGGGGGCGGAGGATTCGGCGACTCGGCGATTTTGGGACTAACCCACGGCTTCTTTTTTCGCCACGAGAAGGCGCGCAACGGAGTGTCGGACTGGAATTCGCTGCCTCGCCATTGTCTTTGTCTACGAACTTACGGACCGGAGGGAAGAATTACGCTGCGTTGTTCCCGTTCGCAGACATTCGTGGCGTAGTGCGCGGCCATTGTCGCCATGAAGGTTGTGACTGTCAGGAGTTTATGAGAGAGACAGGTGGCCCCAGTGGAAGTGTGAACGTTGCATCTCCGTTCGGCTGGTGCTTATACTGTGGTCACGCGCATGCAAGCCTTGGGCGTCTTGAGTTTTTAGGTGAGCGTTTGGCTGTTTTTAAAATGTACAAATTGTGCTTAAACCCGCCGAAAACTTTGAACCTCGCTGGATTAATTTGAGGCTACGCAACATCCTTCAGAAACTCCACCTTTTTCAGAGATAGAGCGTCGTTTCCTGTTTGCATTCTGTTCACCCTTAAAGACAAAAGGCTTAAGCATCTCATAAATATAAAGAACGAAATTGCCGTGATGTGCCCCACTGTCCCCCCTAATCATGAGATTGAAGCTTTTTTTTTTTTTTTTTTTTTAAACGTCCGCAATAAACTGTTGAAACTCAGTTATTCTCGTTTTCGATTCTTGTTAGTTTATTTCGAGTTGACATACGATTTTGGGATATAGTCTCTTATTTGTGCTCCGACCGCCATAAAAAACAACAGCAACAACAAGCAATTGCAAGAGACTGTGATGTCTTTTTGCTCAAGAAGCGTAAAGCACGCGGGGATAATACTTAGTCATTTGTCCCTTTGCAGTTCGCATTTCGGGTTCGAAAGCGTTTACCGACATTAGCATTTTTGAACAGATTAGACACCAAATGCCGCCGTCTTGCTTTTTAGAAGAGGTATATACGCACAACGGTATTTTTGATTGTAACACCAATTTTCATTGGGACCAATTGGCTACTAGCCGTTGCGAGGGGTCACATTTTTTACGTCAATTTAAGCCTAAAAGTGTCAGCAACGCCTGAACGGCGTCACAAAAGTCACGTCAATATTGGCGTGACTTTTGTAATGCAGATATCTGCGTGACATGTAACGCCGCGAGTAGCCGTTAAAAAAGTGGCACCTTTTCACGCCAAAATAGCCGTTACCGAACTAAAATTGTAACGCCTATACGGCACCGCAGAAGTCACGTCAATATCGCCGTGACTTTTGTAACGCCAATATCGGCGTGACATGTAACGCCGCGAGTAGCCGTTAAAAAAGAGGCACTTTTTCACGCCAAAATAGCCGTTACCGGACTAAGAGTGTATGGTGGGAGTGAAGTAATGGCCGTCCGCAAATCGGCAAGCCAGAATGGAAAAGGATGGAAAAGTGGCCGCCATCTATAAGCGACGGCGGCAAGCGGACAACCGGCAAACACAACATTCTGGACAGCTGCCGCCATCTATGAGCGACGGCGGCAAGCAGAGTGTTGTATCGACATTGGTTTGATACCGGACACGATCCTGGGGAACCTAGCCCTGAACAGCTACGCTGTGAAAAGCTCGTCATTTCCCTCCGAATGAAAGCTTGAACATTATCCGGAGAAACGTGGGCGCAATGCGGAGCGCGAGTTCGTCTGCTTCTTGCGCAGGGGTTGCACTGACGTCAGAGAGACGCCGAGTTCTGATTGGCTCTGAATGAAAGGACAGTGACCTCAGTGCTAGCTGCCTTCAGGTCTACCTACTCTCTTTCCAATCCGAGCCAATCAGAGTTCAGGGTTCTGACGTCAGCGCGACCCCTGCTCAAGAAGCAGACCAACTTGCTCTCCGCATACACCAAATGCGAAATTGTTCGAACGTCTGGCAATACTCTGTGCGCTGCCACGTTTCCTGCGTCGAGATCCCTCTGCTGTTTGTCGATTTCGTAGCGTTGTGGGTAACAATCGAGGCCTGCTGCTCACCGTCATCGACCTTCACCCCCACCTGCACTCTCAGAAAATAGGGTGTATTCTTACACCCTTTGTCCCATATAAGACACCCCAAAACTTCAGTTCGACGTACAGCGCACTCACGTCGATGTGACAGTACCAATTTTCACGGCTTGATAGCCGTGTGGTACAACTTATTAAAATAGTCAATGTGCGTGCTACTAACTACACAAAAAAAAAATTCGGTTGAAGGGACAGACACAAGAGGGAATGTCTCAAACCCAGCTCTTTCTTCATGATTCGTCATTTTAGATATGGCCTGAATTGAGGAGAATACATCTATCCTCGAGGGGTTTACACTCTCACACAACTTTGGGCCATTCCTCAGTGTTTGTTCCGTCTTTCTAGAAATAGACACTTCACATGGATTCACCACGCGCGCTATACAGGTACATCGGATGAAGTACTGTGGTCGGACCTATTTTTGCTTGTTCTTGGACGAGTGTCCTTTCTCTGGATGCTTCTTAACATAGTTCTTCGTCTCACGCTTCAAAGGCTTTAAAAAAAAAATGATGCCGCGAGCGTCCACAAAGGAATACAGACACACAAGAGACTGGAGATTTGGGCCAGTTGGTTCGTTGGAAACGAAAAACTGGGCCGAAAAAACTCAGGGACACAGAGGATCGCTTCTCCTGTTTTACTTCGTCTGTGTCCCTGTGTTTTTTCGGCGCTGTTTTTTGTACACTAGAGACGGAGCAGGCACCGAAGTTGACCGAAACGCGCTGGCGGTTGAAGCGGTGTTGAGCGCGCTCCTCCGTATACTCGGCTTCCTTCCCAACTTCCACCGCAGTGACCAGGGTTGGACAAAGTGGCACGGGGCTAACCACACAAATTCAAAAAGGAGGAAACAGTTCTGTCCGAGGGAAACAAGTATAACAACATTCAACAGCTAAGCAACGATTAATGCACGGTTCGCTAGCCAGCCCCTGACGCCCGTTGTGCGTATACGGTTCGAAATTCTTTCTAGAACAAAAAAGAAAACAGATCACTGGACATATCTGTGTGTTCAAAAAGGAAAGACGTTTAGAACACCCTGTAACGCCGAATTAGAGCGCAGCCCTTGAGGAGGAGGAGGGAAGAGTACTGAGAAAAGGGTATACCCCTCCTCCCTGCTACTCCTCCTCCTCCCCTCCTCCTCCCTCCTTCCCTCCCTTCTCTCCTCCTCCTCATCCCTCCTCTTCTCTTCCTTCTCCTCCGTCCCCTCTCCTCCCCCTCGTCCCCCTCCTCCCCGCGCTTTGCATTATGGGAAATGTTCCATAATGCACCGCGCGGGACCCTCGTGACGTCAGGTGTCACGTGACGCCGACGCCGCTCAAGCCGGAACCGGGCGCCTAAAAGCTGCGCTGTAAAAGCAGTTCAGCTGTATGTGCGTCATGTAGTACAAGGCTGCCAAAACTCTCATTTCTTTTTTTTTTCTTTTTTTAATTTTACAACTTGTTTTGAGGACACAGGAGGGGAAGGGAGGCACGCTGGCCAGGGAGCCGCGAGCCGCACTTGGACCCGCGAAGAGCCACATGCGGCTCGCGAGCCGTAATTTGGCCACCCCTAGCCTAGATGTTCACTCTAAGAAATAGGGGGAGGGGTGCACCCCTTGTCTCGTATATAACACCCCAAAACAACGATGCGACGTTCAGTCCACAGACGTGATACCGACAATACCAACTTTCAAGAGCGGCATGATAGTCAACCGATACAACTTATTCAAATAGCTAATATACGTATTCAAGGGATACTTCAACGAAATATGAAATATACCCGTCGTGTTCAAAAATAGGTTGAATATGATCCACAATATCCGTAAATGACAATCGCACGTTTGCATTTTGAGCCTGGTAGCTGTATTTTTCGTTAAAAACGGCCCACTCTGGCAAGCGCTCGGAGAACAGCCAGCGGAGACCACGTGACATCCAACGCACTCGTGACGTGGTCGTCTCGGGACGAGCAAAGCTACGGCGAGGCTGACGTCGAGAGGATGGCCTAGTTGTTCCAGCCACCGAAGCGGCTGCTTTTGTACGCATTTTGAGTGACGGGTTAATCTTCCATAATCTTGTAGGGGGACAATAGCGACTTCTGCGACACACAAAAGGCATTCTCGTAAAGAGGGGAGTTCCTCCTTCCCCTGTTCTCTCGTCGTGGCCGGAGGCGAGACAGTTACCGTCACTACCTCTCAAGGTTCCTAGACGGGTATTACAAACGAAGCGTTAGCGACATCCACCAGGTGCTGTTTGTCCAATCGATTAATTCGTTTTAAAATTCCGTTTTCGTGACTTTTTTTAACAAGATATTGGTGTGTTTGATGTGATACTTCTCCTTTGAACACATATAGACCAAAAAATAATGGCCGAAATTTCGTTGTAGTATCCCTTTAAAGGCTACAGTTAGACAATCAAGGGTTTTTTGGCCCTGCTGCAAAACCTCACTGTTTTTTTTTTTGTTTTATTTCTAGTCTTTGATACGCACATTCGCTATTTAATACGTTATATCCAACAGCTCTCAAGCCGCTCGTAAAAGTTGGTATCGCCAGCATTCGTTCTGGGCGCTTTTGGAGCTCGCACACGCACGAAAATACTACAAAAACGCAGCAAGTGTGCGGAAACAAAGTTACGCGGCGTTACATAGCAAGCTTCTTGAAACAAATCAGTAGAACTCGAGCCACGTTGTTTCGTAATGATGATAGCGCGAATTTCTAATCTTAACCTGAGTAACGAGTTACATACAAAATTCCGTGTTTTCCGAGTTTATTTCTCGTGAAATTCAGAGGAGAATTTACGGAGATTATTTTTCGCTAAGAAATCGGGATTCATCGGAGTTTGTTTTTGTCAGATTCCCTACTCAATGGAACTCAAAAACAAAATAAATAAAGGGTACTATATGACCCGTTGTCCTGAATGAAGCTTGACGGGCTAAAAAGCAAACCGCTTTTGGAAATAGTTCGAGATTTGAAAGAAAACTCAAGTGTTATCTCCTCAGGACCGGTGAAACTTTATTTGTAAAACGCCGTCTTTTTTTATTTTTTATTTTTTATTTCGTCATCGTGACCTCGAAATGTTTAGTTTTTCGGATAAATTCGAATAGGCGGAAAATTTACCGGCGAGTGTTTTGGGGATTTTTTCGGATTCATTCGAAAACATGGAACCCTTAAACTTATATATTACGCATTTGTTCTTCCAAAATACGCGGATGATGGAATGGAACAAAGGCTATACAAAACCGCCGAAAGACCAAATCTTTGGCGCCACCAGGGTTCCAACTCCGGTGTGCGTCATTAACGTACTTCATTATTAATGCGTCAGCATTAGTGCCCTGGTATACGTGCGCTGACCTTGGACTGGTTTTGGAGCACGCGCATATAAAGTTCGCAACGTCACCACGGCATGGCGCCACAGTCCAACTGGCTGGGGAAACCGGCCAGGAGACACATTCTGCAAGCGCTGACAGATGGCGGCGGGGTGTATCCTTCGCAAGACTTAAGCGATAGGACGCATAGCAACGGAGGCCGCAATGGATTGGCTGTGGCACTGGCGACGTCCCCCTTCGCGAATTTAGGCGCCACGCAGTGGGGACGGCGGGTGTATCAATAGGGCGCGTGTTTTTCATTTCAAATACGTAACTCGGCGCTTTAAAAAAACTTTCAGTATTTTCACTCTGGTGAATAAGGAAGACCAGCGAAGCTGTACTATGGTGGGAGTGAAGTAATGGCCGGCCGCAAGTCGGCAAGCCAGAGTGGAAAGGATGGAAAGGTTGCCGCCATCTATGAGCGACGGCGGCAAGCAGACGACCGCGGCAAACACAAGACTCTGGACAGCTACCGCCATCTATGAGCGACGGCGGCAAGCAGAGTGTTGTGTCGACATTTGTTTGGTACCGGACACGACCCTGGGGAACCTAAAGCCCTTAACAACTCCGCTGTAAAAAAAAAAAACCATGTGTGAGCGACTTTTTGGGAATCGTCTAATGGTGTCTAAGACGCGTGACACTGGTCACATCATCTCTCGTTGCGGGCTGAACTCTGTTGCTGCCTGGAACTCGTGTCCGACTCGTTGGTGGAGCGCCCTGTTCCGGCCACGCGGTAAACGTCGCTGTTTCTCACCTCCCTCCAAGATCCGTGCATAGATGGATGGATGGTGTTGGCTCTAGTATTTCTCTAAGGTTTGCTTCACCTGTCCTGCGAGGTCTCCGCAGTCTGGTCTGCCGTCCTACTGATAATATAAAAACAAATAACACGCATTGCTTTTAAGTGGCCTACAACCAAACTCTGGCAGTTTTTTTTTTTTTTTTTGGGGGGGGGGGATTTCCTTAGCAAAAAGTAGCTCGATTCTACACTCTAAAAAAAGCCCTTCAGTCTCCTTTCCCGCACAGCACTCGGAGAGCCAATCAGCGCCACTTACGGAGGCAGTTCAGCGAATGTTAATACCGAAACATATGTTTAGACCAAAAAACGCAGTCTGAGTTGTGACATTAAGCAATGCAAGCGCGACGTTTTGCATTGCTTAATCTCACAACTCAGACTGCGTTTTTTGGTCTAAACGTATGTTTCGGCATCGTCATTCGCTCAGCTGCCTCCGTAAGTTCCGCTGATTGGCTCTCCGAGTGTTGTGCGAAAAAGGAGACGCACGGGCTTTTTTAGAGTGTAGTATACTTCTGCTGTGCTTATTATGCATACTACCCCTGCAATAATTTAGTGTTAAATTGGCCGATCTCGAGCATACTCGCCGATGATAAAAGCACACCATTAGTATGCTTGCAGCTCTATTTCGGAATAGTTTTCAGGACACTCCGTGCATACTGGTAGGAAAAAAGTTAGCATACCTTGGGTGAGCTGGCCAAGCCCAATTCCAGTGATCTGTGTGAGCTTATTCTACTAAAAGGGCACTCGAAGCACCCGATAACGAGAATTCAATGCAAAGGCAAAGAAATTATATTCAGTGGTACACTGAAATGAGAATGTAAAAGAAATTGGTAGCAGTGAACACAAACCTAGTCTCCATCACAGCGAATTGAGGTTTATGTCAATGCTTTATTTTTATTTTTTTTTCTTAATAAATCCCGTGTCAGATATAGCCAGGATTTCCATTTCCTGACCGTCGGAAAGTGGTCTCTTGATCCCGTCGCTAGAAACTATCCGTCTCCATTCGAATGCGTCAGACTCCACGATGACGCGTTTTAATGACCGTCAGCACGCCTTACTAAACCGGCGTATATAAATGTCGGACGTTTCTCTCTCAATTCCACCTTCCCAAAATGTCTGCCAATAAAGCGCCCGACCGACAAACCTCACGAACTTACGTTCGTGTTGCTCGCGTTTCAAAAATAATAATTCCGGTTTCCGTCCTTCATTTTCCCGCTGCCAGTTTTCGGCCCTGTATCGTGATCTCCGCACACACACTCAGTGTGCGCACATTCCTTCCGGACGGACGTCGGAGCAACGTACCCACGATACAGCCGCATTGCGATCGCCATCAACCTCGCTGTGCTCGCGCTGCGCCGAGACCAGTTTTCCCGAGTGCCCCTTTCTTTCGCTTTTATTTGACGGGTTTTTTGTTTTGTTTTTCTCGCTTTTTTTGTTGTTTTTTCTCGCTCGTAGTAACAGAGCCTGCTTCGGCTTCTGCTCGGTGATGCGGATCGCTAGCTACAGCTTTCTGCAACCTGCCGAATGGTCTTTTTTTATTTATTTTTTTGCTGCTTTTGGTTTGTTTTCACTTTCACACACACCGCTGGCAACCTTGGGTACGACGACGCCATGATGCAAGAGAGGTCCCCGAACTTTTCGTTGCTGGCTTCCCCTCGCGCTTGTGCTTTTTTTTTTTTTTTTTCTCGCGTTCTTGCGTTACGTCACGGGCTGCTGAACTTACTCTTTATTGGGTAGATAGAAACTCTTTTTTTTTTTGCTTTTCATTTTTTAGGCTTTCTCGTAACAGCAACAGGGACGCCCGTCCTGTGGATTTCAAATTACCTCTCTTCTTTTTTTTTTTTTTTTTAATTGTGTCCCAGTTCGCTCACCCTTCCCGATGTAAATGAAGCGTATCTGGTCACTATCCTGTCTTTATTGCCTGTAGTGTATACCCAGTACCGGTTGATGAATCCGTCCAAAGGGCGAATCCAGAGATTTGCTGTCGCCCTGTTTTCCCTTTTGTTTTGGAGCAAGTTCTTCCTGCTCGGGCTCCAGAGTTGATCCGCTTCCTTGCATGCGCGCGCGCCAAGCGGATCAACGTACCGCGGATAGGGAACGGACGCCGACTGGGCCAAGATGGCCCCATCGGACACCGCTCTGCGCGCCAATTTTGGATTCCTCCTTTATTGCGCTCCGTTCCTATCAGCCTCCTGTGGGCTCCCGAGGAGCTTCTCTTTACCTCGTCTGCATACTTGGTCTCGCAGCCGTCCGCCTGCGATGCACCGGTGCTTAAAGGGACCATGAAATGACCTTTTTACATTTGCCAAGTAACGTTTACATTAAACTTCCAATGATCATTGATTGCCGAACAGGCATTCATTTTCGTTTCGGTTCATTAACTTCTACACAAAACATTAATGAAATATCGACTTTTTCTTCCTCTCCAACTCACCGCATAACAAGCTGGGGCGTAATTTTGACGGTCGCGACTTCTGCCGGAATCGGACCCGGAAGTTCTCTCGGTAGTAGCAGGATGGGAGCGTTAGCGGCGGCGAGTTGGCGGTGTGCCGGTAGGTTTTACTGCGCTGATGAAGCTGATGCCACCGACATATTTCTGAATCGGCGCGTCTCATCGCTGCAGAAACTGTAATCCGGGCACTTCGGTACATTGCAGCCTTTCGGCATAGCGACCGGGCGATCGATCACAAACAATGTAAACACTACTCGAGCAGCCAGAAAACGAAAGTCTGCTTTGCGAAGAAAGCACGACCAGAAGCAAACCCGTTTAGCAGACGAGGCTCGTGGGTTAACTGCGCAGGCGCAGTCGGGTCTTTCCTCTTGCTTCATTTACCACACGAAAGATGGCGCTTGGTTCCGAGCATTATCAAATTCGGCAATTTTCGTCACATCTCTAATTATGCAACAAAATGTGACTCTGAATATTATTTAACAAAACTTTTAGGAAACATTCGCCGGGTGTTTATTGTTTATGATCGCGGTGCTGGTGAGTTACCCAATAGGCGACGTTGATTTGGCTGACGTGCTGCGGTTCCGCGGATTCATCGCAGTGAAAAGGCAGAGAGCTTTCGAAGGAAAGGAGGTGTAAAAGAGGCCGGTTTTCTTTTAAAAGTACTATAGCGAAAACTTTGTTTTGGCTCTCGATTTTTGTGTTTTTGTGTTTATTTTCACACCTTTTACGACGTGCGGTGGATGAAGTTGGATTTCTAAATTCTTTCGTGGTCCTTTTAAAGTTGATCGAGGAAAGCATCGAGTCAAGCAGAATGCAGCTGCCCTCTGCAGTTCCCCGAGGGCGACACGACCAGGGCTTCACTGGGTTTGGCCAGAAAACCAGCGTCAGGACCATGGCCGGAGTCTGCTCCGACCATGTTCCTCACGGCAGAGCCTGGAGGTCTCGCCTGGCGGCTCCCTGAGCGTTCGATGACCTTTTGTCTGCCGCTCGTTGCCGCCGGACGGCGAGGGAAAGTCCGTCCTTGGCACCGATCTGCGCAGACACCGTTTCGAAGCCGACCGACCCGAAATGACGGCCGACAGAGCAGGAAATGGCGCGCACAGAAAAGCGGTTCTTGCTTCGGAATTCCGTCAAGACCGAATCGTGTAGACATGTCGCTTCACATCGTCATTCCCTCGTGTCTGGGCTCACGGAAGCCAACATCTCTCTCGTTGCGCTGACCACCATCCAAACCGCGTCTGCCGGTGAACCGTGCAGCTCAACTAAAAAGAAAATTCCGGTTCCAACTCCCCCGACGAACCGATAGGTCCCAACACCACGTCAAGAGGTCGCTTTTGATTGGTGCACCTCCAGAAGGACACCATAAATAGGAAACAAAAATGCACATGATCACACCCCAGACAGACGGGAAAAAAAAAGCGGTGGCTTAGCTCGGCTATGCCAGGATATATGTAGCGTGAGCTTATGCGCACAAAATGAGAGGCGCTATCAAGCGGCTCCGGTGCAGCGTCAGACTTGGCTACTGCGCAACGGAGGCGCACAGCTGGGCACGCGGCGGCGCCAGTGCGTCTGCCGCGGCTATGACGTCACTCCTCGCGCATGCGCAGACCGGCGAGGCGCGCGTTGGCGGCGGCTCCGCCGCGCCAGCTGTGCGCCGTGTGACGTCACTGCTCCTCGCGCTTGCACAGACCGGCTCTTTGAAAGCCACGCGAAACTGCTCAACCTCGGCCAGTGTAGCTCACGCTACAAAATAATACAAAACACAGAAATTATCTCTTAGTTCGTCCAGAGCGAATTGCACAGATGTCGAGATCCGGAGGAACTGCTATGAAACGACTGGGCCCGAGAACGGGCTGAAATCTTGCGTGGTGAACGAATATCAAAATTAATGAAATGTCTGGTAGAGCGAAAAGTGATTAAAAAAATTTTAGAAAGGAGCTGAGCCGAGTTAATATTTCCAACCTTATGTAACGAAAACACACTCACGAACCTCCCTTCTCTTGGACAAGTATTTTCCTATTAGATATTCAGAGGCACGATAAAAACGCTCTTCGAAATGCCTGTCGTAAAATACGCAGGTCATTTCTTTCTGAACAAGTTCAGCATTCGCGACCTGGGTTTTCTTTATGCAGAAAGGAAGTCGTCTGCTTCTTGCTGAGGTGTTGTGGTGACGTCATAACGATGCCGAGCTCTTATTGGCTGATTGAAAAAAAAAAAAATAGTGGGTAGACCTCAATGCTATACATGCCTTGAGGTCTACACTCTGTTTTATTCAATCAGCCAATAAGAGCTCGGTGTCGTTCTAACGTCACCGCCACTCCTGCGCAAAAAGCAGCCGACTTGCTCTCCGCATAGCGAATTCCATATCACGCGCGTAACTTAAAGTCGCGACTTTCCTAAAAAGTTGAAAAGGTGAATCAAACTTAGAAGGGTTCCTAAAATAGAAATACAAGCGTGAAACAACTCCCAACATTCGGATCGTGCTATACCCAGATTACGAGAAAGATGATTTTTAAATGCTGAAGCACTATCTCAACACACGCCAATATCTTTCCTCGGAGAGACGGGCTGCACTGGCATTCCCTCAAGATGATATGTTTAGTCAACATAAATATGACGTCGGCACAGCGAAAGTACTTTTGTTGTTTCTACGTTTCAGCAGCAATTGATTTTTTCTGCACCGCAGGAGCAGACGCGACACATCGCATTGTAATCCATTGCAGTCTACTGCGCCCTGAATGTTTTTAAACAACTTGTGTAATCGCAAAAAGGAGCAAGTAAAAACTTTGAACGCACGAGTCTATATATATATATATATATATACGGGAATGGGTGAAGATTGACAAGTGCAGCCGTAGTAATATTGTGAACGAAGAGGGGAGAAGGTAATTATTGAATTTATTTAATTAAAGTTAGGGAAGGGGAAAGGGAAAGAGAGCTGGCGAAAAATTGGGCCAGGAGCAGGGATTGAACCCGGCTCCTGGCCCAACCTTCGCCTGTCCGCAACCTTCGCCTGTCCGGGGCGACACCTTAACCGATTAGACCATCCCGGCCACTGGTTTCGGCGTCCCTAACTTTAATGAAATAAATTCAATAATCACTTTCTCCCCTCTTCGTTCACAATATATATATATATATATATATATATATATATAGATATATATCCCAGGTCCGATTTCTGAGGTACACCAGGCGTTGAAATAAAGCTATGGCAGAAACTGTCCATAACACGAACAGTGTTTGTGCGAAATAACAATTAGCTCTTATACCAATTACATGATTCTGGACAAACACCATATACGAATAGCCTGTGCGAGAGTAATTTAATTTCTGACAGACTCGGTCAAACGCTTTGGTCGTATAAGAAAAGAAATTGCGTCAACTTGCCCCCTATTTGTGACAAATTGGGTCGAGGAAGTCAATTTGAAGCAAGGAGAGGATGGCTGAATCAGTCGAAAACATGACCGTGCCTCCGCAACGTTCCGAGTTGTCCCAGCCGAAGGGCGTACCATGTCCGAGGGCTCGAGAACGACAGAATCTGCCGGCCGAGAAATTTTCGGAGCAGGGAAATCCGCTTTCATAAACCATTTTTCAAAAGTCCATCGAGCAACATTGATCGGTCCCTCCATTGCTTGCTCACAAAGCGCATGATTGACTCCGAGTCCTCGACCAACGGTGACGTTTGCGCTCGTTATAAACTCGAGCTGAGCCGAGTTCACGCCGAACGCTGACGTCATCCCTCGTGTCCAATACATGCTCAGAGTATGTGAGCAAGCAATGGCGGACAGTCGTCCATCAAGCAACATTTTACGGTCCCCCATTGCTTGCTCACGAAGCGCGTGATTGGCTCCGAGTCCTCGCCGAACGGTTACGTCAGCGCTCGTTATCAACTCGAGCTGAGCCGAGTTGACGCCGAACGCTGACGTCACCCCTCGTGTCCAGTACATGCTCAGAGTATGAGAGCAAGCAATGGCGGACAGTCGTCCATCGAGCAACATTGCTCGCTCCCCCATTGCTTGCTCACGAAGCGCGTGATTGGCTCCGAGTCCTCGCCGAACGCTGACGTCACCCCTCGTGTCCAATACATGCTCAGAGTATGTGAGCAAGCAATGGCGGACAGTCGTCCATCGAGCAACATTGTTCGGTCCCCCATTGCTTGCTCACGAAGCGCGTGATTGGCTCCGAGTCCTCGCCGAACGCTGACGTCACCCCTCGTGTCCAATACATGGTCAGAGTATGTGAGCAAGCAATGGCGGACAGTCGTCCATCGAGCAACATTGTTCGGTCCCCCATTGCTTGCTCACGAAGCGCGTGATTGGCTCCGAGTCCTCGCCGAACATTGACGTCACCCCTCGTGTCCAGTACATGCTCAGAGTATGTGAGCAAGCAATGGCGGACAGTCGTCCATCGAGCAACATTGTTCGGTCCCCCATTGCTTGCTCACGAAGCGCGTGATTGGCTCCGAGTCCTCGCCGAACACTGACGTCACCCCTCGTGTCCAGTACATGCTCAGAGTATGTGAGCAAGCAATGGCGGACAGTCGTCCATCGAGCAACATTGCTCGGTCCCCCATTGCTTGCTCACGAAGCGCGTGATTGGCTCCGAGTCCTCGCCGAACGCTGACGTCACCCCTCGTGTCCAGTACATGCTCAGAGTATGTGAGCAAGCAATGGCGGACAGTCGTCCATCGAGCAACATTGTTCGGTCCCCCATTGCTTGCTCACGAAGCGCGTGATTCGCTCCGAGTCCTCGCCGAACGCTGACGTCACCCCTCGTGTCCAATACATGCTCAGAGTATGTGAGCAAGCAATGGCGGACAGTCGTCCATCGAGCAACATTGTTCGGTCCCCCATTGCTTGCTCACGAAGCGCGTGATTGGCTCCGAATCCTCGCCGAACACTGACGTCACCCCTCGTGTCCAGTGCATGCTCAGAGTATGTGAGCAAGCAATGGCGGACAGTCGTCCATCGAGCAACATTGTTCGGTCCCCCATTGCTTGCTCACGAAGCGCGTGATTGGCTCCGAGTCCTCGCCGAACACTGACGTCACCCCTCGTGTCCAGTACATGCTCAGAGTATGTGAGCAAGCAATGGCGGACAGTCGTCCATCGAGCAACATTGCTCGGTCCCCCATTGCTTGCTCACGAAGCGCGTGATTGGCTCCGAGTCCTCGCCGAACGCTGACGTCACCCCTCGTGTTCAATACATGCTCAGAGTATGTGAGAAAGCAATGGCGGACAGTCGTTGGCGCGGACTTTGGAAACGCGTCCATTTAGTGATCTATTTGGACATCTCCGGGTCCGCTTGATGCAAGCCGGCAGCGCTGTCGGGCGCGGTCCGTCGGACCCGCCGCTTCCGCCGGCATACCGGCAGCGGCGGCTCGGTCGCCCGATCTCGGTCAGTGCTCCCGATCCCGGCGTCTCGATCGGAGCGCGCGGCTAATGTGCCCGCTCGATGGCTTCACCCGGAACGGGAAAGGGTCGGCCTCCGGTGGCCGCCGGCTGGACGGCGGCCTCAAACCGGAATCGCCGGCACCGGTTATCGCCACGAGGACCGAGCCGTCTCGCGCCATCTCCCGGGCGACGGCTGCACTGGACACGTGTGGCTGTCTTTTCGCACTCGTGCTGCTGCTCGCCGCAGCCTCATTGTTCGCCAGACCTTGTCGTCAACGTGTTGCTACGACTCTCGCCCCTTGCCCTTCATCCCGTCAAGTTCGTTGGACGTTAAATTATCAGAGCTGTAGGCGTTACCGAAAAAAAAGTGACGCAATACGTCACTCGTTACTCGCAAACAAAAGGAACGCGTTACCGACCTACGTTCTCTGAAAATAAAAGGAACGCGTTACCGACCTACGTTCTCTGAAAATAAAAGGAACGCGTTACCGACCTACGTTCTCTGAAAATAAAAGGAACGCGTTACCGACCTACGTTCTCTGAAAATAAAAGGAACGCGTTACCGACCTACGTTCTCTGAAAATAAAAGGAACGCGTTACCGACCTACGTTCTCTGAAAATAAAAGGAACGCGTTACCGACCTACGTTCTCTGAAAACAAAAGGAACGCGTTACCGACCTACGTTCTCTGAAAATAAAAGGAACGCGTTACCGACCTACGTTCTCTGAAAATAAAAGGAACGCGTTACCGACCTACGTTCTCTGAAAACAAAAGGAACGCGTTACCGACCTACGTTCTCTGAAAATAAAAGGAACGCGTTACCGACCTACGTTCTCTGAAAATAAAAGGAACGCGTTACCGACCTACGTTCTCTGAAAATAAAAGGAACGCGTTACCGACCTACGTTCTCTGAAAATAAAAGGAACGCGTTACCGACCTACGTTCTCTGAAAATAAAAGGAACGCGTTACCGTTACCCTTACCGCTAAAACCTAACGCACGTTACTTTTCCGTTACTTTTTTATATGTATTAACACGTTTTACTTTTTTGACGTTGCAGGTATGCATAAGCGCCATATTTCAACGAACCTTAGGCCCATCCAGAAACTGAACATAATTGCCTTATTGTTTTTACGGTTTCACCTAAATACTTACGAGAAAAACGCAAAGACAAACTAAAAAAACACCAAAAGAATTAGGTGGCTTGGCGCCTTGAAACTAGGAATGCCGCGAACTTTTTTCGAATCGAAGTTTCGATGATCGAATCAAGCGATTCGGAAGGTTCGAAAGATTTCGCATTTTCGAATTTTCTATATCGTAAAATTCGACGCAAGTCGAATTTTCGAACTTGTTAAGCTAAGAAGTTCGACGCTTTTCGAACCGTCGAACTTATCACGCTAAAAAATTCGATCCTTTTCGGACTTTCGAACTTATCACACTACAAAATTCGATGCGTGTCGAACTTCCGAACTTGACTGACCAAACAATTCGATGATTTTCGAACTTTCGAATTTCTTGCACTAAAAAGTTCGAAGCTGTTCGAACTTTCGAATTTCCTATGCTAAGGAAATCGATAATTTTTGAACTTTCGAACTTATTTATCAATAGAAATCGAAAAGTTCCGAACTTTCGAATCCTGAAAAGTCAGAAGTTCGACGAACTTCGAACTTTTAGGGTAAAAGTTCGACGTTCGTCAAACTTCGAAAGACCGGCGGACGGTTTCATTTGAATTCAAGTAGTGAGGTACATTCGTAATTTTTTTTCTCGAACTTTTACATGCGATGTTCCGTTCTTTACGAAAGACAATGCCGTTTATTTCAATGTTCTGGCATGCTTAGTTTTAAAGAAATAAATTCCCGAAGAAGCGAGGAAGGACGACGGGTTTTTGACGATTATCTTTTATGCCAGATTTGAAGCGCGATGTAGCCGTAGCTATTTATGGTAGAGATGTTAGACTTTTTCAGAATGATCTATGTATAGCCTAGATAAGTGTCGTCTTAAGATATGACTATTGTTATTCAAGGTGAGTTTCGAAGAAATCTCCAAACATGTATCTACATGCAATTATGCCCTAAACTTGGTATTTATTTTCGTCTAATTTGTTTGAGGTATCGCATTTAAATTAACACCACATACAGTACATATCATTGCCATCTGCAGAATACAAAATAATGTATTTATTGTTTTTTCACATTAAGGAATAAATTAACCCATGGGAGAACATTTCTAATATTGTTCAAGTTCAGCACGTCATTAGAAGAAAACATTTTTTTTTTTCGCTTCACGTTCCTGGGACGTGTTTCTTTTAGCCTGTACACAGTTTGGTAGGAGAAAGTTGTTTCGAAGTTCTGAACCTCTGAATATGCAAGAATACGACACATCCGGCGAGTTCTTGATAGTTTTTTTTCTTTCTCCAGCTTTTTATCCCCGCATTTATTATTATTATTTTTTTTTTTTTACCATTGGCACAGTTATTTAGGTCGTAAAGACATAGCTTTGAACTTCCGAACCACTAAGCATGTGACGAGTAGTGCCTTCTGACAACGAGTTTCTAACAATGACCATCTACGCGATCTTTTATGCAGTGAAGAGCGACAGTAGCTATACATAGGCAAAAATAATTTCAGATTAAAATAAGCTCGACCACACCCTCTTTCCCCGTATTGTTTTCTTTAACAGTCCGAAATATCTGGAAGGGGGGAAGGGGGGCTGAGGCCCCCCCCCCCCCTTCCCCCCCCCCCCCCGTTTTTCCTCTTCCGACGCCACTTGTATGGTAGAACGCTCCTCGACCTCGAGTTGTGTCGGCTTCTGTGCTTTTTGCGAGGCGATACCTCCGTTCCAGAAAATAAACCTCCAGGACAATTACAAACTTAACTTACTATATGCCAGCGTCACTCGGGCGGCGTTCGATCGGATTACTACCAGCGTGCAAGGGGTGGGGAGGTAGTTTGCCAGGTCGCTTCAAGGTTTTTCTGAGCCTCAACCTCCTGCCCGCTCCTGGCCATTTCGAACTGTATGAGTATCGTAAAACAGTGTGTTCGTGTGATCACTACTGCGTGATGCACGTTAAACCCCCCCCCCCCCCCCCCCCCCGGGCTGGCGGTCACAATTACTGATCTATGGTCACACGTCACTCTGCACTGGCAAATATTCCAGCACATCCGGGACACTCGTCGTCTCATTTAATTGCCTGACCAACTTCGCAGAGCCTAGGTATCACACCCTAACTTTTCTAAGCTTGATTTCGTGAAAACCAGTGAGTCGTGAAAACGTTATTTTAAACTGGAACTGTGGAGGAACTTGAAAACTGGACTTGGTACTTTGAAAACTTGGACTTGAAAAAAATTCAAAATCTTCGAAGTGTTTTTTTTTTGTCGAATTCAGCGTTAAAAGAGAATCGAAACTTTCGAACTTTTCGAACTTTATGCAGAAAGAAATTCGAAATCTTCGAATTGTTCGAACTTCATGTCTATAAAAATTCGAAGCGTTCGAAGTTTCCAAAGATTTCCAAGAATTTCGAAATCTTCGAACTTTTCGACCTTCAGATCTTAAGAAAATCAGAATTTTCGAATATCTCGAATTTCACGTTAGGAAAGTTCGAAATCTTCGAATTTATCGAACCTCAAGTAAAAAAATATTCGAAATATTCGAACCCGAAATTTTACAAACCGTGAAAGCTTCGAACTTTTCGAATTCGAAACTCTACTGTGATCGAAAGTTGCGAATTTTTCGAATTCGAACCTCGGTCGGTACGAAAATATCGAAATTTTTCGAAATCGAACTTCAGTTCGCTTGGCAAATATCGAAACCTTTCGAAATCGAACCTAGGGTGGTTCGCGACATCCCTAATTGAAACACACAAAAAAATGGTAGTTTATTTTCTTTCTTAAGTTCTGGGAATATGTAACGAGTAACGTAACTACGTTACCTGTTACTCGAAATAAGTAACGCAAGTACGTTAAAGATAATAGAGTAAGGGTGCGGGCGAGCTGGTGAATGTTAACCACGTTGAATAACCTGAGACTGGGACAGAAGTGAACAAATAAGTCGAAGGAACAGAAGAGGACAGGACGACGTCGTCCTGCCCTTTTCTGTTCCTTCGACTTATTTGTTCACTTCGACCCCAGTCTCAGGTTATTCAACGTGGTTAGCAAGTACGTTTCTCGTTACTGTTTTGAAAATGTAACGAGTGCGTTACACGTTACCGGAAGAAAGTAACGCGTTACCGGTAACGCTGTCACTTGTAACGCGTTACCGCCAGCACTGTAAATTATTCACTGAGATGACTTTTGTTTCAACCCGGACGATTCGTTGGCAAGTCGTGGCTACGTACCACGTGGTTACCCCTTTCGAATGGCAGACGCAGGATCCTCTTGTTCCGGAATGTTCCTTCCAAGTCCCTTCAAGTGTTTAGGAAGAGACCTTGTCTAGGGGGGGGGGGGGGTTCGCCAAATGGAATTGTGGCGAAGATATTTGAAGACAAAACTGCGAGACTGGCGAAACACGAAGAATAATTCGCAACAACACAAAGTCTTTGATACTTTTGTGTTGTTGTCCTTCGTTTCCCCCCAGTCTCGTTTTTTTCTTCAAATCTGTTCGGCCATAACCAGCTAGTTTCTGTCCCAACTCTTGGTGAGCTGTAATTTTCTAGACTCGAGGGTTCGCCATATGCAAGAGTCGAACATATTTGAAAACAAAACTCCGAGACTCACAACAACACAAAGTCTTTGAGACTTTGTGTTGTTGTCCTTCGTTTTCCCCCGGTTTCGTGGTTTTTCTCCAAGTATGTTCGTTTCTGTCCCAACTTTTGGTGCGTTGTAAGTGGCCACCTTTCTTTGGGATTTTCGGAAAGATTTTTTTCCGAACGGGAGCCATCCTCATTCGAAAAAAACTAGACACATGCTCGGAATGCTCTTAATATCCTTTATTTTCCAACAGAAATAATACATTGTTGTGGAGAAATTGTGAAAGAAAGCTGTTAAGAACAACTTCACAAGTCCCAAGCCCCCCGAGATACAGCAGCAGAAATCATCCTAAATAAAACGAAGACATCAACATATAACCAAATATAAATTTACGTAATATACACTCTAAAAAATCCTTTGCGTCTACTTTCCCGCACAACACTCGGGAAGCCAATCAGCGCAACTTACGGAGGCAGCTCAGCAAATGGCGATGTCGAAACATATGCTCAGACCAAAAAACGCAGTCTGAGTTGTGACATTAAGCAATGCAAAACGTCACGCTTGCATTGCTTAATGTCACAGCTCAGACTGCGTTTTTTGGTCTAAGCATATGTTTCGGCATGGTCCTTCGCTGAGCTGCCTCCGTAAGTTGTGGTAGGCACTCGCGCAATCCTTAAATAATATTAGTAAAAAAAAAAAAACAAGAATGCATCAACGGAATATATCAATAAACTAGTAATTTGGAGGCAAAACAAAAAGAAAGCAAACAGACGAAACAGTAACCGTTCAACAAATGTACCCTATTCGATTAAATGGAATTCCGTCAGCTTTCTGCCGACAGTGTGTGAAGTTCTTCAAGTTGTGCACTCCGTTGATTAAGAATGGTCGAGGACGTACGCCGTAGTTTTATGACCCTAATTTGCTCTAAAACAATGCCCAGGTTTTGTAACGTGTTGGATACGAATGTACTTGTATTGTTAGATTAGGTAATCTTTCAAATTGATGAATTTGCATATTTTTTTTTTTTTCACTTTTATATTTTAAGCATGGGCGCTATCTGCATACAGATAAAATATTCCGATGACACCAAGTTGATTGAAAGGGGATCTCCATTGCATAGTCGACTCCAACATTGCGAGTGCTTCTTGTTACTCATTCCGGCATGTCATTTTTATATGTACATGCAAAATAGCTCGTGACAAAATGGCAAATGAAGCATGATGCCAAGACCAACATTAACATTTTTCCCGCGCTCTCCGGTGGGGTGACCTCACGTGTTGAAGAGTTGAAAAGAGTTGAAAAGAAAGAATGACTTGACGGTGAAAATTACATTACTTGCTGAAATCATAACCAAAACGGCTACGTCAATTCCGGAGAGCAGAATAGAGTTAAAACGAGTGACGGATCAGAAACATTGTTTTACATGGCAAATGTTTCTCTCTCTCTGCCGAACCATGCTATGGTTCCATCCTAAGGTGCTGGTTTGCTCAAAACATGGAATGCAATCACTAGGGGTGTCGCGAACAGGTCGAGGTTCGAGTTCGACCAGGTTCGACTTTTTCGACCTTCTTGTGGAAAGTTCGACAAAGCTTCGACTCAGTTTCACCTGCTATGCGCATGCGCGACAGGCTGGCCATTGGCTTCGGATTGGATGGTGATGGCTAAAGGACAAATTAAGGGCAGCACAGATTGGTTATTTCAGTTAATACAGCACAAAAAATAAGTTATTAACTTCTTCATTGATTAGAATTAGTTTCTTTTAATTCCAACTGTTCATAAAATTAAAATAACCCTTTGCATAAAAAAAAAATCTCCAAACCTAGACAGACTTGTATCAAGGTCTGGCTACACTGTCCTCAAAGTCGAACCGGTCGAATCTGATTAAAGGGTCGAAGGTTCATCGAACCGGTTCGACCCAGTTGAACCCCGAAAGTTCAACCTAAAAATCCGGTTCGACAGAAGTTCGCGACACCCCTAGCAACCACTGCAGGAACGCGAATGAACGACGATGGAGTGATACGACTCAGCTGACGCCCCATTCCCAATGAGTTGATGCCTATTCCCCCGAGATATTGGTCCCCGCCCCCTTTGGGTGTTGCTCAACTCCACCAACGCGCAGTCTATCACTCTTAGAAAACAAAAGGTGTATCATTACACCCTTTGTCCCATATAATACACCCCAAAACTTCAGTTCGACGTACAGCGCACTCACATTGATCTGACAGTACTAACTTTCACGAGAGGCTTGCCGTGTGGTACAACTTATGAAAAGAGCTAATGTACGTATTACTGACTACAAAAAAAAATCAAAATCGGTGTTTTAATGGTTTTACTGCAAAACCTCAGTGTTTTCTTTCTGTGATCTTTGAGACGTACTTTAGCTATTTAATAAGTTATATCGCACCGTTATCAAGCCCCTCGTGAAATTTGGGGAAGTCTGTTCGACTATGCTGCGCAGTACGTCGAACTAAAGTTTTGGGGTGCATTCTATGTGACTAAAGGGTGTAAAATTACACCGTTTTGTCTTAGAGTCTACATTGGGAGTCAAAGGGATCGATTGCTGTTTCAAGGGGCCGCATAAATCGGTATCTGAACGCATCGAACTAAGATTTTGTACAGATGTGGCAGAATAACCTGCATTAAGGTTATAAAAAAAAATTCACTCAACTAACTTAACCGAGTAAAAAGATCGAAACCAAAAACGTGAAATCGGTATCTACGGCGGTGCTAATGAAAGGCGTCTGATTGGCGCAACAGCCGACAGGTGGCGGCACGTAACATCACAGGCGGTACGTTTGAGCCGTGCCGCGGTTGCGGACGATAACACGGCATATGGGCGTCTCTTCGGGATGTTTCGGTGACGTGCTCTTTGGCCGCGGTCACACATCACTCAAGCGACAGCCTGCAGACACTGTCTGAGTATTACTAACGAAAAATAGCGCAAAGAATGACCAAGGACAGGTAACAGAAGTAGACTCGACAAACGCTTGTCGTGTTTACTCCTTCCACCTGTCCTTTATCATTTTTTGCGGTGTTTTTCGTTAGTAATGCATCACCAACTCGCCCAAGTTACCACTCTTATACACTGTCTGAGGCCTGTGTCTTCCTTGTATGGCGGTCCTCAACGTCGGCAGTAGCAGACGACGTTTCAGAGCCAGAACGGACGCGTTCATTTTCTGCGTCAATTGTCAGTGCATAATTATTTGATTTTAAAATTAAAAAGAAATTAAGATAAAACAAGAACAACAAAAATGCGGTATTCGCGGTGCCTTCACTGCCGTCCCCCACTTGTGAACGCGGGGACTACTGCTGCCGCCACCTGTCGGCTGTTGCACAAATCAGACGCCTTTGATTATCACACGGCCGCCGTGGGTAGGGATTACAAGATTTTACAACAAAGCTGTTAAGAGCTAGGTTCCCCAGGATCGTGTCCCCCGCAAAGAAATGTCAAGACAAAACTCTGGTTGCCGCCGTCGCTCATAGATGGCTGTAGCTGTCCAGAGTGTTGTGTTTGCCGGTTGTCTGCTTGCCGCCGTCGCTCATAGATGGCCGGCAACTTTTCCAGCCTTTTCATTCTGGATTGCCGACTTACGGACGGCCATTACTTCCTTCCCACCATAGTACAGCTTCGCTGGTCTTCCTTCTTCGCCAAAGTGGAAAGGAAGAAAGTTTTTCATGGTCACACCTTTTACTCGGGTAAAGCCTGGAACACATTTGCGAAAAAACGAACCAAAAATCGGAGGAAATCGGAGGCTGCGAAAATCGTAGCTTGCGATTTTCGGAAGACGAGCCAAAGGAGGTGGAATGCGCGGCGCGGAAATCGCAATGCACTGCGGTTTTCGTGCTCCGAGCTCACGAGGCTGTTCCGGTAGTCTGGCGAACTGGCGTCCCCTATTTGGCGCATCTTCAAAACTTCAGGTATTCAAAGCTCGTTGAATGGCCACGCGAGCCCCACCACTCTTTGAGACAGAAGGGGTTTCCTCCCAAGGTTGAGATGAGAACGCAGGAATGGCATACGATGTTGGCTGCGCTGCTTCCGAAGCTCCGCGAGCCGCCATGTTGCGAGCCGATCGTATCTTGTCGTTCCGTCCTGTTCCGGGCTTTCGCTCACCGAGGTCCTGCCCCCGGAATTCGGAGGCACCGTGCGAAAATATCTGGCGCTGCAGATCTCTCGAACCGCTACCGATTTTCGGAAAAGGGGAGGAGCAAGGGAGGAGCCTATAGCTGCCGTGCAATTTTCGTGTGCGGTTTTCGCACAAAATTCGGCTTTTTTTCGCAGACGTGTTCCTGGCTTTAGGTTGTTCGGTGAAATTTTTTGACATTGAATGCACGTTCTTCAACCATCTCTGCGAAAAAGCTGAGCTCGAAAAGTTGAGAAATTGATTTATGCCATCCACTCAAACAACCATCGATCCCGCTAACTCACCCCGTACATACAAGCAATAAGAGGGAACGGACACCTTGCATTTCGGGGCCACTTAAACAAAATCGTGTTACAGATGCTCTTAACGATGAATTGGCAAGAACGCGCGTTGCCGAAATCCGCGTTTCAGAAATGTCCAGACTTGGGAATTAAGATGCCCTAAGAGGGTTACACCCCGACAACGTTTCCTTTTCCCTTTCTAATGGCCCACTTTGTGGAAGTTTTCTACCATGCAAGGCATCATAAAACCATGTCTCCGACAAGAGGATGCTTTATCAAAATTGCATGATTAAGAAGATTAGAGATTCTAATCAAATAATAAACAGTACAAAAAACCAGTTTTCAAACTTGCAGAACAATTTGTTGTTTTGAAAATCTGAATTACTTTTCCTCTTAAGTAATCGAGTAATCTAGATGAATACTTTTTAACCTAGAGTAATTATAATTCGATGACTATTCTCGAGTAACGTGTACAAGATTGGTTGTGCTGTAGGTGGTAAACACTTTCGTATATTTTTTTTTTACATTTGTTTTGTATTTTCATCTTTGTTACCGAGCTGTACAACACAGCTTGGTAGAGTGTTTGTGCTGTACGCGACCTTGCACAAATCTTACTTTCGTTTGTGTGTTTTGTTTCTGCCACTGCTGCTAACTTTGCTTGTGGCAGCTATGGAAGTCTCGCAAGGCGCACTATTGTTTTTTGTTTTTTTTTCCGGGCCCCTTCATCTGCTTTGCAGCAGCATATCAAAGTTTACATTAAGTTCAATTCAATCACCAACAAGGTATTTACACATGAAAGTTATTATTAAGTATGATATTTTACGCGGAACTGTAGAAGCGGGTCTGAGATACTCGGAAGTTGACACAGATCTGTCGCTCTCTGAAGGTTTTCTGCGTGTGCAGAACTAAGAGTTTCAGACTTTCTTTTCCATATTAAAGTCAACCATTGTTTTTAACCAGTCTGTGTCGCTTTATCTCCACCAGTGTGTATCCCGATGAGAAGTTCACGGCCTTCACTAGCAGACCACACTCTAAGAAATCGGGGGTGTACAGGGAGGGATATACACCCCTTGTCCCATGTGTAACACCCCTAAACAGCAATTCGACGTTCAGTCCACAGACGTCGAACCGACGATACCAACTTTTAAGTGCGGCCTGATAGTCGACCGATACAACTTATTAAAATAAATAATGTACGCATTACAGGCTACAGTGAGACAATCAAGTTTTTTTTGGCCCTGCTGCAAAACCTCAGTGTTTTTTTTTGTTTTTTTTTCTAGTCTTTGATACGCACATTCGCTATTATATCCAACAGCTATCAAGCCGCTCATAAACGTTGATATCGCCATCTCGACGTCAGTGGACTGAACGTCCCAATGTAGTTTTGGGGTTTTACATATGGGACAAGGGGTGTACTCCTGTACACCCCCCTATTTCTAAGAGTGCAGGACGCAGATTGCTCGCTTTCGACGTGGTCAGGTGAAGTCCGTTTTGTCTTGACCGCAAATGGAGTCTGCAAGCCCTGTTTTCCTAGCATCATTCGCTGCGAGTCTGGGTCTTCCCTCGTGGTGTGCTGGCTAGATGAGTAGCCCTGGCGTAAGTGTACACGAGCACGTGCACAGGTGCACGTGTACGGGTTAGTCCGGGCATAGTTGCTCTTCACCCTGTGTTCACCCATCGCCATGAACGAGTGAGTTCTGAATGGCACGAAGGAAAGACGCGTCTTAGCGCAACGTCGGCTGCCACACTCAAGTTCTCGGGAGATTTGGTGTTAAGCTCGCTGTAATCATTTTTTTAACTGTCTCATGGAGCGAAAGAGCCAAACGGCTCTTTTGCACCACTTGAATCCCATTGGCTAGCGCGCGTCCACAGCCGACGGCACCTTTTACGTGGCTGCGCCCCCATTGGCTAGCCCGCGTCGACCAGGCACCCATTCGCCGGACACGCAGCGCCAGTCAGCGCGCCAATAGCGAAAGTCGAAAGCCTGTTTTGTCTGTTTGTCTTCATTGTCCCTCTTTCCTTATCGTAAATTAGAAACCAACACGCTCAACCATCAACAGCAAGATTGATGTATGCATGCTTTCGCATTCACAACTCATAAGAAGTGCTTAGGTGTACCTCGATCTTTTCTTCTTTTTGAGCTGGTTGTACGCTGCTGCTGCGCACGTGGCCTTCCTTAACCCCATCTTTCAGACTTGTCCTTAGAGCCGGACGCTTCGGCGGAAGTGATTGCTCGTCACGTCCAAGACATGGCCAAGGTGATTCTCAGGCTCAATCTGGACGGTGAGTTGCGCGCGGCTCTACACCGACATGTGTTCTTTGAGTTAGCGTGTCGCGTGTCCGTCCATCGTGCACCACCGAAAGCTTCTAGGAGAAGTCCGATAGAGATGCCCTCTTGGTGTCTGGCCATGATAGGCCAGGCACCAGAGAAGGACGTTGCCGCTTTGACCTATCTCTGCAGCGGCAGTAGTGCCGATAACATTGGACTACAAACCAGGGTGGACAAAAAAAAAACGAACAAAAAATATAAAATATATAAAAGTTGTTTGGTTTAGATTAAATAAAAAAATAAAAAAAACATACGCGTATCGGATTGATTTGATTCAAAAGACTGTAGATAGAAAAACTGATTCTCTGTATTTTTAAACATGGCATATTGATTGATGAATTCGTCCTATCACTGAAGACAATTCCGAAGAGAGAATTAGAGTAAATTTGAACTTTTTAAAGTACAGTTTCGTTAATAATTTTTTTATTAATCGGCCTTCACTAGCAGACCACACTCTAAGAAATCGGGGGTGTACAGGGAGGGATATACACCCCTTGTCCCATGTGTAACACCCCTAAACAGCAATTCGACGTTCAGTCCACAGACGTCGAACCGACGATACCAACTTTCAAGTGCGGCCTGATAGTCGACCGATACAACTTATTAAAATAAATAATGTACGCATTACAGGCTACAGTGAGACAATCAAGTTTTTTTGGCCCTGCTGCAAAACCTCAGTGTTTTTTTTTGTTTTTTTTTCTAGTCTTTGATACGCACATTCGCTATTATATCCAACAGCTATCAAGCCGCTCATAAACGTTGATATCGCCATCTCGACGTCAGTGGACTGAACGTCCCAATGTAGTTTTGGGGTTTTACATATGGGACAAGGGGTGTACTCCTGTACACCCCCCTATTTCTAAGAGTGCAGGACGCAGATTGCTCGCTTTCGACGTGGTCAGGTGAAGTCCGTTTTGTCTTGACCGCAAATGGAGTCTGCAAGCCCTGTTTTCCTAGCATCATTCGCTGCGAGTCTGGGTCTTCCCTCGTGGTGTGCTGGCCTAGATGAGTAGCCCTGGCGTAAGTGTACACGAGCACGTGCACAGGTGCACGTGTACGGGTTAGTCCGGGCATAGTTGCTCTTCACCCTGTGTTCACCCATCGCCATGAACGAGTGAGTTCTGAATGGCACGAAGGAAAGACGCGTCTTAGCGCAACGTCGGCTGCCACACTCAAGTTCTCGGGAGATTTGGTGTTAAGCTCGCTGTAATCATTTTTTTAACTGTCTCATGGAGCGAAAGAGCCAAACGGCTCTTTTGCACCACTTGAATCCCATTGGCTAGCGCGCGTCCACAGCCGACGGCACCTTTTACGTGGCTGCGCCCCCATTGGCTAGCCCGCGTCGACCAAGCACCCATTCGCCGGACACGCAGCGCCAGTCAGCGCGCCAATAGCGAAAGTCGAAAGCCTGTCTTGTCTGTTTGTCTTCATTGTACCTCTTTCCTTATCGTAAATTAGAAACCAACACGCTCAACCATCAACAGCAAGATTGATGTATACATGCTTTCGGTGTACCTCGATCTTTTCTTCTTTTTGAGCTGGTTGTACGCTGCTGCTGCGCACGTGGCCTTCCTTAACCCCATCTTTCAGACTTGTCCTTAGAGCCGGACGCTTCGGCGGAAGTGATTGCTCGTCACGTCCAAGACATGGCCAAGGTGATTCTCAGGCTCAATCTGGACGGTGAGTTGTGCGCGGCTCTACACCGACATGTGTTCTTTGAGTTAGCGTGTCGCGTGTCCGTCCATCGTGCACCACCGAAAGCTTCTAGGAGAAGTCCGATAGAGATGCCCTCTTGGTGTCTGGCCATGATAGGCCAGGCACCAGAGAAGGACGTTGCCGCTTTGACCTATCTCTGCAGCGGCAGTAGTGCCGATAACATTGGACTACAAACCAGGGTGGACAAAAAAAAAAACGAACAAAAAATATAAAATAATTAAAAGTTGTTTGGTTTAGATTAAATAAAAAAAATTTAAAAAAAAACATACGCGTATCGGATTGATTTGATTCAAAAGACTGTAGATAGAAAAACTGATTCTCTGTATTTTTAAACATGGCATATTGATTGATGAATTCGTCCTATCACTGAAGACAATTCCGAAGAGAGAATTAGAGTAAATTTGAACTTTTTTAAAGTACAGTTTCGTTAATAATTTTTTTATTAATGTAAGTCCCGCAGTGAAAGCTTTATCTGCTTCGCTACGATTTTCTCGGAAAAGCGTCGCTTGTGATTCGTGTTCCGCCTTTTATAAATATTTTTGATCGATGATTTTTTTTATTTAAATGCTATAAAAATTCACATAGAAGCATCAAACGATAAAAAAAACGGTAAATAAAAATATTTTGTGGATGATTTTAGCGGGCAGAGTTTGAATTATATCGCCATAGTAAAACTGGTGTGATTTAAATCATGATTTAAATGATCTCCATTTCTTATTCTCAACCCTGGGACAAACGCCTCGGTCCAATCCCTACTACGAGATAGTCATCTCATACTACGCGTTCACCGGGCTCATTCGACGGCTCGCACAATTAAGCGTAACTTTTACCATTGCTGTCTCCTCAGTTTTTTTCTTTTAACTGGGATGTGCGTGCGTTTTTCTTTTATAAATTTTCGCAAAAATTAACTTTATTTTAAAACAGTTATAAATATGACATGGCACTTGATCGATTAATGCTTTAATCGCGATTAATTCTTTTAACCGGTTAATCGGTTCAACTTTGACAAACACAAAAAAAGTAAAAATTCGACGCTTTCAACGCCAGGTGGCGCAAGCTGCCGCCCGTTACAAAGGGTATAGCCATTACCATTCATCCATCCATCTTTCATTACGCAGACCTGGAAAAGTACTACACGTGTATGGAGGTAAAATTTAGGCAAAATTTTGACCCAAAGTAAACTGTAGGGGGGCGAGATTTTTAACTTTAAAAAGTGGAGAAAGTTATTCGTGGCCTAGGCACTCCAACGCCGTTCGAGTCTCCGTTTATCGCTACAGAGACTATTGTGAACAATCAAGGGAGCTGGCCATTGCCGCAGAACAGTGTTGCCAACCTCCGCGGTCGTTTCTTCTCCGACTTTCGTCGGGAATTTCCCTAGATCTCCCTAGATTTTCAGAAAATGTGTTAATTTGCGTCAATATTGAGATTATCGTTATGAAGTAGCTTAACAATAGATTCCTGTAGTTGGGTGGCCATTCAAAGGTTAAATTTGCTCCGTTAAAACCTTCTTACATAATTAAACTTTGTTACTTTGACCTTGTGTAGCCCCCCGAAATCGCTGTTGTTACCAGTGGAGATTTTCTCTGACCTCGACAATATACAAAGAAGCCTTTTTCCCCGTTTTTCCCACCGCATTCAGCGGGTACGAGGAGAAAAAAGGGAAGGAACGTGTCTCTAGAGCCCTCTGAAACCCATTAAAAAACAATCCCTATATTTGAACAATTTTCCCTTTGCCCCTAAACGATGATGGAAATCCCTAGATCAAGGAAAAATCCCTAAGGTTGGCAGCACTGCCGCAGAATATCAACCAACTCTTTGCCTCTGCGGCTGAAGTTGGTGTGGATGTCTTTCGACTATTCTCAATAACACATCAAGGTTGATTGAAACTCTGAAATCGTACTTTGCGCCATTTATTGCATTTCAACGAAGGCAAAAAAAAACAAAAACATTTTTGACTTTTTTTAAAGCATGCATGGGAAAGAAACAAACCGATGAATCGATTAATTATTCGATTAAAATTTGCCTTTAACTTTTTAATCGACGCCAAGCCCTAGTTACAAAAAAAAAAAAGAAGTGCGGTGCAAGACTACGTGTACCGCCACGTCACGTCTCATTCTGGAAAGCAATTGGCAATCATAAACGATAGAAAAAAAGAGAAAATGTTCGAGCCATGTACATTTAAAGATTCCTCCTTATAACTGGTTATAATAAATGTGAAATTAATCAATTCATCTACGAGACGAATGCATGAATCGCCTATTTTTCCTTAAGCGGACGAAAGTGGAGCTTTCTATGGGGTTGTCACAGATATAATCTTGTGGTGCCTATATGTACAGTTATTATAATCCTTACAAACAATGCTCCGAATGACGAAAATAATCCCCGGAGAAGGGGAACAAGAGGGACAAAGGACAAACACAAATCTCCAAACACAGCTAGGTGAATGGTGAGCGACCGAAAAAATCCCCTGGTCCGGGTATCGAACCCGGGACCTCTCCATTACAGGTGGAGCGCTCTACCAACTGAGCTAACCAGGGGTTACATGAGCAAACGGGTTTTATCAGCTGCCACCAGTCTAACACCAACAAGGGTGAAGCTTGCAATTTAAGGTTATAACTCCGAATTACACTTTATTTTTACCTAATGTCAATCTTGTCTGTAAAACTTTCCTCATATAAGCTTGCCGTTTTTCAATTATCTTGGAAGTCGAGTAACTGACGGTATACTCAAGAAGTACCTGGCCGCCTTAGCCAATCACTTCCAAGTTCTCATCGGCGTCCGTTGTTTTTCCACTACTGTCCACGGTAAGGGGGTGTCGGACCAGTTCATTATCGCGGTGATGTTTTTTAAACATCATGTTTTATTTCTTAATCAAAGTTTGAAAGTGGATAATGCAGCTCTCACTCGTTTTCATAACTTCTATTGACGACTCGAGCGAAATCCACGCCGCGTAGCGGCAACGCCGAGAAGCTCAAGAGAGGGGTCTGTTTCGACTCTGTCGTCTGCCATCGCTGCTTTGTTCTCGTAGGCAGCATAGAAACAAATAATTTTATGCTTCCGCCTTGTCATTCCTACGCGCTGACTAGAAGACGGTTTCTACCGTCGAAAAATCGCTTTTGCTTTCATACGTAACACCGATTTTACGCTGCAGTGCAAGAAATTTCTGGTGGTCCGTGTGCTGAACGACGAAAACGACCTCCTTTCGTCCGCCATTTTGCCTGAACAGCGCGCCCTGTATAGTTGGCTGGAGTCGCAAATAGCATGTGGCTGCCAACGGTGGCTGTCAAGGATCCCTTCACAAAAGCGCCACGAGGCACGAACCGTCACGTGATTCAGCCTGAGCATCGTTCGCTTCGCAGCAGGTGCTACTTGCGTGTCGTTCACAATCGCAGCCCAAATTTGGGGGCAACACGTCATCGGGACAGATGCCGCTCACTTCTACAGCAGAGTGAGGCGTCTCCCCAATGCTGCGTCCAGCCAAGTACGCATTAGTGCCACTAAATAAGCTACGCATCAGAGTAACGACACTTGGCTATATTGTGGCTTCAAATCATGGTTGCCAGTTATCTGAAGCTTTACCTGAAATCACAGGAAACGCTTTTCCGCCCTCCACAAATGTTTAAACAGTTCGCGACAAAGCAAAGCAGTATTACACGAGCTTCCTAACACCGAATCTGAAAAAGTCGCACTTTTGAACCATGACCATCGGCAGTTGCGTCTGCCCTCTGCACAAGCACCAAAATGGCGGCGCCCACAACAATGTCGGGGAACGGAGTGCCGATACTCTAAGCGCAGCTCATGTAGTGGCTCTAGTACGCATCTGTGGGCTTTGCCCCGAAATGGGGTTGTCTCTGAGTGCACCGTGCGTCACCCGCTAAATTTAGAAGATTTTGTGAGCTCGATAAAATCTCCTACTTTCACGGACACTCGAATAAACTTTTCAATGGAATTCTAGAGTCTGAGGACTTCCTAGGTGAGCTGTATATAGAGAACCGAGTGTGTTTACTCGAAATGAAAGCGGCGTTGCCCTTTCGCAATCCTATCCGCACCCGAGCGATTAGGAATCAACGAAAGGTCACCGAAGAGGCGGTGAAAAAAGTCGGTGCGCAGCTCTAGAGATGTTATCTCGATGACTATATATGATTTCCACAAAATGTCCGTCTAATATCATCAAGAAATCGGATCGTCCTCGGCCATATTTGGTTTCGCGAAGGCCGGATCACGCTCGCGAAATGAGAGCATTCAACTGTACAACGGATGCTTTCAAACATTCGTTCTTTCCACGTACAGTTGAAAAATGGAATGCGGAGAGCAAGTCGTCTGCCTACTGCGCAGGAGTTGCGCTGACATCAGAAAGAGGCCGAGCTCTGATTGGCTCCGCTTGAAAAAATAGTGGGTAGACCTCGAAGCAAGCTCCCTTCAAGTCTACCCACTACATCCTTCAATCAGAGCCAATCAGCGTTCTGATGTCACCACAACCCCTGCAAAAGAAGCAGACGACTTGCTTTCCGCATTGGCTATACCTAGTAATATTGTTTGAGTTCTTCCGAACGGCTCGTTTTTTCAGTTTTTGTTAAACGACTATGTTATGCGTTTTTTTTCCCTCGATCCTCGAGTGTTTTAATGGTCGTATATTCTTTTGTGTATGTGTACCTTTATCCCTTTCCTGCAGTATTTCCCTCTGGGCGCCGCAGGTTCTGTTTAAATAAAATAAATAAGTTATTGTCCCTTCCTCTGCAGGGCACAAATTCATGGAACCAGAGGAGATATCTCAAAGGCTAGAATCTGGAATCTGGTGAGTACGCAAACTCGGAGCCCAAGAATGGCCGAGGCCTCTCTCTCTCTCTCTCTCCCGCGAGCAAAGAGCGCTGCCCATCAGCATCATCAGCATCATCAGCATCATCAGCATCATCAGCATCAGCATCATTGGCGCCATCGTCAGCGTTGCTATTAGGGCTGTCGCGAACCGGTCGAGGTTCGAATTCGACCAGGTTCGACTTTTTCGAACTTCTTGTGAAAAGTTCGACAAAGGTTTGACTGAGGTTCGACTGCTATGCGCATGCGCGACAGGCTGGCCACTTGGCTTCGGACTGGATGGTGATGGCTAAGGGATGAATTAAGGGCAGCACTGATTGGTTATTTCAGTTAATACAGTACAAAAAATAAGTTATTAACTTCTTCAGTGATTAGAATTAGTTTCTTTCAATTGCAAGTGTTCATAAAATTAAAATAGCCTTTTGCAGAAAAAAAAAATTCTCCGAACGTAGACATGCTTGCATGAAGTATGGCCAAACTGTCCACAAAGTCAAACCGGTCGAATCTGGTTAAAAGGTTGAAGGTTCGTCGAAGCGGTTAGACCCGGTCGAACCTCGAAAAACCGACCTAAAAATCCGGTTCGACAAAAGCTCGCGACACCCCTAGTCGCGATGGCGCCGGTGTCTGCCAACCGCTCACCCAGGCTCGCTGCCGAGGCACCGTTGGTACTGCCCTGCTCGTCCAATTCATTTCATTTCGTCCCGTATTAGAAATGGGCGATAGCTGCATAAGTGAAGCTTGACGAAGAGCCTTAAGCCCCCTACTGGCAGATCGGCCGACAGGAAAAAATACAAACTTATGAGACAGAAAAACAACGAGAAAACATGTATCGGCAAGGGGAGGATATTTTGCTTTTTGCCCGCTGATTTATCGCATCCATACAAAACATTTTCTTCCTCTTTATTTTTTCTAAACACTAACGTTGGAAGTGTGTGCTGGCTAATCTGAAGTCCGTAATTCGTTCGAGGACGCGGCGCTCAAGGGTGCGGCACTGCGCACTTCTTATATAATATGTTTTTACACTTAGTTTAGAAATTCGTGGTAATGGATGATGGAGAATTTTAAGCGACGCCGCGTAAATTAAAAGCTTACACTTGCTATAATTTTTAATGTGAGAACATTAACTGTCTCATGGAGCGAGCCGACGTCATCAGCTTTGAAACCACGCCAAGCGGCACCTTAAATCCATTCTCCAAGTCAAGTCAGCTCCCAGCTACGAAACCACGCGCAAAGCTAGCCAACGGCACCTTTTACACTTCGGTCCCATTGGCTGGCGCGCGTCGACGAGGCTCCCATTCGCCGGACATGCAGCGCCATGGGGTGGCAGTTTCAACGACCGGCCGCCCCATGGCGCTGCGTGTCCGTCAGCGCGCCAACACGCGGAGGGCCAGTATGATGTACATGCTCTCGCATTCACAACTCATAAGAAGTGCTTATTTTTTTCGTTACTTGACGTTAAAGAAAAGAGTGGTTGAGAATGTGCTCAATTCAACGCATTAGCTATGACGCGAATTGCTTTCTTCTGCAACAAAATCAATTTCTTAAGGTTGGTACTTGTCGTAGTAACTGTAGGTGACAATAGGGTAAACGAGAATTGAATAGTGCGTTACAAAACTATAAGCTTCACACTAGTTTGCAGGATATGGCTATGCTTGTATAGAACATGTATGATTTTCGCGAGTTTAAGAGTAGGTAAGGTTTTGAAGATGAGACAGGTATGTTGGTGAAACATGACGCCTAAATTTTTAACAGTATCTGAAAGTTTCACCCGAGAGGTTATGAACTTTGCGGTCGCATTGCAGAGCGTAGCTTTTGGTTTGCAAATTTTCGTGTTTTTATTTTTTTTTTATTTTCAAGAAGCCAGTTGCTAGCATGCGTAAGAAATGCTTCCTGAATAGCAGCTGGAAGCGCGACACGTGATCAAAGGGTGCGAATGAACAATCTAAAAAAGGGTATCACCTTACACCCTTTTGTCCCATATAATGCACCCCCAAAGTTTAGTTCGCCGTACAGTGCGCTATAGTCGAACAGACGGCCCCACATTTTACGAGGGGCTTGATAACGGTGCGATATAACTTATTAAACAGCTAAAGTACATATCAGAGACCACAGAAAGAAAGCACTGAGGTTTTGCAGTAAACCCCCCCAAAAAAAGATTTTTTTTTTTTTTTTTCAGTCAGTAATACGTACATTAGCTATTTTAATAAGTTGTACCACACGGCTATCAAGCCTCTCGTGAAAGTTAGTGCCGTCAGATCGACGTCAGTGCGCTGTACGTCGAACTGAAGTTTTGGGGTGTCTTATATGGGAGAAAGGGTGTAGGAATACACCCTTTTAGAGTGAACAAGCGCAAATGACTAAGAAGAGAAGAAGGGGACAGGACAGAGCGGTCTGTCCTGTCCCCTTCTTCTCTTCTTAGTCATTCCCGCTCGTCAATTCAGAGCCTAGATGTTGAACCAACTAGCCGCTCAATTGATCTTGATGTGATCGAAGGGGCAAGCTGAGGCTGTGAGATGCGACCCGGTGTCAAGCTAGGCATTAGTCGTAAGAGGAGAGGTTCGATTTACTCCTGCCGCAGCACTCCACCTGTCAATGTCCACATTGTGCGCGAGGGGTCCTCAAAATGTCCCGCAATCCTCGTTGGTGATCGCTCGGTCGCCTGCCAACCGATCGGACCCCCGACGAAATCAGCTTCGAAGTAACCTGGCTGCTTCAAATCATCGGTCATCTCGAAAGGCAGCGAAGGCCCTCCTCACAAAACGCCGAAAGCCGCCCAATTTTCGAAAAAGAAACTAACGATGGTCCAACTCTGTACCTCAATCTACCGTGGAATGGATTCTTCTTGTATGAGGACCCAGGAAGCCCCGTGCAGAGGGAGCCTCCCAATCATCCAGACGCGCAGAGCAGCACGTGTACTGGGGGAGAGCCGTCGCAGGCACCGTTTCGGCCGCCGATCACTTTCCATTGGGCGCCTTTCTTCTCCTGTCGAACCGCACCAAAACGCTGATGGCATTTCAAAAGCGATCGGAAAATGGCACGCGAGCAGCGGTAGACAATAGGCCTGTTTTTCTCGGCTAAAGGGCGCTGTAGCGTCCACGAAACGCGATCACAAACGAGGCACCTTCGCGCAGTGCTGCCAACCTTAGGGATGTTTTCCTAGATCTAGGGAGTTCCGTTATCGTTTAGGGGCAAAGGGAAATTTGTTCAAATCTAGGGATTCATTTTTAACGGGTTTCAGAGGGCTTTAGAGACACTTTCCTTCCCTTTTCCCTCCTCGTGCCGGCCGAGTGCAGCGGGAGAAAGGCTTCTTTGTATATTGTCGGGGCGAGAGATGATCTCCATTGATAACAACAGCGATTTTGGGGGGCCACACAATTCCAAAGTAACAATGTTTAATTATGCAAAAAGGTTTTCACGAAGCAAATTTAACCTTTAAATCACCACCCAACAACATGAATCTCTACTCCATAACGATAATCTCAATATTGACGCAAATTAACACAATTTCTGGAGATCTAGGGAAATCTAGGGATTTGTTTTATAAAATGTGGGGAAGAAACGATTGCGGCGGTTGGCAACACTGCGGCTTCGCGAGACGTGGGAATGCGGTATTGTGTATGAGGTCAGAAATCCAGGCAGGTTTAGAGATACAGCAAAGGAGTGTGGGTAGGTTGGCATTGGGGGCACATGGGAATACACCAAATGAGGGAGTACAGGGGGATATGGGTTGGGCATCTTTCGAGAGTAGAGAAGCGATCAGTAAAGTAAAATTTGAACAAAGACTAGCTGAAATCGAGGATACACGGTGGGCAGCGAAAGTGTACAAGTATCTATATATGAAAAGTCTAAACACTAAGTGGACAAACCGAACCCGCAAGCTGAGATTTAAATACATTCAACGAGATGGAGCCGATCAGAGCGTATCAGTAGAAAAGGGAGTAAAGGAAACGGAGAGGAAATTGTGGGAAGAGAGAATGCAGGGGAAATCAGCTTTAACAATATACAGGGCACAAAAACAAGAAATAAAGAAGGAACAGCTGTATGATAATTCAGTGGGGAGCTCTTTGCTGTTTAAAGCTAGAACGGGGGTGCTAAGAACGATACAGGGCTATATTTCAGGAAGTAGACACTCTGTGCGAAGTATGCAACCGCGAAAGGGAAACTATAGAACATGTAATTTTAAGGTGCACGGGGCTTCGTCCCACCCTCTTGGGGGGGATGTCTACGGATTTGGAGGGGGCACTGGGTTTTCCGGACATAGATGGACGAATGGATAGGGAAAGAATTGCGGTAATTAAGAGGAGATTGGAAGATTGGTGGAAGAGATCTAGGGAAGGATAAAGAAAAAAATACAGATAAAAATAAGCAATAAATTCACTTGAAAAGAGGTTATAACGAAATTCATACAAATTAAAAAAAAAGAAGGGATTACGAAATGTTAGGCTAGGTGGCGCAAGCTCCCGCCCGTTACAAAGGGTATATCCATTACCATTCATCCATCCATCCGGGACGCGAGCATCTCGTGCTGACGTGAAGAGACGTCTTAGCGTTCCATCATGCATTTTTAAGTAGCGTCTGTCAGCGTCCTTCAGAGTCTGCCTATGGTTCACGCGCACTAATAGAGCGTTTGAAAGGACGCAATGATACGCACAGGGAAAACGCGACCTAAGAATCCCTGCTATTGCTCACCAGAGGCGCTTTTCAAAACATGAGAGCTACAGGTCTATACGCACGAAAGGCCAAAAGGTCAACCAAAAAGTGGAAAGAATGCGATCGCTTCCTTCCTGATCAAAAAGGACAACAGGTTTTAGCTGGTTTGTCCTTTCCTTGGCCGGTTTCGCGATTACGGCCATCACAGCCTTTGCGCGTGGATAAACCAGTGTTTGCCTTTCGCGTTTCAACGTCGCCGCGTTCCACCCTGTAGAGCAGTCGTGGCCACCGACAACAGGCTCAAAAGGAACCAAAAGGCATTTTTGTAACTCCGGTGCCAGCCCCAAAGTGGTCGGGAACGGAACCCGCATCCTTGAGTCCTCCCAAGGATGCGGGTTCTGTGACTCGACCAAGGAAAAAAAAAAAAAAAAAAAAACGCGTATCAACGCATTTGAAGTTGGCCGATTTTCTTAGTTGAAATCTGTTTTGGCGGTAACGGAGTTACAAGTAACGGCGTTACCTTTCTTCTCTAACCTAGTAACGTACTCGGTAACTTTGAGTAACTGCAGCCCGGAACGTACTTAGTTACTTATGTCAAGTAACGGGTAGCGTATAGTTTCGTTGCTGATTATATCTTCCTCCCAAGACCGAAAAAAAGTACACTTACAATTGTTCACGTTTCTATACTTGGTTTCACTTTTGTTTCACGGAGGTTGGATATTCCTTGTAAGTCCAGACGCAGCAGACGCCACAGGCTGATGGGACAGATCAGACGGCGTGAAAAGAGCCCCATCATGCTGCTCTCTCAACCAATCAGAAACAGAAAAGGCCCCTTGCGCTTTTCACGCCGCTGGATTGGAGCTCATAGCGTCGTAGAGGCGCCAGGGAATTCATTACTGCACTCGTTCCACATACCTTGAAAATGTTGCCTGCTTTTTTTTTTTTTCTCTCCCCGCAAAAAGGCCCACTTTAGAAAAACCCCAACACCCACGCCCTTGGTCCGGTGTCGAAAAACGTTGTAAAAAAAAAAAAAAAAACGCTGTTACCGTCAATGTAGAAATACAAAGGAACGCAAATGTAGCACTTTTTATTGGTAACGGTAACGCGTTTCTTTTATTTTGAAGTAACGTAGGTCGGCAACGCGTTCCTTTATTTTGCAAGTAACCAGTAACGTATTTCGTTACTGTTTTTCGGTAACACCTACAGCATTCGCCTTCCGAAGACGAGAACGCTTTGTAGATGGGATCTAAGGGACAAAAGACGGCGGGCGATATCAAGTCCCTCTGCTTCCGGCAGATTCCGCTTCTTTCTGCCTCTTCCCCTCGCAGACCTGTCACAGAGTGGGACATATTTAACCCAATCAAAGAAACACTCGGCAATTAAAGAAAAACAAAAAAAAAAAACTTTCAGGCTTTCAACTCTGGTGAAGAAGGAAGACCAGCGAAGCTGTACTATGGTGGGAATGAAGGAAGACTACCGAAGCTGCACTATCGTGGGAATATGCCTCAGCTGTACTAAATCACTGCAAAGTCATATGCCCGTACTTTGCCAGAACTAACCTTTTTCAGAAGTCATATTTTCCTAATACAATTGAACAATGGAACTGCTTGCCGTCATTGCTGGTGGAATGTACTGATGTCAACCAATTCGTACATCTTTTGACTAAACTCCTTTTGTAACCCTCTCCTGCTTGGGCAGCGCTGCTGCCTGCGGTATATGTAAATAAATAAAAAAAAGTAATGGCCGGCCGAAAGTGGGCAAGCCAGAGTGAAAAGGCTGGAAAGGTTGCGCCGTCTAGGAGCGAAAGCGGCAAGCTGACAACCGGCAAACACAACACTCTGGACAGCTACCGCCATCTATAAGCGAAGGCGGCAAACAGAGTGTTGCGTCGACATTGGTTTGGTACCGGACACGATCCTGGGGAACCTGGCCCTTAACAACTCCGCTGTAAAAAAAAAAAAAAATCAAAACCTAGGTTTGACTGGCGACAAGCGATTGGGCCGCGCCAGGTGCAAGATTAGGTGGAGAAACGACGACACTAAGTGTCAAGAAACAAAGCGAAAACACATTTAACACTGGGGTAAAAACGCCGCGCACGACAACCCCAACCCAAAACTGCACCCTCCGTAACAGGGCCTTCATAACGCCTGCAAAGGCAACAGAAAACAAAAAAAACAAAAAACAGCTATGCCGGAACTACATGCTCGCACATTTCCACTGACAACCCGGTGCGAAAAAACACAACCAACGGGGAAAAAAAAAAACAGTACCCTTCCAAAGAGCAAAGTATCCCGGGCCACACCTTCGTAACAAAGTGTGCCAAAGCACGAACAAAAAGGAAAAACTTAGTTTTTTAACGCAAGGTCCAGATCAGGTCTGGACGATACTCAAAAAGTATCCCGAAATACAAATACTGAAATTCATTTGCCTTTTATGTAAATACCTGAGGTACTGGCAAAAAAACGGGGAAAGAGTATCCCCGAATACAAATACCCACTAAAATAAGTTTTCTCCCGACCGAGGTTATGCTCCGCGAACACATCTAATGATGTAGTGCACTGCAAACAACGTCACATGTGTCGCAAGTATCAAATATGACACGAGGTAGGAACATTCGAATTCTCACGCAAATACACACGTTATTTCATCAGAAAACGGATTTGCACCTACCGCCATCTATGAGCGACGGCGGCAAGCCACGTATCTGGTTGCCGCCGTCGCTCATAGATGGCGGCAGCCTTTCCACTATGGCTTGCCGACTTGCGGCCGGCCATTACTTTCCATTGTACAGCCTCCGCTGGTCTTCCTTCTACACCAGAGTGGAAAGGCTGAACGTTTTTTTTGTTTTTTTTTCTTTTCTTTTCAAGTTTCGTGACTTTTGCTAAGCACCTCGCCGATGTTTTCCCAGCCTGAGGTTTGCGCCGCAAAGAAGCGTTTTCGAGGAAATAACGCATACAGTAATAGAACCTAGAATCTCTAGAATGCCTTCTAGTAAATCGACAGGGTCTGACGAAATTCCAATTAAAGTACTAAAATTAATTATCGATATACCGGACATTCCATTGCAGCATATTTTTAATAATTCGATAAAAACCGGAGTATACCCAACTTCGTTCAAATTGCGTAAGTTAATCTTGTATATAAAGCTGAAATTAGCAGTGTAAATAACCTGAAAATTAATCTCGGTTCTAAAGAACAGCAACACACTATTCGGAAACTTGTGTAGTAAAACGCATTAACTCATTAATAGATAAATATCAAGTTATAACACAGCTCCAGCATGGCTTCCCACCTAATAATCTACCTAAAGTGCGGTCATCTCACTCAGCCAATCAATAAATACTTCGCTTAATGATAATAATATTGCGCTCAGTGTTGTTTTTTTCTCGATATTAAAAACGATATTCACACTGTTTATTATTCTATATTCATTAATAAACTGGAGCGATACGGTTCTAGGGGCTTACACCGCTTTGCTTTCTTAAAACCTATTTAATGGCTTGTTCCCAGTTTATCTCTATGTCTAACTCTAAATCGACTATTACACCAATTACGACAGGGTTTCCACAAGGATCAGTACTTGGAGCCATGCTATTCTTATGATATTGCTTAACCACTCAAAAATAATATTATATCTTGATGATAGCTATTTCCTACTCCAATCAGTCATTAAATAACGTAACGAGCGTAATTAATGAAGATCTGATCATTGCTCAAGAATGGTGCAATTATGACAAATGGACAGTCAATATTAAAAAGAAACTCGAAGTAGATACTATTTCTCTCAAATAAAACCTATAAGGTATGACAACTGCAAAATTATATTAATAATTGTATAATTGAGCAAGCAAATATATACATTCAAAAAGCTGGGACCTATATGCAGCAACCACATAAACTGGCAGCAGCACATAAGTTGAACATGACAAAAGATAACATACGCGTGTTACATATTGCTCAAGGCTCGCGGCCTTCACACCCTAACAATAATTTACCTCTCAATATTTCGGTGATCTCACATACTGTACCGTACGACTTACGATACTTACCTTGCGCCAATTATTAATTTATAAAAAGAAAATAGCAGTTCTAATTATAACTGACATTAGACATCAGAATCGCGCGTTTTATTTTACAAAAAACGATGTAATCTTAACAGCGGCATAGCAACGTAGAAATGTGATTTCGTGATCCCGTAGACGTTGCGAGCGTTCGGGAATGCTAACACTGATCACTTTTCTCGGGTGATGAAACGCGTCAGGATGCTTATCCTTCATACGCGCCTTTAAATACAGTATACCAACCGGTAATATCTTGAACTTGAGCACACGCATGGAGTGCGCAAAATAAGAAATCCGGGCGATGTTCGAGGGCACAAAGGCTAAGAACGCACCACAGTAGTCGAAGTAAACAAACACGATGGCACGAGCGTTTTACTGTCTTGGGGGTTCCGCCACAACATCGCCGCACGAGTGGATGGATCTCCCCTTCTTGGACGTGGTGGGTTATCATGGCAACCCGCGACGAGAATTCACAGTCAAGGATAGCGCTCTCCGCGGAACGATGAGCTTCCACCACGCCGACCACTTCGACGAACACCACCGACGCCATGTTTTTCATCAGATAGCCGGAACCGCGACCGGCATGCAACTCTCGCGGCCGAGCTCTCCTCGACCTGTGATTGGTCTGTCGGTCCGGTCGCTCCCTTCGTTCCAGAACAACATAGCGGAAAACTTCGGTCCGGCTCAACTCCTTGCGTTGCGAACGAAAACGAGTTACCATAGCAATGAACGCTTCGTTGCTATGGCAACTCGTCGTTCCAACCGTTTGCATTCGTTATGTTCGGTTCGGAGCGTATAGGTCGCTCCGAACGCAAGTGCGTGAACGGGCCTGCGTTTTAATGAACCCAAACTAGCGAACTGGCTACCATCTGCTTTTTCGGAAACATGTATGCACACCTCAGTGATAATAGAACGAATTGAATTGAATTCAATGTGTGTAATAAAACGATAACAAATAAGTTCAGAGGAAATTATTATAGTGTTTTGATAGGACACTGAAGGCGCGAGTTCCACCGTTGTTTTGTTGGTTTCAAAGAGTTTTTTTCTTAGTTCTTTCAAAAGCTCTATTTGCGCATCTAGAGGGACGCTGTATGATGGAACGCTAGGACGCCGCTCTATGTGATCATTACATGGCCGCGTCTTGCGGACGCTACAGTGCCCCGAAACATAGCCTTCTCTATATACTCACAAAGCCTAGCAGTTCGACGACGGAGCCCTATAGAGTGCACGGTCGCAGATTTGGAGCGCCAAGATATGGTAGCACAGAGCATCAAAGAGCCATTTCTCGGGGAACCATTGGCGCAAGCGCACAGCTTTTGCAGTGGCGAGGACCCGAAAGTGTGTTTCGGATCCTCGCCGCGTTTCGGCATCTCTCCGCAGCGGGGCGTCAGTCACGTGGCTCTCCTCTCATCCGTTGTCTGCCACTCCACCTTTTCCATTTCGGCGGCCGCTTCTCGAGGCGATCTGCCAGGCTTTGTCAGTATATAGGAGGCTATGCCCCAGGGGGCTATGCGGAGAGCAAGTTGCCTACTTCTTGCGTAGGGGTTGCGTTGACGTACGTCAGAACGACGCCGAGCTCTGATTGGCTTTGATTGAGAGAATAGTGGGTAGACCTCAATGCTAGATGCCTTCAGGTCTACCCACTATTTTTGTTTTCATTCATCCAATAAAAGCTATAGTTCTGACGTCATAGCAACCCCTGTACAGGAAGCAGACAAACTTGCGCTCTGCAATGGCGCTATCGGCGTTCTCCTGCCCTTCGCGTGCTTTTGCGAATCGGAGTGTTAAGCCTCCTCGACGACGATCAAGAAACGCGCGAGTCTTCAGGTATAGGCAAAGACCTCCGAAGAACCGAGATTGACGAGCGTGTATCATCCTCGTCAATCTCGGTTCGCGTGAACTCGCTTTCGTACAATGGTCCCGGGTGTTTAGGCGTTCGGTGGGGTATCCCAAGCGAGGGCTCATATTGACCGCAGTCGGCCCTGGAGAAGTGCCTCCAGCGTGACTCAAAAAGCGGGCGACTTGTGCACGGGACACCCTTTGTCCTGTCTTGTCTGTGTGCAGCAGCAAGACGGACGTGGTGGACAGCAACACCGTGGTCCGAGCCCGAGGCCTTCCCTGGCAGTCCTCGGACCAGGACATCGCCAAGTTCTTCAGCGGACTCAACATCGTCAAGTAAGATGCCACTTCGCACACTTCGTACCCGTCCTCGGACCCCAAAGAAGAGGCCTCCCACGGCCCAATTTCTCATGGACCTTGTCTCGTTCTTCGTGGCTGTCTCCAGCTCTCTTCTGTTGTCGCAAACCTTTTGTCTCTGATCCCGCTTGGCTGTTGTTCCTGCATACCTCTGTATTCTCACCCATTCTGAAGTTTCGCGCCCTAACTTTGTTTTTTGATTCTGTCTGCGTCTCTACGGGGTGTTGCCCGAGCGATATTTGGGCGCAAATAAATTCCTATGAATAAGCCAGTGAACGGAGTTCAATGAAACTTTTTTTTTTTTTTTAGGTGATGCATTTATGACACTCAAATTCAATGAGTGTAATGAGTGTAGGTTTCCGGGGAAAAATATAAGCCAAGAAACTCACTCCCGTTATGCACAAGGAGGAAGCCGCCAACAAACCTTCTGGTTGAAGTTGCACCTACGAATAACATTAAAAAAAAAAAAAAAAAAAAAAAAACGTGAGAGCTTATTTGAGATTAACACCCGAAAACAAATCCTGCAGATCCGAGCATGTTTCAGCCAGACTGGTAGTTTCCGCTTTCCTCCCTGGCCATAGGAATAACAAAATTTTTAAGGCTTGGTTTGTGTTCCAGAAAATCGTGAAATTTGAGCACGATAACCACCTCAAGACATCTTTGTGAAAAGTTTTTGATGCAGTCCGTTTATTGGCTTATTTATACGAATTTGGTTCAGGAATGGCGTTCGGGAACGTGGATTTCTCTGTTGGAAGCCTCTGAAAACCCTCTTTGGTTTCTTTCCTTGCCGGCCACTGGAACGCCGGCCATTGGCGGAACGCGGGCCAATGATGGGGCCCAGATAGGGTTTGGCTCGAGAGTTGGGACCGCCACTGGGACACTGAACACAGGTCGCAACAACAATGTCGGAGATCGGAGTGTCGATACTCTAAGCGCAGCTCATTTAGGGACTCTAGTCTCACCGAGACGTGCTCCTTTATCCTGGTGTAACTTGTGCTTGAGCTTTTTCCAAACATTTTTCTGAAAGCCCAGACACGGTGTTCTCAGAGAGGGTTGCTGCACCCTCTCCATAAGCAGTTGTGTTGGACCTGTCAGATCATCTGGGGTCGTCCGGTACTGAAACAGTGGCAATTTTGGTATAAAATTCTTCGGCTTCTTTTTACCTGGTGCAATATACGCTCAGTTGCACCGTTTGATGAAGGAAGATACAATGGCGCCTCGATGCCCCTGATGTGATTTCCTCTGAAGATCACGAGGAATTTTGGATGTGTAAACGAAGTTTTGTTGTCAGATACAGTGATGTCTAGGATTCCGTGAGTTGCAAAAATTGCATTTAAACAGTTGATGGTTGCTTCTGAAGATGGAGGGGAAACGGACATTACTTGAACCAAACTTAGAGTAGGCGCCAACGATGATAAAGAAATAATTACCTTGGAAATGGCCATGGTTTTCACTGCACTCGCCGTCGTAAGTGCTGATGTTTCTGATACGTCGCATAAGGCGTGTCTGTCTGATGCCTATCCTCGTTGCCAATTGTTATGAAGTATAGAAGGAACAAATCCAGGGAACGGCTACTGCTTTTTCTGGGACATGCTTGACTGCTCCGCGCACCGAGAGGCCGTGCAGAGCGCATCCTTTATTTTGACACTCGGTGCAGGCAAAGATGGCGCTTTCATCTCGCCATCGCAACCGTACATCTCGGCTGTATGGTATAATGTATCGGCCTTTCGTAACCATGCCACGGGCTATTCCCTCTCCTGCGCTTGCGCTTACCAGCAGCAACGTCGTTTATTTCATCGACAAGAGAGTGCACGTCCAAGACAGTTTCACAAGCAGCAAAGAGCACGATTCCACTTTTAATGTTGTTGTCGCACGTTTTAGAGTCTTAATAAGAAAGGTTACGTTTTTTTTTTTGTTTTTTTTAGTGCCTCCGCGTCAACTATTTGATCGGTCAGAAATTCCAACTGCTGCGCAATAAACGTCTGGAACGTTTATCGCGGCAACCGCTAGTCCCCGGGCGCGGACGAAGAGAACAGAAGGATCTTAATTTCCAAGCGGGTTCAGTTGAGAGCGACGAATTAAGAGAGCCCGAGACTTTCACCCCATTCCCTGCTTCGCGCAGATCGACGCCAACATTATCGTCCAAGTCCTCTTGATCTTAGGACTCCCCAGAGTTCGGCAGATATTCTTTTCTTTTTTGCTAAGAAAGGGTAAAAGCACAGGCGAGCTGGTGAAGAACTTGCATCGTAACCGGAAACACGGAAAAATGAAAAATAAAAAAAAAACGGACAAAACCACAACAAGTCTGTTGCTGTTTTTCTCTTCGGCGGATCCGCGTGGTCCAAAACCCGAGACTCGAAAGGCGGCCGGAGTCCCCAGCGCAGACTGCGCGTTGAGTCGAGGCTGGTCCCGTATCGCGCGGCCATCTCCGGGAGCCTATCTGCGTCCCGTTCCCGGCCGCCGTCTAATCGGAGCGCGGGCAGATAGCGCGGGCCGTCGTCGCTTTTCGGCGGACGGTGTCCGAGCGCGAGGACGGCCGCCCCACGCTCAGCCAGACGCAGAGGGGGCAGCCGCCGAGGAGGAAGAAGCCGCCATGTCCTCTGCCCTGGAGGAGGCCGTCATTGTCGTCTGGGCTCGGCTATCGGAGGAGGCGGCGTGCCACTGATCCGCTCCGGTCGCTTTCCGAAGCCCCTTTTTTTATCGGCGAGCTGCGACGTGGCGTTTTGCTCTCCGGGGAACTCCGGGGCTGGAGGAGACGACCGCGTACTCAAGTGAGTCCCTCGTGTACGGCCACGTCCAGGAGCGCGCTCTTACGTCCAGTCCGACGGATCGTTTCCACCTCACAAAGTCGGCCGTACAAAGTGCTTTCTTTTTTTTTTTTTTTTCTAAATTGCCGAGTGAACGCGCGGGGATTACGTAAACTAATCGCATTGAATCTGTCCTTGCGGAGGCGTCGTCGGACTTTCTAGGGCAGCGATCCTTTGAGACCCCTGCCCTAGGAAGTTTCGAGGAGAGCGCTGTTACGTCCAGTCCGACGGATCGTCCACCTCGTAAAGTTGACCGTACAAAGTGCTTTCTTTTTTAAGTGAACTGATCGCATTGAATTTGTCCGTGCGGAGGCGTCATCGGACTTTTTAGGGCAAGGATCCTTTAAGAATCCTTGCCCTAGGAAGTTTCCGACATGGCTCTTGACAATCCTTCTTCCCAGCTCCGTCCGCTAGCACGTAATTAATGACTGACTTGCATCTCTACTTGGTGCGTCTTGTGTGTGCTATGCAGGCGCCAACAGGACGGGCGGACTACTTTAGTCCTCCTTCAAATCAGATGTCATTTGGCGTGGACCGCGCTTACACACCTCACCGTGCCAAGCCTGTGTCGGAGTCAGCCTACACTGTTATCAAGTACACCCCTGGTTGTGTAATCGGCTGTCTCGCGGCGGACACGCTAAAAGTTTTTTTTTTTTTTTTCTTTTTTGCACCTGACTGTTGGCGTATTTGCTCCACATTAGGTCGCGTTTTAAAGAAATTTTACATTTTTTTTTTCGGCGGCTGCACACGTCCCGACGTGTGTAATGTAAACCAATGTACGAGGCCCCGTGCATCCTTGCGATTCTTTTAGGCGCTTGAGGCTGTTAATTGTCCGGATTATATTACTAGGTGTAGAGTTTACTGTGTTTATAACATATCTTGTATCAATTGAATATGAGGTTTTGCAGAGGTGCGAAGAAATAGGCGTTTCACAGATATTAGGAACGTGTCTAATGTGTATACGGCCAGTGTTGCGCGCAAAAGCCTAAAGTTATTTTCTAAATTGCATTTCAAAACAAGTGTTTTTTTTCTTTAAGTGTAGACGCTTTGCAACACGCGCCAGATTCCAGCGGTCAGTGCTGACCTTGTATATCGTCTTATCGAAATGCCGAGCCACTGAGCAGCCGTTGACGAGCCATTGCTGGGGAGAAGGACAAAGTAGAATCTAGAATGACAATAACCTCTCCTGCTCTGGTAATGATGCAAAACGGAATAAGAGAAAAGAAAAACTGAAGGTCGGTTATGATGGCGTCTATGCACTGCTATTTTAAAGCGTCTATAGCATTTCGTACCTCTGCAACTATAAAAGCCATTGCATGTGGTTATTCTCTGACTATAGTCTTCGACGTTCTCGAGCCAGAATGCTGCAAACAGAGCCAATTCTCGTTGAGCCCAAAACATCGGCGCGCATGGCTGGGTAGTTGTTATGCGGCCCCTAGGAAGATTTCGAAGGTGTGGCTATGGCACCTCGTGAACTAATTCAGAGCTTCGATTGACCGGCGGCCGGGGTGCTCCGAGGGTGCACTCTCAGAAAAAAAGGGTGTATTCTTACACCCTTTGTCCCATATAAGACACCCCAAAACTTCAGTTCCACGTACAGCGCACTGACGTCGATCTGACGGTACCAACTTTCACGAGAGTCTTGATAGCCGTGTGGTACAACTTATTAAAGTACTAATGTACATGTTACTAACTACAAAAAAAAATAAAAAAAAATAAAAAATCAGGGTTTTCTCGGCCTTACTGCAAAACCTCTTTGTTTTCTTTCTGTGGTCTTCGATACGTAATTCAGCTATTTAATAAGGTATATCGCACCGTTATCAAGCCCCTCGTAAAATTTGGGGCCGTGTGTTCGACTATAGGGCGCTGTACGTCGAACTGAAGTTCTGGGGTGCATTATATGGGACAAAAGGGTGTAAGGTGACGCCCTTTTTTTAGAGTGTGTCTGCTACACGGCACCGCACAAAGCACCGGCTCAGCTGGGTGGAAACCTTGGAGGCTGCACGTCCCAAGCTGCCCGGGGGCTCCAAATTGGTCACCGAACACGCCGCACACCAGGAAAAATGCCGACGAAAACTTACGCTCTTCACTACCGACAATACAAAAGTGGCAACTCGCTGACACATTTCATTAGACATCTCGCCGAGTATACGCAAAAATAGTATTACAAGTACTGGGTGATTCAAGGAGAGGCCAGGCTCTTTAAATCGACCGCAAAATTCGGTTTCTCAACCTATCACGCTACGACTTTGTGCAGCATTGCCCACAGATGGTGCTTTTTTTTGTAGAATTTGCAAAGAGCGACTTACCTGAGGGAAAGGTAAAGAAATAAAAAGGCTTAGCTCCTATGGAAACGCAGCGACGCCACCGGTCTTCAAACAACACGGCGCCGTTTCGCACGGAAACAAGAGATGGCGCTACGAACGCCGCCAAGGAACGAGCAAACGGCGCCGAGAGCCGGCGTCTTTAGCAGATGATCTTTTCGACTCAAAAGCGGCGCGCGTTCCCCAGGCGGCGACAGTCGCAGAAACAAAAACAGGCGCGGTTAAAACAAGGAACCGCAGTTCTTTGTCTGCTAAAGACGCCGGCTCTCGGCGTCGTATGCTCGTTCGTTGGCGGCAGTTGGCGTCGCGAACGCTTGCGCCGTCTCTTGTCTCCCGTGCGAAACGGCGCGGTGTTGTTTGAAGACCGGTAGCGTCACTGCGTTTCCATAGGAGCTAAACCTTTTTCTTACTTTACTTTTTCCTCAGGTAAGTTCGCTCTTTGCCAATTTTACAAAAAAAAAGTACCATCTGTGGGCAACGCTGCGGCTGCACAAAATCGTAGCGCGATAAGTTAAGAAACCGAATTTTGCGGCCGAGTTAAAGAGCCTGGCCTCTCCTTGAATCACCTAGTAGTTTGATTCCTTCCTGGTAAACAGAGGTGCGCACGGATGTCGACATTAGTGTCCACAATCGTGGATAACTAAAGAAAGAGTCATCAAGATCTTCTTTCTCCTCATCAATATTTATTAAGTATTTCGCAGGTGATTTTTGGAAGAAGCGATGAACAGACTAACTTGGACTCTATAAAGAAGCGCAATAATCGCTTTGTCAAAACCATCATGGAAGTGATGAAGCTTGCAGGAATACACCTGCACATCTAATCACATATTGTGTGGGGTGCTCAGATTAGATGATGTGATTAGATGAGTACGTGCATGAGCAAGACACTGTGCGCCTGTGGAATTCCCAATAAACATTTAGTTGACTCAGCGTCAGCCCTGCACACTCAAGAAAAAAGGGTGTAAAAAGGTGTATCGTTACACCCTTTGTCCCATATAATACACCCTAAAACTTCATTTGGACGTACAGAGCCCTATAGTCGAACAGACAGGCCGCAAATTTTACGAGGGGCTTGATAACGTTGCGATATAACTTTTTAAATAGCTAAAGTACGTATCAGAGACCACATAAAGAAAACGCCGAGTTTTTACAGTAGGGCCAAGAAAACCCCGATTATGTTTTTTGTAGTCAGTAAAACGTACATAAGTTATTTTAATAAGTTGTTCCACACGGCTATCAAGCCCCTCGTAAAATTTTGGGCCGTCTGTTCGACTGTGGGGCGCTGTACGTCGAAGTGAAATTTTGGGGTGTATTATATGGAACAAAGGGTGTAATGATACACCCTTATACACCATTTTTTCTTGAGAGTGTGTGTGCTCTTTCTACTTTTTTCCCGTTCTTTTGCGCTGTGTTTAATGATGTCGTTCAACAATCAACTAGCCCAGCAATCCACCCATCAATAAAAAAACAATTACTTGCTTCCAGACAAAGAAAGACGCTGCACTTCATGCATTTTACTCTAGTTTTTTTTTTCTCTCGCAACTCTTGTTTCTCCGTTTCACGCCGTTGTCGAGTTTGGTATGTTCTGGACAATGACCGAAGCCATCTTTCCCCTTGTCCAGCTTTGGCACTTCGATTGGCCTCGACTTCCAAGCCTGCGTCATATTTACTTGTCATTCAGACTGGCATCTGTTAGCATCTCTGACGTTGGTTCTGATCAATGTTTCCTCAATTTCTTGTATAAAGGCCACGCGTGGGGATTCCATACGTCCGGACCACTACACTCAAAAAAGGGTGTCGTCTTACACCCGTTTGTCCCATATAATGCACCCCAAAACTTCATTTCGACCACCGTGATTTCGACGTACAGCGCACTATAGTCGAACAGACGGCCCCAAATTCTACGAGGGGCTTGATAACGGTGCGATATAACTTAATAAACAGCTAAAGTACGTATCAAAGGCAACAGAAAGAAAACACTGAGGCTGTGCAGTAAAGCCAAGAGACCCCGATTATTATTTTTTTGTAGTCAGTAACACGTACATCAAATATTTTCATAAGTTGTACCACATGGCTATCAAGCCTCTCGTGAAATTTAGTACCATCACATCGACGTCAGTGTTCTTTACGTCGAACTAAAGTTTTGGGGTGTATTATATGGAACAAAGGGTGTAGGAATACACCCTTTTTTTTAGAGTGTACCTCGCGATCACTACACGTCAACTTGAAGGCTCTTTACACCCATGAGCAGGTGTATCCCTGCAAGCTTCATCACTTCGATGATGGTTCTGACAAGGCCATAATTTGCGCTTTTGTACAGAGTCCAAGGTTGTCCGTTCATCGCTCTCTTCCAAAAGTCACCTAGAAAATACTTAATAAAATATTGATGAGGAGAAAGAAAATCTTGATGACTTGGTTCTTCTTTTTTTCATTCTCCGTCATGCCCTTTCTTTTAAATCCGAAAACAAACAAACATATATCTCCGGCACAGGATGGCAAAAGAAAAAAAAAAGAACTTTCATAGTGTTTTTTTTTTTTTTTTTTCAAGAACAGCTTTTTGGATTTCTGGTTGTAAACAGGAAACACCAGCTTCAACATGAGCGCAAATTAATTTTGAGTCCATCCTTTGTGTCCGAGGGATCCGCATCACTCGCAGCAATTTCTCTGGTGACAACCTCGATGATAGAGCAAGAAAACAAAAGAAATTGCTTTCACCGGTCACAACCCTTTTCCACAGATGTGGACACTACATTCAGAGCACGACAATTTTGAAAACAATGTACCTTCATATTTTCTATAACTTTCATGCAACTCCTTAAAGGGGTACGGAAATTAAGTTTCGGAGCTCATCTCTTTGCTTCAACATGAAACGGTAGGATTTCAAAAACACGAATGTCTCTTATGATTAATAATGCAATTAAATGCAAAGGTGCAAGCGAGCTGGACACGAAGGACGAAAATAATCCCTGGACGAGGGGAACAAGGGGGACAAAGGACAAACACAAAGCTCCGAACACAGCTAGGTGACTGGTGCGCGACCGAACAAAATCCGCCTGGTCCGGGATCGAACCCGGGACCTCTCCATTTCCAGTGGAGCGCTCGACCAACTGAGCTAACCAGGGGCTAGACGTCAGTAGGAGAGGTCCTGGAATCGAACCCGGGACCTCTCCATTTCCAGTGGAGCGCTCTACCAACTGAGCTAACCAGGAGCTAGACTTCAGTAGAGCAAACGGGCTTTATCAGCTGCCACCTATGTAGGAGGTCGAGGACCTTGTCAAGCTGTACTTTACAGCTTTTTTTTCTCGACCTCCGCCATCAGTGTTGATGGGAAAATAAACTTACTTACTTACTTACTTACTTACTTACTTACTTACTTACCTTGCAGGGGCGGCGTGGCGCTGTGCCTAAGCTCCCAGGGTCGGAGGAACGGCGAGGCCCTGGTCCGCTTCGAGAGCCACGAGCATCGAGACATGGCTCTCAAGAGGCACAAGCACCACATCGGACAGCGCTATATCGAGGTGTACCGGGCCACCGGGGAGGACTTCGTCAATGTCGCCGGAGGTGGGTGCTTTAAGCGGACTCGTCTTTCTTGAGAAAATAATGCGTCGTTCTTAGTGGCGTCACGTCCGCCTGTGACGATAAATGTGCTTAGTGACATCTCCTTGTCACGTCTCGGGTGCAATCATCTGTTCCATGGATGCCACCGCATTGAAGTGAAGGCCCCAGTGTTGCCAACCTCCAGGGTACTTTCTTCCCCGAATTTTATCGGAAAATTCTCCAGATTTCCCTAGATTATCAGAAAATGGGTTAATTTGCGGCAATGTTGAGATAATCGTTATGGAGTAGCTTAAGAACAGATTCCTGTAGTTGGGTGGCCATTGAAAGGTTACATTTGCTTCGTTAAAACCTTTTTATATAAATAAACTTTGTTGCTTTGGCCTTGTGTGGCCCCCCCGAAATCGCTGTTGTTACCACTGGAGATTATCTCTGGCCCCGACGCCTTTTTCCCGCTGCACTAGGCCGGCACCAGAAGGAAGCCTTTTTCCCGCTGCACTAGGCCGGCACCAGGAGGAAGCCTTTTTCCCGCTGCACTAGGCCGGCACCAGGAGGAAAAAGGGAAGGAACGTGTCTCTAAAGCCCTCTGAAACCCGTTAAAAATGAATCCCTAGATTTGAACAAATTTGCCTTTCCCCCTAAACGATGACGGAAATCCCTAGACCAGGGGAAAAATCTCTAAGGTTGGCAGCACTGGAACGCCCGTTCACATACTTGCGACTTCTTACAACCGAGTGCCCTGAAACCTCTTGAAATCTCTTAGGACGAGAGAACACACTGGCGCGTTGGTGCCACCTATGCGGTGACTCTGGAACTCCATTTCACTAGAGCGAAGGTTTTGCGGATTTCCGAGGTCAAATGTACGTACTACCTATGAGAAATGACCGTTTATAACGTTGACGAAAGTTCTTGCGAGCCAAGAAAGAAAGAATGATGCGCGAGAGAAATAGGCAATGTACGGGACTGTCGAGTTTCCACAGCAACCCAATAGATGGCGCCAGTGTGTCTAAGAGATTTTAAGAGGTTCCAAGGCACTTGGGTCGTAAGAAGCCGCAAGTGTGTGAACGAGCCTTGAGACGGGACTTGGGGAGAGAAGGAACAGAGGCGCTGGGTACATGGGATTGGTCTTGTGTATAGGTTCGCTGCGGTCGCATTGCTTATAAGCCCAACCCATGTGAACGCAGCCACAAGTACGAGCATTGTGAGCGCGTGACAACAATGTGTTGACGCTTTTGTGAGGCGTTCGTTGGCGTTCTGCATCAGCCGTGCCGCCGTTTGATTGACTGCGATAAGAAGGTCGCAGGGACGCGCTTCTTCACAGTGGATCGTGTGGCCGCTCGTTCTGGTTGCTACTGAAATTTGCCCCTTGATCCAAATTCTTCGCGCGAATGCAGAACAACACGCAGGTCTTCACTTTCTCGGTTTTTTTTTTTTTTTTTTAATAGGGCTCCTGGTACCCCGATAGAAGAACTAATTCGTGTTTGGTAGGTTAACACCAGAGATTCATTCCAAGCACCAAAAGTAAGAATATGGTATTGTGGCCTTTAACGAGTCAGCCTATAGTGTTTTTACTCGCACGAGTCTTTGGCAGGCTAATACACACTCAGTCATCTTGTCGCCTGTTCTCTTTCTCGTACACCCTTTTGTCCCATAAAATGCACCCCAATCCTTCAATTCGACGTGCAGCGCCCAATAGTAGAACAGACAGCCCAGAGATTGACGAGGGGCTTGATAACAGTGCGATATAACCTATTAAACTAGCTAAAGTACGTATCAAAGACCACAGAAAGAAAACACTGAGGTTTTGCAGTAGGGCCAAAGGAATCCCGATTGATCTTTTTGTAGTCAGTAACACGTACATTAGCTGTTTTAAGAAGTTGTGCCACACGGCTATCAAGCCCCTCGTGAAAGTTAGTACCGTCAAATGTGCATCAGTGCGCCTTACGTCGTTTTGGGGTGTATTATATGGGGCAAAGGGTGTAAGAATACACCCTTCTTTTAGAGTGTAGGAACGAGAATGGTTACTCGCCGGCGCATTTCACGTAACGTATTCAAACGGAACTGAGAAAATAATCATCGCCATTCACTCTGGAGGCGCAAGACCTTTGCTTAGAGCCTGGCTGGAGATTTCGCATTTCAAGTTCAAATCGAAGAAATAAAAACACACGCACGTCAGTGATTCAACACTAGGCTCGTTCGATTTACCTTGATTTACCTGCACTTCCGGCACCGGTGCAGAAAAGTGTAGGGCGGTCTACTTCCGGTCGTATCTCAATAGACATACCGGAAGTAGACTACCCTACACTTTTCTGCGCCGGTGCAGGAGCTGGAGGTAAATCGATTAAGCCCACAGTTGACCGATGGATGGATTGATGGATGTTAATGGCTAGACCCTTTGTAACGGGTGGTAGCTTGCGCCACCTAGCCTAAGTCTAACTCTTTCATACAGTTATTTTTTTTTCTTCAAGAATTCCTGGCAGAACACCCTGCAACTAAAACTACAACGGGATAGAGAATTCCCCCATTGCTTTAACGAATCGAAGTGTAGTTGTGTAAATGTCGTCTTCATTGTCAATATTTGTGTTAACTTTCAGTTCTGAAAAAGCCCATTCGTATTCAATCTTAGATACATAAACAGCCCTTTAACCTCATTATTCAAGATATGTCAGTAGCAATGTTTTACACGTTCCACAAGAACAAGAACAAAAGCTTGTTCCTAGTTCCTTCTGGTTTTTCGTTACAAGCTCTATCTTTGAGAAAAGGACTCGTTCCCGTTTAAAAAATGGAACGTATCGTTATATATAGGGTGACCCAAGTCACTAGGCTCGATCTAAAATGGACCGTAAAATTCGACGCCTGCACGTGTCAGTCTAAACGTTTCGTCAAAGCTGTATTTGACATGTCGGTTTTTTTCTTGTAAAATTAGAAATCGTATCTCTCTTTCTGTTAAAAATAGGGCCACGAAACTTGCCAGGGCCTACGGCTAGAGGCGACGCAGACGACTAAGTCCAGTAGCGGGGTGTGTTTGGCGTTCGTATTGATAGATGGCGTCGGGGAGCAGCGTCCAAAGGTGCAGCTGACCAGCGAAAGAAAGCAGACGACACGCAGACGAAATCTGTTGGCAGCAAAAGCGCCGTCGCTATGCAGACGCGTTTTTTTTTTTTACTTTAAGTTTTGCTTTTATTGTCCGCATTCAGTTTTTAACCAAAGGTACATTTCAAAAAAATTATGTTTATTTTAATAAACCATGGTGGTCGCGAGCCGTCCCGATAAGGAGGTAGCGCCATCTATCAATACAAACGTCAAACACACCCCGCTACTGGACGTGGTCGTCTGCGTCGCCCCCCGCCGTAGACCCTGGCAAGTTTCTTGGCCCTATTTTTTACAGAAAGGGAGCTACGCTTTGCAATTTTATAAGAAAAAAAAAAACCGACCTGTGAAATACACCTTTGACGAAAAGTTTCGATTGCTACATTCAGGTGTCGATTTTACGGTCCATTTTAGGTCGTGCCTGGTGACTTGGGTCACCCCTTATAAGTTACTTTTGTATTTTGCTAATTACCATATTTAGTTAGATAAAACTAAGCTTTTTAATATATATATATCCCATTAAATAGCTCCATGTGAATTTGAATTCCTTGAAGGAAGGACACCAGGAGAAGAAAACAACCGGCAATAAGGTTCTATTTGTCGATATATTCACCTTTATAATCACCTTGTAACCATTCATGTTGAGATCATGAGCAAGCGCCTGGGGTGAGGGAGATGTTCTTTCAGGGGGCTACCAAGTAAACAGGTTGTGCCGTATCACAAAAAAAAAAAAAGAAGACAGAGGTCTGCTTGTGAACGACCATCGCCATAGTCGAAGCGCCTAAGAAGCCTCGAAATGTTGGGGCCCTGAGAATTAGGGCTTGGTCGGACGTCTTTCTTCAGAGGGACTGTGGAACAACATGGAATGTTTCTCACTCTGCTCAAGCTTATCACTCTCAGAGAAAAGGGTGTATTCTTATACCCTTTGTCCCATATAATACACCCCAAAATTTCAGTTCGACGTACCGCGCACTGACGTCTAACTGACGGTACTAATTTTCACGAGAGGCTTGATACCGTGTGGTACAACTTATCAAAATAGCTAATGTGCGTGTTACTGACTAAAACAAATTATAATCGGGGTTTTCTTGGCCCTACTGCAAAACCTCAGTGTTTTCCTTCTGTGGTCTTTGATACGTACTTTAGATATTTCATAAGTTATATCGCACCGTTATCAAGCCCCTCGTAAAATTTGGGGAAGTCTGTTCGACTATAGTGCGCTGTACGTCGAATTAAAGTTTTGGGGTGCATTATATGGGACAAAGGGTGTAATATGACACCCTTTTTTAGAGTGTAGAGGCACTCCCCAGTATACTTGCACACAACGCCACTGACGGGACAACCTTCTTTGTTGCGGTGTAATTTCAAGAGTAAAAGTGGACTTTTTCTTTCACACTCTCCTTCGCCGAATCTGATGACGTAGTCATCAGGCATCGCATTAGAGTCATCAGGCATCGCAGTAGTGGTGTATTCGTAGGGAGGGTGACGATTTTAAAATGCGGCCCATATATATTGAGCAGGAGCGCTGCGTGAGCACTCGATGTTTGGTCTCGTGAGAAGAGTCAATGCCTCGACAGGCATTCAGGAAGTGACTCTTGTCCAATTGCTGCTGTGGCAGTTGCGAACAATGAGAACTTTTCGCCGCTGAGATAATCCTCGGATCCTGGCCAACAATGGCAGGCTGGGGAAACGGATCAGACTCGGTTCCATTGACGCTGTACAAAAACTTTCAGCCTTTCCACTCTGGTGAAGAAGGAAGACCAGCGGAGCTGTACAATGGAAAGTAATGGCCGGCCGCAAGTCGGCAAGCCAGAGTGGAAAGGCTGCCGCCATCTATGTGCGACGGCGGCAACCAGATACTTGGCTTCCCGCCGTCGCTCATAGATGGCGGTAAGTGTCCAGAGTTCGGTGTCTTTATTTCTTTGCGGGGGACACGATCCTGGGGAAACTAGCCCCTAACAGTTCCGCTGTAAAAACCAAGCTCTCCCCCAAAATACCCTAAAGCGAGTTCCTCTTGGAGACATTCCGATGGTAGTAAAGTGACAGCTGTCGACACTGTTGGTTGAATGTGTTGCGTTATTTTAGATGGTTCTCAAATAAATCCTGTTTGGATATCGCGGCATCGTGTGGTACGCACAATACATTATTCGAATGTTGAAACTGGCTTAATTTCAGGCTCCAGGCCTGTCGTACACATCGGTAGATGTGTAATCTGTGCGCGGCGAAGACCCGTGCCTTCAGTATCATGTGTTGTACACTCTAAAAACAAAAGGGTGTCACCTTACACCCTTTTGTCCCATATACCACACCCCAAAACTTCAGTTCGACGTACAGCGCACTATAGTCGAACGGACGGCCCCAAATTTTACGAGGGGCTTGACAACGGTGAGATATAGCTTATTAAATAGCTGACGTACGTATTAAAGACCACAGAAAGAAAGCACTGAGGTTTTGCAGTAGGGCCAAGAAAAGGCCGTTTTTTTTTTTGTATTCAGTAACACGTATTTTAGCTAGTTTAATAAGTTGTACCACACGGCTATCAAGCCTCTCGTTAAAGTTAGTACCGTCAGATCGACGTGAGTGCCCTGTACGTTGAACTGAAGTTTTGGGGTGTATTATATGGGACAAAGGGTGTAAGATACACCCTTTTTTTAGAGTGTATAGTGATCTCTCAATGGTCAAAAGAAAGTATATATACGTAATGAAAGCCAAACATGAAGCAAAAAATGCGATAGTTCCGTCTGTCTAAAATTGGCACTATTGTGGGCTGCAGCTAGCTAAACCACAGCCTGCTCAGTTAGGGTTGGCGTGGGAGAAAGGAAACGGTGAGTGCATATGGAAAACGTCCTCTTGTCCTTGGAGTAGAGTCTTCCTTCAAAATGTGTTGAGCCGAAAGGGCAGCAAAGACAACAAATAGTTTGAGTAGATGGTTCCGACGACTCCGATAAGGATCTGTGTGTGCCGCCATGGCTGATCTTGTTTCTATAGGGTGGAGTCTTCGTTGGAATGGTGTTGAGCCGAAAGGGCAGCAAAGACAACAACGAGTTTGAGTAGATGGTTCCGATGACTCCGATAAGGATACTCGCCAAGTATGTGTGTGTGCCGCCATGGCTGCACCCAGTGAACGAGATGGTCAGTGCCGAAGGAATTCCCTCGCTCTGCAGGCAACAACAACGAGGCGCACTCATTTCTGTCCCGGGGTGGCCAGGTCATTGTGCGGATGAGAGGCCTGCCTTACGACTGCACTGCCAAGCAAGTGGTGAGTCTAGCTGCATTCATCGTATACCACCTTGTCCGACGACCTCGTCCGCGGACACGTTCTCGAAAAGCCGTCAGGTCACCGCTCGTCGGGGCTGCTCCCTGTTCCATGACGGCATGGCAAAAGCAACGAACGTGTCCCTGGGCAATCTTGTACCTCACGTGGGCAAACGTCATGAAATTCTGCAGACCAACTGGTTAGAGCCGGGCCACGGTCAGTGAGGTTTTCGAGGCGGTTTCCACGCATGGAGGCTGCCCACCCTTCATTTGTTCTTCCAGAGACTCCGTTAAGTCGGACGGAGTCAATCAAGCAGTACCAAAAGTGGTCTTCTTTCTCGCTATAGACCAATGACGCAGAGGAAAAATGATGCACTTTTGGCGCCTCTTGATCGGCTGCACAGGGAAACGGAGAGCGAGCGTTCGCCAGATTGCTTTAACACCGACAACAATCTACCGGGTGTCCCAAGTCGCGGCCAGGCTCTTTAAATCGACCGCAAAATTCGGTTTCTTAAGCTATCGCGCTACGATTGTGTGCAACGTTGCCCAGAGATGGTGCATTTTTTATGAAATTTTAGGGAAAAGTTAAAAAAGAAAAAGGCTTAACTCCTATGGAAATGCAGCGAAGCCACCGGTCTTCGAACAATAGGGAGCCTTGCCTTATGGTTCGAAGACCGCTGGCTTCGCTGCATTTCCGTTGGAGCTAAGACTTTTTCTTTCTTTACTTTTTCCTCAGGTAAATTCGCTTTGTGCAAATTTTACAAAAAACATCGCACCATTTTTGGGCAACGCTGCACAAAATCGTAGCGCGATAGGTTAAGAAACCGAATTTTGCGGTCGATTTAAAGAGCCTGGCCGCTATTTGGGACACCCGACAGTTTGCATCGCTTGCATCATTTGATTGCTTTCCCCGGAGCTCGTGCTCATGACGACACATGAGTGGAAACCAAAGCGAAGCAGGCGCATGTTCGTCGCCTTGGGAAGTCAACCAACAGTGAAAAGAATCCGGTCGGAAGTGCAAACTGAGGGGGAGGAGGAGGCGAGAGCGCTTGGGACGTCAGAACGCGGAGCTCTGCTCCCACTAACCATTCAAACCCATAGAGGTATTATAATGTACGCTAGAGGTTCAATTGGCGCTAGTGTCGACGCCGGTATACCGAAGGCAACCAGTCTACTTTTGCTATGCTCCTGCGCAGGGGGAAAACGCGCCTGCAACACGAATCCCTTTGATTCTTCGGGTCGTGTACTTTATTACCACCGTAAAAGTGGAATTGCTTTAGTTACAGCATATTTCTTCATCAGTGAACCATGTTGAACTTGGCTATATTTCGGGCCCAAAACCTGCTTTCCAGAAGGTTTGGAAACATGCACGAGCGACGAATCTAAGCAAAATGACGATAGAAATGGAGGTAGAGTGTATTCAATGTTCTCCAGCATTCCGGTGACGCTTATACTATATTTCTAATATGCCATTCCTACCGCATATATGAAGGAGACCCCGTCGTGCATCTTTGCGAGGGGTTGAAAACATTCAAGACGTAAAGTAGCAACAATGTGGCCCATAAAAGGTGTCTCTCGTAATTATTTCCTATGCCGGTCAGCTTTTATGGGGCACGTGTTTTTTCAGTTGTCCCTATTTTCAAATATTTTGAGCAGGGTATTGAACCGAACCCGAACCGTGAACCGAAAACCGAAAAAGACCGTTATTTTCGCGCGAACCGGAGTTGAACCGGAACGAAATCTTTTTTTTTTTTCGCTCCGGAGCGGAACCGATATTTTTTCCATGCGGTTTTCGGTTCATACGCGAAGTCAGCTTGCGTGAAAAAGGCGTGGCGAAAAACACGGTAACCAAAATAGTGAACCAAAAAATTTAAAGAAAAAATTATTTTCGCACAAATTGGAGATGAATAGGAGCGAAATAATCAGTTTTTCGTTCTTGGGCAAAACTGATAAATTATGTTTGCGGTGTTTCTTTCATATAGGAAGCCAAGAAGCGAGAAAAATAGGTAGCGGGAAGCTCTGTAACGTTCCATTCTCAGGTTTTCACATACCGGTCGCCTTCATAATTTATAAAGTTCGTCTGGAGAACTCAAACGAAATGAGCACAGTAACTATAAATTCTCCGGAATATCTGGTCTTAAGTATTTCTTAAACAAATGCCCACATTCGTCCCAACCTTTTCTTGGGGACCGGAAATGGCTAATCAAAGGAAATTTATCACTAGAACATACCCAATTCGTACGTCAGCTAAAGTGACCAATGAGCCTGTTTGGTGGCAAAACGGTGAGTTGGGCTGGTTGGTTTTTCATCTGAAACTAAACGAGAAAAAAAAAAGGACAAAAAAGGTATAGACAACACGCCTCGTGTTGTCTATACCTCTTTGACTCTGCAACACCGCAGAGACGTAGCCTCGATCAGGCTCTGCCTAATGATGGGTGCTGGCCACCCTGACGTGCCTTCCCCACCTCGCCTCAACAAGCGAACTGGCCAGCTACAACCTCCACTGTCACGAACTTTGCGCCACAAGACATCGTGCCTAATGCGTGCTGCAGAAATTTGGAGGTCCCTCCCACACCACCTCACAGAGTCAATCCCCTGCAACCGAGACGACATACACGAGTTGTGTAGAACAGTTACTCGAACCATAGCATAATCACCTCCCTTGCCCGCCCCCCCCCCCCCCACCGCGCGCGCGCGTGTGTGTGTTTGTGTCTGTGTGTGTGTGTGTGTGTGTGTGTGTGCGCGCGCGCGCGCGCGCGTGTGTGCGTGCGTGTGTGTGTATGTGTGTGTGCGTGCGCGTGCGTCTGCGTGTATGGGTGTTTGTGTGTGTGTGTGTGTGTGTGTGTGTGTGTTTTCCTTTTCTTTTTGTCTAGACTAGTCCTCCTCATAGCGCCGTCCGGTTGGTGAAAAGGGCAAAATATCTGTATATGGGCACATGCCTTTCCCTCCTCACCTGCACACCGAACGGCACCACAAACTTTTAAGTGCAATAAAGTACTATCACTATCACTATCACTATCACTATCACTATCACTATCACTATCACTATCACTATCACTATCTATACCTCTTTTGTCCTTGTTTGTTTTTGGCGTTCAGTCTGAGCTCTGTTTGGTGTTTCTCGTCTTCAATTTTGAAGAGTTGTGTGCAATTTACATTAAACGCCTTGATTTCATTGTACATTTGATTGGATAAGAAAGCGATACAAAGGCCTATGGATATTTTAGAACCTGCACTATTTGCCATATTGTGGCGCATCCAATTTGCTTTTAAGATAACTCAGCGGATTTAATAATCTGTCCGAAATTAAAGTCTAGCACCGGGAAGGGGAGGGAGGATTCAAACAACAGTTACAGCCACAGAATACAGCAAAACACCTTCAATCTCTGATAGTAGAAACAACAAGGACCCAAACGTTTTCTCCTCAGAAACACAAACAGCAAGGCGCACAGCTCTTCTGAGCATTGCTAGAAAAGGAGCCGCGGCTTTCAAGGGACGCTGACGTGTTGCCGCTTTGGGAGGAGAGAAAGGAACGCCATCTAGAACTCTACGCATTAGCGCAAGTAGCCCTGGGAGTGCTTGCGACCCAGTTCAGCGTGGAGCGAGCCTTTTCTGCACTTTAGTTCATTCCATTGACTAAGAGGTGCCGTCTTTCCCCGGATATGCATGACGACGTCCTGCTTCTTCGTTCAGCCGTCTGATATTAAACTGCGCTTTCACCAAAATCCCTAGGTGCCACAGCACTAGCTCGTTCGTTCCACACAGTAATGTGAGCCTTTGCATTCTGTATGTAACACTTTTATAAAATATCCATAGTTTATCTTCTGCTGTCGTCGATTGTTTTTGTAGCATATGAGTACGAACCGGTTCGAACCGGTTTGAACCTTTATTTTTTCACTCCGGTGCTGAACCGGAGCTGAACCGTTTTCCCTAAGCCGGAACGAAAACCGGAACGAAAAGCATTTCGGTTCGACACCCTGATTTTGAGCATGCGGGTGATGTTTTGAACGCAGAACCGCTCGCACGCTAGCAGACAGAATAAAGCGAGACTTATTTATTGCAAATCGGACCATATTAACTAGCCTCCACTTTGTTTTGATCGTCCACACGCACAGGGAGTTGCTGATCCCATGGCACTGTCGTATATTTCTTGCCGTCTCTCTTGGTTTTCCTCATGTCCTTCGTTCGTTTTGGTATACGTATATCCGCCAAGCTGAAAAGCGCCGACGCCGTGTTCACGCTAATAGTGCCCGACAGTGCACATAAATACATCTACGAAACTGTTATAGCACTGTATTTAATTACATGAATATGACAAAAAACGCTGTAACTGACCAATACTTTCATTTACATGATTGAGAGACGTTTCAAACTATTTACTACGTTATAGTTATTCGTAATCTTTCCTCTTTAAAAAGATGGTGAACCGAAATATGGATTTCAGAAAACAATGCAGGAGCTGTAGGCGGGACGCTACAATCCGTACAACACTACTGGTAAGGCGATATCTCGAAGCGACGGCCGTATTTTTGGGAAAAAAAAGGTCGAGATTGAACCAGGCCGACGAGGCGCGTGACGTCAACATATCTCGTTTCCTCCTCTCTTCGCTTCGCCTCCTCAAGGTGGCGAGGAGGAGAAGGCGCGAGGCCGTTCCCCCTCCTTGTCGACTCTTCTCGGAGAAACAAGACGTCAACATATCTGTCAAATACGCCTTCTTTTTTTTAGCGTGAGCTACACTGACCGAGGTTGAGCAGTTTCGCGTGGCTCTCATAATGATCCGTGCTCCGTGCTGCGCAAGCGCGAGGAGCAGTGACGTCGAACGGCGCACAGCTGGCGTGCCGGAGCAGCCACCGCCGCGAGCTCCGCCACCCCCGCGCGCGCCTCGCCGGTCTGCGCAAGCGCGAGGAGCAGTGACGTCACACGGCGCACAGCTGGCGTGCCGGAGCAGCCACCGCCGCGGGCTCCGCGCCCCCGCGCGCGCCTCGCCGGTCTTGACATTCGAGACGTCATAGCCGCGGCAGACGCACTGGCGCCGCCGCGTGCCCGGCTGTGCGCCTCCGTTGCGCAGTACCCAAGTCTGACGCTGCACCGGAGCTGCTTGATAGCGCCTCTCATTTTGTGCGCATAAGCTCACGCTACGTATATCCAGGCATAGCCGAGCTAAGCCACCGCAATTTTTTTTTTTTTTTTTGCTTTTTTGATGCATTGCCGGACGTGAGTTCACGACTGGTTTTTGTCTGCTTACATTTGCAACAGCACACTGGTGCCAGCTGAGCCCCTAGCGTACATTCGAATAACGCATGTTCCAACCAGAGTTCTGGCCTCCTCCCTCAGTTTCTCCTCGTAGCTCTCAAGTTTCAAACAGCACCCCTGACCAGGAAAATCAAAAATTGTTCGGTCGCGTTTTGGTTATGCTTCTTTACATTGCTTATGAAAGCTAGGAAAGAAAACAAGAATTACAAATAACCTGCACGAATGAGGTTTTTGATGGAACGCCGCGAGCGGAGACTTTGGTTTGGGACGCGCAATGACAGACGCAGATATGTAAAGTGACCCAAGTTACCAAGCTCGATCTAACATGGACCGTAAAAATCGACGCCTGCACGTAGCAATCGAAACTTTTCGTCAAAGGTGTATTTCACAGGTCGGTTTTTTTCTTGTAAAATTACAAAGCGTAGCTCTCTTTCTGTAAAAAAATAGTGCCAAGAAACTTGCCAGGGTATACGCGCGGGCGGTGAAAAAGATGACCAAGTCGAGTGGCGGGGTGTGTTTGGCGTTCGTATTGATAGATGGCGTCGGGAGCAGCGTCCGAAGGTGCTGCCGAGCAGCGAAAGAAAGCAGACGACACGCAGACGAAATCCGTTGGCAGCAAAAGCGCCGTCGTTATGCAGACGGGTCTTTTTTTCTTTTACCTTAAGTTTTGCTATTATTGTCCGCATTCATTTTTTAATGAAAGGTACGTTTAAAAAAGAATATGTTCATTTTAATAAACCACGGTGGTCGCCAGCTGTCGCGGTAAGGAGGTAGCGCCATCTATCAATACGAACGACAAACACACCCCCCTACTCGACTTGGTCGTCTGCGACGCCGCCCGCCGTAGACCCTGGCAAGTTTCTTGGCCCTATTTTTAACAAAAAGGGAGTTACGCTTTGTAATTTTACAAGAAAAAACCGACCTGTGAAATACACCTTCGACGAAAAGTTTAAATTGCTACGTGCAGGCGTCGATATTTACGGTCCATTTGAGGTCGAGCCTGGTAACTTGGGTCACCCTATACATGACGGTTCCTGCATGGTCGGACGATAGCGCGTTTATGGTCGCGTCGAACAGCTGGCCTGAGCCTTTCCCAAGCACCGGAGCATCCGGAAGCTGCGTCTATAGACCTCCAAATTGTAGGCGCACAACATGCTCCGGACACGTTGTTTCAGGCCTGCCTCATTATGCTTGTGTCCCAAGAGCGACAGACAGAAACAAACGACAAGCCTCAAACCAGAGTCTTTCGAGATTTAAGAGGCTTTGTAGAATAAAGGACGCTATGCTCAAACACTACTATCATGCACGCGAGGGTAGCTTTGACAGGCGTGCAATCACTCGTGCTTACTTCGCGAGCACCGAACGACTAAACGCCTGTCAAAGGTACCATCGCGAGCATGCTGCAGGGGTTTGAGGCTTGTCGCTGTCTTTTGTTTCTGTCTGTCGCTCTAGTGGGACACGGGCATTAGAGAGATGTCGTCGATTGTTTCCGGGGGCTCGCTCTCCGCAACCCGCTACGAGATCCCTGTCAGACAAGCGGCGCGCGTTGCTGAGAGCGTAGCGGAAAGGTAAAAGTTTCGGCCGAAAGCAGGACGGTGACGGGACGAGGTGAAGAGCCGGCTATGGGAACGAGGTCATCGTCGGATGTTCATGGGCAGAGCACGTGACTTCCGAGAGAAAGGGTTTCCAAAAGGTTCATGCAGGCTCAGGACTGCTCGTCGAGTGCGCTGACGGAAGGTGCATCAAGCGATCCCTGAGCGTGATGTGCATACTCAGAAAAAAAAAAAGTGTATTCCTACACCTCAAAACTTCAGTTCGACGTACAGCTAACTGACGTCGATCTGAAGCTACTAACTTTCACGAAAGGCTTGATAACCGTGTGGTACAACTTATGAAAATAGGTAATGTACATGTTATTGACTACAAAAAAAAAAAAAAATATCAAGGTTTTCCTGGCCCTACTGCAAAACCTCAGTGTTTTGTTTCTGTAGTCTTTGACACGTACTTTGACTATTGAATGAGATATATCGCACGGTTATCAAGCCCCTCATAAAATTTGGGGCCGTCTGTTCGACTATAGTGCACTGTACGTCGAACTGAAGTTTTGGGATGCATTATATGGGACAAAAGAGTGTAAACTGACACCCTTTTTTTAGAGAGAGAGAGAGAGAGAGAGAGAGAGAGAGAGAGAGAGTGTGTGTTTACCGGGCTCAGCTTCCCGGATCGAAGCGTTCTTGAAGCGTTCGCACTCTCCGCGGCAGGTGTATACACCAGGTGAGCCTTGCGAGGAGCGAAAGGTCGCCTCTCTCCTAGACCGGTGTAGGCAGTTACCATTTTTGCAACCACTCGTACACCGCCTCCCTGAAACGAGAGCACGCCACTTTCGCAATGGAGCTCTTCGTCATTGACGCGGGTGTGCGTGGCAGCGTGCAGACTGTTTCGCATTTTACTCGTACAGGGCAGCGACGAGCACCAAATATTTCGCCATACATTAGTATTTGTGTTAGACCTTAAAGGCCCGAGGCATTATTACATAAGGGTGTAATAGAAGAAACAAGACGTAAATACAAAAGGCTAAGTAAAACACAACGTTAAAATAAAAGTCAAATCATGTTCTCAGTGACCCTTTGGCGGAAGGGGAGGAGGCCGTTCTCACAGCCACTCGTATACGCTTTTCTGACAGATGCTTGGGAGGAGAAAAAGAATTAAACAAGGTGTCGCGCTGTGTACCTTGGTCGCATTGTGAAGGTAGGCGAGTATACTGAGCGGAACCTCAAGCAGGGGCATGTTTTGCTTCTCTGAGAGGAAAAAACGATCGGGGTGGAGATGGCAGCACGCTACCCACTGAGCACAAGACGTCTCGTGGCCGGCTTGAAACGGCTCGACTACGCTAGAGACGTCTTGGGCTACGCAAGACGTCTCAAGATATCTTGACGTAGACGTCTAAGAGACATCTCAAAGAGGTCTTGGGCGTCTTGTAGCCGTCTCTAAGATGTCTAGGAGACGCCTTGCAAGACGTCTTGTAGCCCAAAAAAGAGGGAGCGTTATGAAGTCTACAGGGCGGCTACAAGATGACTCAAGACGTCTTAGGCTATCAGGTCTTGGCAAGACATATACAAGACCACTTTCTCGTCTTGCCAAGACGTCTTTAGACGTCTCCTCGACGATTTCGTGTTCAGTGGGCTAGCGGCCTTTTTCTGGTTCAGGTGGAGTTCTTCGCCTCCTCGGGCACGGGCGAGGCCGGCACCGAGCCACACGCCAGCTGCCCCGTGATGGACGAAGAAGACGGAGTGCTGTTCGTGCGAAAGCCAGACGGCAGGGCGACTGGGGACGCCTTCGTCCTCTTCGACTCCGAGGAGGTGGCCGGCCGTGCCCTGCAAAAGCACCGGCAGCTCATCGGAGCCCGCTACATCGAACTCTTCCGTAGCACCACGGCCGAAGTGCAACAGGTGAGCGCCGCTGATATCCCGCACTTCTGTCCGCATCTGTCTCGGCTAGACGTCCCCGGGGTGCAACAGATCGCTGGGGCCGCAAACCCGCGATTTGTGCTCGGGTTGTGCATGGCTGCCCCTGCACATTCGAGAGGCAACAGCAATGTATTTTGACCTCGCTATACACCTTTTCCCCAAGGGCGCAGCCATCTTCAATGTCGTCACTTCTGGTATGTGGTAAAACATCGTTTTGGTCTCTCCACGCCTCCGCAAGGTGTTTACGAAAAATGTGTGATTGTCAGACATTCCTGTCTTGCCTGACCTATATTTCATCGCATACTCCAGAGTGAAATGTTTGATTATCTTTTCGTCCCGGATACCAGATACGGAAACCACGTGATTGAGAACGAGAGACTGAAACTGCAGCCAATGCCATAAGCACGTGAGCTGGCCTCGGAGCGAGCACTCGCGCTAGCAGTGCACGCCTGAAAGCCAGGAGAGCGGGCCTGCTCGCGCTTGTAGCCTTGGCTGCAGTCTTAGCGTAACTGTGAACAGAGTACAGGGAGAAGCGACGCTCTCGGGCGGGAAGAACAGAAGTATACTCCGTTTCACCTAATGTTGTACCGCATCGAAGGCTAGAAACACGATCTCATAGCGTTGGCAGCTGCCCTTAATGCACGAGAGCTTGTGCCGCCGCGATCTGGCCCAGAGCCAGGAGCTCGCGCTTGTAGCCTTTCCTGCGGGTGTCTTGCGGTACATCATAAGGTAAATAGAGTAATGTAGTAGGCGTTGTAAGGAACTAGGAGGGGAAAGTGAGAACCAATCGTGCACACGCGCCGACCAGAACAGGAGATTCTCGAATCTGCACGCGGAATCGTCCTCCGAACCGCACGCAGAGCGCCCGTCATCGGCGTGTCTGGGCTTCTCGGGCTCCCGTCGAACGGGCTCGCGAGACCCGCGCCTCCGTTCGGTCTCGAATAGCGGCCGGATTCGGCCAGCTGAGCTCCGTGGAAGCAACGGGAGACGAAGCTCTTGATGGGCCAGTCACGCGCAGGAGCGGCTGGCGTCGGAGCTCGTGCACGCCGGCTCGCGTGGCCCCCTTTCCACTTCGCCCTCGGCGCCTTTTCGAACAGCCCTCCTGTACACGTCGACAGCGAGAGCCGGGGCTCAAGCCGACCGACACCACCGAACCCGTGAGTGAGTGTTCCTCGAGATCTCCGGGGGCGTAGGGGGCGCGCGGAGTTCCGTCCCCTTTTTCCAGCAAGGTCGCCGCGCTCACACCGGCCAACTCGCGGGGAATCACTGAGGTTTGCGTTTGGGTCATGCGACGACGTGTCTCGGGTTTCTACGTGGACGAAAAGAAAACCCCGATCGCTGCAGGCCACCAACTGAGTCTCGCACACCATATAGCATATTGCAGGTCCAAAAAGCAGCGGCGAGCCGGTGCTACTCCAACCGCTAGTATTGTCATCGCCGTTGGAAAACGACGGCTCAGAGTGTTTTTATAAAGGGATTCGTGGGTGTTTGCTGCTTGAGCGCTCTTGGTCCTTTCCCAAGGCAGCTTGAACTCTGACCCAGACTGGTCCAAAAGCGTCGGCTTGAATGGGCCTCGCACGCGTTCTAAACCGCTCGTCCACTTGCGAGGATTTCGGATGACTGCGTGCGCAAGTCCCCTGGGCGCACCTCTGCATGCAAACCGCAAGCACCCATTGTCTTGGGAGACGCAGCTGGCGTCTGGATACGCGCGTCACTTTCGTATAGTCGCCTGCTGCGCGGCGCCGTCGCTCTTTCGTCGGAGGCCGCCTTCTCGCTTTCGAGGAAAGCCAGGCAACAAGGACCGTGGTCCAGCCGCGGGCCTCGCGCTCCTCACGGTTCCATGCCTGCCGGTATACGTCCTCGCTCAGTGCGCCCCAAGTGCACCCCCAGTGCGCCCCGACGCTCCGGGCCGAAGCAGTTGCAGCCGGCCCACCCGATCGCATCGGCTGTATACCTTTTTTCTGGTTGTGTGTAGCCTGCAGATATAGTCCCAAACCCTGCGCTCCGCTCTTGCAAATGGACGTTCTGCTCGCGGCCGAGTCAATCTATCCGTGTGCAGCAGTCTTGCACTCAGATGTTTCCCTTGGGAACAAGAAGTCGCGTCTCGGCAACCGAGAAGAGGTGAGCAAAGGGGAACGGAGGCTTCAAACGGAGGGGGATCTGCTCTGGTTTACTCGGTTCACTGTCTTGTCTTCGTATCTGACCCTGCACGATGGGCTTCTTGTCCGAAGTATATCATAAAGACGTCCGCAATTCCGAGAAGCCTTCAGCGCCTTCTTGACGAGCTTTACGATCTATGCCTTCCATCACTCTAACAAAAAGGGTGTATTCTTACACTCTTTGTCCCATATAATGCACCCTAAAACTTTAGTTCGACGTACAGCACACTGACGTCGATCTGACGGTACTACACTCTCACGAGAGGCTTAATAGCCGTATGGTAGAACTTACTAAAATCGTTAATGTACGTGTTACTGACTGCAAAAAAAAAAAAAAAAAAAAAAAAAAAAAAAAAAAAAGTCGGGTTTCCTTGGCCTTACTACAAAACTTCAGTGTTTTCGTCCTGTGGTTTTTGATACGTACTTTAGCTATTTCATAAGTTATATCGCACCGTTATCAAACCCTTCATAAAAGTTAAAGCTGTCTGTTCGACTATAGTGCGCTGTACGTCGAACTAAAGTTTTTGGGTGCATGATATGGGACAAAAGGGTGTAAGGTGACACCCCTTTTTTTTAGATGTGTGTGTTTTGGGAAAGGCAGATGGCACCTTGCACCCCTTGCTAAAAAGTAAAGGAAGTTTATACTTTTGTGAAACAAAATAGTACACTTCGATTATTGTAAGCAGGATTTCAATATCCGAAGCATATTTCTAATATTCTTTTAGTGTGCTTCGTATTTTAGCGGTAACTGTCCGCGCGTCGATCCAGTCGTCTGGCAGCTGAGGTGCACATAACTAAAAGTATATGTGTAAAGAGACCATGAAACAACTTTTTTTTCTGGGATAAATTATTTTTGATTGAGATTTTAATCATCGCATATCGTTTAGTGGGCCCAAAAGAAAGAGGTTAGAAAGCCAAAAGCCTGTTTTTGGGTACTAAAAACTTGAAAATATAGCGGATTTTTTCGTTCTTTCTTTCCTTCGAAAGATTTCCGCCTTTTCACTTTGATGCATCCGCGGTGCCAAACCACGTCAGCCGAACCCAGCTCAAGCATGGGACACAATCACCACGGAACTCGGACGCACGCGCTCGTCAACATTCAACCCGTCGACGAATGTTCGGATCAGCGTTCGTGGCCATTGAGTGCCCATGACGGCACTTAGCATTATTTACGAATGACAAGTTCCACGGTGTGCTTAAAAAACACGGTGGAAGCATGGAGTCATCGCATACGGTGCCCAAGCACCAGTGCTGCCAGCCTTAGGGATTTTTCCATAGATCTCGGGATTTCCGTCGTCGTTTAGGGGCAAAAGGAAATTTGTTCAAATCAAGAGATTGATTTTTAATGGATTTCAAGTTCTTTCGAGACACGTTCCTTCCCTTTTCCCTCCTCGTGCCAGCCGACCCTAGGAATATTCCCCTATATCTAGGGAGTTCTTTTATAGTCTAGGGGCAAAGGGAAATTTGGTAAAATCTAGGGATTGATTTTTAATGGGTTTCAGAGGGCTTTAGAGACACGTTCCTTCCCTTTTTCCTCCTCATGCCACCCGACCCTAGGGATTTTCCCCTATATCTAGAGATTTCGTTTATCGTCTAGGGGCAAAGGGAAATTTTTTAAAATCTAGGGATTGTTTCTAATGGGTTTCAGAGGGCTTCAGTGACGCGTTCCTTCCTTTTTTCCTCCTCGTTCCGGCAGAGTGCAGCGGGAAAAAGGCTTCTTTCTATATTGTCGGGGCCAGAGATGATCTCCAGATGGTAACAACAGCGATTTTAGGCGGCCCCACTAGGCCAGAGTAGCAAAGTTTAGTTGTGCAAAAGGGTTTAACAAGGCAAATTTAACCTTTAAATGGCCACCCAACTACACGAATCTATTCCTAGGCTTTTCCATAACGATAATTTCAAAACTGACGCAAAATAACGCATTTGCTGAGACTCTAGGGAAATCTAGGGAGTTTGCCGACAAAACTTTGAAGAAGAAACGATGGCGTAGGTTGGCAACACTGGACGAGAGTGTTGGCTGACTTAAATCCTCCTTTCGGTAAGATATCCTCTCCTTTCTTTTTATGTCTCTGTCTCGTTTTTTTCACTGTGGGGTGTGATTCCGCAAAAGATCGCTGTGGCTCTATTGTACTGCTGCTAATTGAAAGAAAGAGTACGTCGTTCCCCGTCAGTGATGCGAACCTTAGGAATTTTCCCCTATATCTAGGGATTTCCATTATCATTTAGGGGCAAAGGGAAAGTTTTCCATATCTAGGGATTGTTTTTTAATGGGTTTCGGAAGGCTTTAGAGACATGTTCCTTCCCCTTTTCCTCGTCGTACGGGCTGAGTGCAGTGGGGAAAACAGGAAAAAGGTCTTTGTACATTGTCGGGGCCAGAGATAATCTCCAGTGGTAACAACAACGATTTTTTTTTTTTTTGGGGGGGGGGGGGGGGGGCACACAAAACCGAACGAACTTTAATTGTGTAAAAGGGTATTAACGGAGCAAATGTAACCTTTAAAGGGATGCTGAACCGATATCTGAAGTTGCCGAAATAAGCCCCGGACAAGCTTCCCGGGACCGCACTATACCTAAAAATGCTATTCATGTGAAGGGATGGAGATCGGATTATTATATTTCTTGGAATGACGACCGCTGATTGAGCCAGAAGCGCCAGAAGCCTCCGATGCGCGCGAGGCCCTCTGGGATTACTCGCAACGGAACTGACGTCAACAAACCGCAACGGAACTGACGTGAACAAGTCGAGCTGCCGACGCGCCACAGCGTGGAAGAAAGTTGCGCTTTGAATAATAGTAGACGGATGCCCGTCGCGTTGGAAGTTTGCCAACTGATCCAGCCAAGTTAGCTGCGCACTACCTGCCAGCCACCCTGCACCCTGCCACCCCCAGTCCACTTCTGCACCTGCGTCGTAGCGACGGCGGCGACTTTGGTCTGTGGGTTTTTCGGAGTTCGGCGATTCCTTTCCCGTCCTGATAATTTGGCCATGACGACGTCTGACAGCAGCGGCAGCGGCGTGCCGTCGGACGAGGAGAACGAAGAACCGCCAAGGAAGAGGCCGAAAGTGGCCGTTCGGCGCCGCATAGGTGTCGTGTCAAAAACGACATGATGAACACTGTTCGACAAATTTATCAGATAAAATTGCATTTCTTTTAAAAATATATCTCATCGTTTCGGGACGGGGTTCGCACGTCGCATTTCCGTTTCGTCGCGCCACCACGCGGCGTGAGCGCACGCCGGAGCCAACGAGGTAGGTCGGAGCCAACCGAGCCAACTTTGATGGCTCACCATAGCCGCGTTCTGCGTACTACAAGTTTGTTGTCGTCACGAAACGAGCTTTCAAAAAACTCACCAGGTGCACCTTAGAATATTTATTTACATAAATCATATAATTTAGACTACTTTATTGTTTCAAGTACCGTCATTTAAGAGCCATTCGTGTAAAAACGCTTAAGGTACAGGCGAGCTGGTGAATATTTACCATTTTGGAACTTAACCCGAGACTGGGGTAGAAAAAGGAAACTTAAAAGTAGAAGGGACAGAGACAAGTGAAGAAGAGACGTTCTCTTCTTCACTTGTCTCTGTCCCTTCTACGTTCTCTTCTTCACTTGTCTCTGTCCCTTCTACTTTTAAGTTTCCTTTTTCTACCCCAGTCTCGGGTTAAGTTCCATTCGTGTGCTGTAAATATCAAAACGACAAAGAATTTAGATTTTGTTTTTCGATTCAGCATCCCTTTAAACGGCCACCCAACTACACGGATCTGTTTTTAAGCTATTACATAACAATAATCTCAATATTGACGCAAATTACCACTTTTTCTGAAAATCTAGGAAAATATAAGGAGTTTTCCGATAAAAATTGGGGAAGAAACGACTGCGGAGGTTGGCAACACTGCGCTCCAAGGAGGAGTTTCTGGTGTCCATCCCACGTGATGAAGAGTTTGAGTAGAGATAAAAACTGTTGCCTTGTTGCTGTAGGAGGTTCATTCATGCAGACGTGGTAGACAAACGAATCTGTTGAGGAGGTGTCCGGTAGCCATGAGTGGTTGCCCGAGCTTCTTCGTTCTTCGTTGAACTTGGTACTTCTAGGCAGTGTTGCCAACTTCCGCAATCGTTTCTTCCCCAATTTTATCTGAATATTCCCTAGATTTCCCTAGATCCTCAGAAAATGTGTTACATTGCGTCAATATTGAGATTATCTTTATGGAGTAGTTTAAGATTAGCTTCCTGTAGTTCGGTGGCCATTTAAAGGTTAAATTTGCTTCGTTAAGCCCTTTTTACATAACTAAACTTTGTTACTTTGGCCTAGTGTGGCCGCCTAAAATCGCTGTTGTTACCACTGGAAATCATCTCTGGCCCCGACACAATATACAAGGAAGCCTTTTTCCCGCTGCACTCGGCCAAAACGAGGAGGGAAAAGGGAAGGAACGTGTTACTGAAGCCCTTTGAAACCCATTAAAAACAATCCCCGGATTTGAACAAAGTTTCCTTTACCCCTAAACGATAACGGAAATCCCTAGATATATGGAAAAATCCATAAGGTTGGCAGCACTGCTCCTAGGCAAGTACCTTGTCGATGTACGGTCTCCAGAGCCGGAGAGTCAGTTGGTGATAATCAAATAAAATATATACGATTCGGCCGACAATGAGGGCTGAATGAAGGCGAGGTTGGCGATTTTCCCCACGATTGCCCCACCACTCTACGTTTTGCATTTCTTGCTCTGTGTGGATTTTATTACATGAGTGACTTCCGCGTACAAGTTGAGCCTGGGAGTTCAGTGTGATTCCCAGGACATAGTGCTGGCATACGCGGCGCAGGGGGACATCATATAAAGAGTCAAATTAATTTTAGTGCTTCGGCGACCCTTCCCAGGAAAAAGCGCGCTTTTCTCCGGTGACAATTGTAGACCACAATCGTGTAAATAATCGCTCGCTCCCAAATGGCTACTTGGGCGGCGTTTCCAAGACCATGATGTCAATGTGCTGAAACCGAGAAGCAAATGTCATCTGCATACACAGTTACATATATTGATGGGGATAGTGTGCTTGGAGAGGGATGTCAGTAATCTGACCAGAAATATATTGAAAAGGATTGGCGGGAGAGAACGCTTCCTTGTGGTAAACCTAGAGCACATTTGCGAGTAGTACTGACGGACGCACCAAGTCCAACTTGGAGGGTTTGCTTGGTGAAAATGCTTCGTTGAAACGCCTGGCCTTTTCCCGTGATACCGATGGGAGACATTTTTTCAAGAAAAACGGCTGGATTAACGTTGTCATTGGCATCTGTAACATGGAAAAATACTGCTAATGTGGATTTTTACAGCGGAGCTGTTAAGGGCTAGGTTCTCCAGGATCGTGTCCGGTGGCAAACAAATGTCGACACAAAACTCTGGACAGCTACCGCCACCTATGAGCGCCGGCGGCAACCAGACAACCGGTTTGCCAGCGTCGCTCATAGATGGCGGCAACCTTTCCAGCCTTTCCAATCTGGTTTTCACCAGAGTGGATAGACTGAATTTCTCTAGGCGTCATCCTAGATGTCGTCCTCGAGGTCGTCCTACAAGTCGTCCTTGAGGTCTTCCTTGAGGCTGTTCGAGAGGTTGTCCCCGAGGTCGTCCTAGAAGTCATCCTTGAGGTTGTCCTAGAAGCTGTCCTTGAGGTCGTCCTCGAGGTCGTCCTAGACGTCGTCCTCAGGTCGTCCTAGATGTCGTCCCTGAGGTCGTCCTAGACGTCGTCCTCTAGGCGTCGTCCTTGAGGTCGTCCCATCATAGTACAGCTTCGCTGGTCTTCCTTCTTCACCAGAGTGGAAAGGCTAACAGTTTTTTTTTCGTCTTGGTGACTGTTCAATTGAACTAATAGGTCTACGATGCTGTTTTAAGAAGAAAGCCCACGCCTGAATCTCGTCCTCTCGTGTGGTAATAGGAGATTCATTTTCAAGCCGCCACCAAGTGAGGCGATGATGTATCATTCTTTTCATGAGCTTCATAACACAAGAAGTAAGTGAAATCGGTTGGTACGATGACGGCTCGTCGCGTGGTTTGCCTGGCTTGTGGACTAGAACAATACGAGCTGCTTTTCAATCTTCTGGTATATCAGATGTTTCCCTGTTTCCCGTATATAGTACAAAAGCTTCAGAAGGTCTTAAAGACGTCCATTGGGTATGTTTTGCAGCTTTCGGTTTGCTATTCCACCCGGTCCAGGAGTGGTTCTTCTTTCGCTTTCTTTCAAAGACGATATTGGTTGTTCAATGCTGAGTCACCCCTCCCATCCCTGCCTCTACCTTTTTCCTAACCCGGGGTGGCTGACTACAGCCACCGAACTTATAGGGGGTGCACAGGGGTGATCTCGTTGTCCCATATGGAACACCCCAAAACAACAATTCAACGCTCAGCCCACAGACGTCGAACCGACGATACCAACTTTTAAGAGCGACTTGATAGTCGACCGATACAACTTATTAAAATAGGTAATGTACGCATTAAAGGATACAGTAAGACAATCAAGGTTTTTTTGGCCCTGCTGCAAAACCTCAGTGTTTTTGGAACGCAGCTCTTAGGCGCCCGTTTCCGGCTTGAGCGGTGTCGCCGTCGGCGTAACCGCGCGTTGCATGCAACTCGCATGCAACTCGCATGCAAAGCTTGGATGCAACACGTTGCATGCATGCAAGCGGCGTAACCGCGCGTGGCATTATGGGTAGTTTCCCATAATGACGTCACGAGGGTTACTCTCACGAGGGTCACGAGAGTTACCCTCACGAGGATCACGAGGGTTACCCTCATGAGGGTTGCGAGGGTTAGTTACCCTCAAAAGGGTTACCCTCATGAGGGTCACGAGGGTTACTCTCACGAGGGTCACGAGGGTTACCCTCACGAGGGTTATGAGAGTTACCCTCACGTAACCCCCCTGAGGTCACGTGACCCCTCCACAAGGTCACGTGACCTCAGGGAGTCACCTGTACCTCAGTACCCTTCCATGCTCTCCTCAAGAGCTGAGCTCTAACCCGGTGTTACAGGGAGTTGTAAACGGCTTTTTTTTTTTAGTCTGTGATACTGGCATTAGCTACCTAGTACGTTATATCCAACAGCTATCAATCCGCTCGTAAAGGTTTGTATCGCCAGCTCAACATCAGTGGGCTGAACGATCAAATGTAGTTTTGGGGCGTTACATATGGGACAAGGGGTGTACTCCTGTACACCCGTTATTTCTAAGAGTGTATCTGGCAGGCTATATACGGGCAGCCCTGGAGTGGACAGCGAGAGCAGCTGTGAACTGAACCATCGACCCCACTGGCTCCCTACTACGGGCTTCGCCCCAAGTGGGCTTGGGAACGTACTACCGGCTATGCAGTGGGATAACCCCTTTCGCTTCTTCATGAAGCCCGTTGCACTTCTTTGTGCTGGAATTACGGCGTCATCATCTGGGTGTGCTGACGGCAGTGTTGCCAACCTCCGCGGTCGTTTCTTCCCCAAATATTATCGGAAAGTCCCTATATTTCCCTAGATTTTCAGAAAATGTGCTAATTTGCATCAATATTGAGATTATCGTTATGGTGTAGCTTAAGTATAGATTCGTGTAGTTGGGAGGCCATTCAAAGGTTACATTTGCTTCGTGAAAACCTTTTTACATAATTAAACTTTGTTACTTTAGCCTTGTGTAGCCCCCTTCCAAAATCGCTGTTGTTACCACTGGAGATCATCTCTGGCCCCGACAATATACAAAGAAGACTTTTTCCCTCTGCACTCGGCCGGTACGAGGAGGAAAAGGGGAAGAAACGTGTTTCTAAAGCCCTCTGAAATCCATTAAAAAACAATCCCTAGATTTTAACAAAATTCCCCTTTGCCCCTAAACGATGACGTAAATCCTTAGATCCAGAAAAAATACCTAAGATTGGCAGCTTTGGCTGACGGCGGCGTGTGTGCATCAACGATATATCACTGTTGTACCGATGCGCTTCTCGACTCTTTTTGTTCCCAAAACGTCATCCGAATGGAACCGCCTTCCCGCATCTTTAGTGTCCATATCATCAGTCGATTCGTTCAGAATTACGATAACCAATCATTTTTGTTAATCACCTCAGCGTCCATGTTTTACTGCAGTTTTGTACTTGACTTTATTATATTCTATATTGTGTTGTTGTTTTTGCCCCTCCCCTCTGTAATGCCTTCGAAGCCTGAGCCTAAGGAGCACGGATTTCGGCCAGGCATTGGCCAATGGCTGGTGATGGTCTTTTGGCCAATGGCCAAAGAATAGCCATTCATCGGCCAATGTTTGGCCGATGGCTGATGGCCATCGGTCAGAGAAAGGCCAGTCATCGGCCAATGGCTGCCGATGGTCTTTTGGCCAATGGCCAAAAAGTAGCCATTCATCTGCTAATGTTTGGCCGATGGCTCATGGCCATTGGTCAGAGAAAGGTTAGTCATCGGCCAATGGCTGGCGATGGTCGTTTGGCCAATGGCCAAAGAGTAGCCATTCATCGGCCAATGTTTGACCGATGGCTGATGGCCATTGGTCAGAGAAAGGCCAGTCATCGGTCAATGGCTGGCGATGGTCGTTTGGCCTATGGCCAAAGAGTAGCCATTCATCGGCCAATGTTTGACCGATGGCTGATGCCCATTGGTGTGAGAAACGCCATTCATCGGCCAATGGCTGGCGATTGTCATTGGCCAATGATTGGCCAAATCTGTGCTGCTTGGGAGCGTATTGAAATGAATGAAATAAGTGAGAGGGCAGCGGGGACATCTTGGACCAAGGGCTTCATGTTTAATAATACAATAGAGTTCTCCCTCTTCATCTGTCTCGACGTTGAAGGCAGCGTCTAGTGGAATCGAGCCAGTTATCTTGACTATCTGGTTTTCGATCAAACAAAATTGATCTGCAAATCGTTCTGCAGCTTCCTTTAGACACGCGTGCCCAGACGAAACGCCATCGACGCGCGTCATAAGTGTACATTTCCTTCGCCCATAAAAAAAAACATTGAGGATTCGCCAAATTTTGGTTCCAGGATTGTTTTGCATCAGCTGATGCACAGTTGTTGTCGTCCCAGCGCTTGCGCTTTTGTTTTTCTTATCATATCGTGTTGTTGCCGCGTTGATTTCGCTAAAATACGATTTTCTTTTCACTTCTGGGATAGTTTCTTTGGGGGTTTTCGTTGGGCCTGTCTTAGCGCTGCACTCTCGGAAAAAAAGGTGTATTCTTACACCCTTTGTCCCATATAATACACCCCAAAGTTTCAGTTGGACGTACAGCGCTGACGCACCACTCGTGTCCAATCTTCGCTCCATCTCACTCTGATGACGTCAGCATTCTCAGTGGCGTTGATTCATCTAGGCGCTGGTTGACATACAGGTCGCCCTCTTTCAGGTGCTGAACCGCACCATGGACCCGCGAACGTACGAGACTGCGCAGCCTCTGATAGCGTCGCTGCCCCAGGTGCCCCTGCTGCCACAGCAAATCCTCCCGTCGCGCTCGTCCCGCAAGGACTGCATTCGCCTCCGGGGCCTGCCGTACGAGGCCCAGGTCGAGACCATCCTTGAGTTCCTCGGCGAGCACTCGCAGGCCATCGTCTACCAGGGCGTGCACATGGTCTACAACGCACAGGTCGGCCCCTTGGCTGCTATACTTGAAGCCCTTGCCATTCCCCTGAAGCAATGCTGCCAACCTTAAATATTTACCCCTAGATCTAGGGATTTCTGTCGTCATATAGGGACAAAGAGAAATTTGTTCAAATATATGGATAGTTTTTTAATGAGTTTCAGAGCGCTTTAGAGACACGTTCCTTCCCTTTTCCTCCTCGTGGCGGCCGAGTGCAGCGGGAAAAAGGCTTCTTTGTAGTTGTCGGGGCCAGAGATAATTTCCAGTAGTAACAGCTGCGATTTGTTTTTTTTTTTTTTTTTTTTTTTTGGGGGGGGGGGGGCACACAAGGCCAGAGTAACAAAGTTTAATTATTTAAAAACGGTTTTCACGAAGCAAATCTAACCTTTAAAGGGATACTACAACGAAATTTCGGCGCTCATTTTTCGGTCTTTATGTGTTCAAAGGAGCAGTATCACATTGAACATACCAATATCTTGTTAAAAAAGTCTCGAAAAGGAATTTTAAAACGAATTAAACGATTAGCAAAGAGCACCTGGTGGATGTCGCTAACGCCTCGCTTGTAATGCCCGTCTAGGAACCTTGACAGCCAGTGACGGTGAGTGTCTCGCCTCCGGCCATGACGAGAGAAGAGGGGAAGGAGGAACTCCCCTCTTCCCGAGAATGCCTTTTGTGTGTCGCAGAAGTCGCTATTGTCCCTCTACAAGAGTATAGAAGATTAACCCGTCACTCAAAATTCATACAAAAGCAGCCGCTTCGGTGGCTGGAACGACTAGGCCATCCTCTCAACGTCAGCCTCGCCGTAGCTTTGCTCGTCCCGAGACGATCTACGTCACGATTGCGTTGGATGTCACGTGGTCTCCGCTGGGCCTTCTCCGAACGCTTGCCAGAGTGGGCAGTTTATTGCGAAAAATACAGCCACCAGGCTCATAATACAAACGTGCGATTGTCATTTACGGATATTGTGGATCATATTCAACATATTTTTAAACACGACGGGGATATTTCAAATTACGTTGAAGTATCCCTTTAAATCGCTACCCAACTACAGGTATCTCTACTCCAGAACGATAATCTAAATACTGACGCAAATTAACACATTTTCTGAAAATCTAGAGACATCTAGGGAATTCTGCGATAAACTTTGGGGAAGAAACGACCGCGGAGGTTGGCAACACTGCCCTGTAGACTGGCGCCCTTGGTGACGTTTCTACGTCTCACGTTAGATTTCGATGCAGGGATGTAGTCTACAAGGATGTTTCTCATCATCCTTGCGAGTTTAATGGTGCCCTTATGAGGTTACGAGTCTGTGACCAAAAAAAAAACTAAACTGAAATGGTTTTAGGGCTTTGACCTCCTGCCTTGCGTCGCAGTGCGCCTTTGTCCTTGACGAGGCCAATCAACTTCCGGTCGTCCTGTGTGCAGGGACAGCCATCCGGCGAGGCCTTCATCCAGATGGACTCGGAGGACTCTGCCTTCTTGGCAGCCCTTCAGCGTCACCATCGTTATATCATGGGAAAGAAGCCTCGCTACATTGAGGTGTTTCAGTGCTCCATCGACGACATGAACCTGGTGCTAACCGGTGGCATCCCTGTCCAGAGGCCCCTCCTGTCGCCAGGTGAACCCTTGCTGCCTCTGTTAAACGATGAACGAGATGGGCACAGAAAATTTGGGGCCCTTGGAACACAGTTTTACGTTTCCCGTTGTGTCCGATAAAAAGGCGGTCGCGTTGCCTAAGCGGCTATCGAAAAAAACAAAACGGGCTAACCACGGCAGGATTACGCAATCATCGAATGAAATGTTTCAGTGAACAGGAGAATCACTATCGCTCGGTATGCATAACAGAGTGCGAGCAGTGCACGGACGTTAAAAGAAAGAAAAAAAAAAAAAAAAAAAAAGACGTTTACAATTCCCTGTAACACCGAAGTAGAGTGCAGCTCTTGAGGAGGAGGAGGGAAGGGTACTGAGGTGTGAAGGTGGAAAGTCCCTCACTACTAATACCCCTGTTACACGGGCAAACTTAACTGCAGTTACGCTGAGGCCACCGTCAGCGCACAATACTTACCGACAACATTCTGCGGCTATGCAGTCAAAGCTATGGGCGAACGTGCGCTTGAGCATCTTGAGCATCTATCGAAGCAGTGCACGCGCGCTCTTCACGTGTTATGGAATAGCTGTCCGAGAGTATACTGCGACACTGTGGTGCCGTGAAACAGCAGTTAAGCTGAGTTAACCGCGGTTAAGTGTGCCCGTGTAACAGGGGTATAACATGGGTGTGGATCGACGTGTGCTTAACGCAAGTCGCAGAAAATGCACATCTTTGGTGAGAGCATCGCGTGTAAGTTTGGCGGGAATTCAGCGGGGCAATTTTTTCCCCTAACTTTAGCGGGGAATTTTTTCCACTAGATTTAGCGGGGAAATTTTTCCCGCTAAATCTAGTGGAAAACATTTTTCCGCTAAATTTAGCGGGGAAATGTTTTTCGCTAAATTTAGCGGAAAAATTTTTTCCGCTAAATTTAGCGGGCAAATGTTTCCCACTAAATTTTGCGGCGAATTTTTTTCTGCTAGATTTAGCGAGAAAACGTTTTCCCTAAATTTAGCGGGGAATTTAGCGTCATCGTCATCGTCATCGTAATGACGTCATTCTCATCGTCATCGTCATCGCGCGGTTACGGCGACGGCGACGCCGCTCAAGCCGGAAACGGGCGCCTAAGAGCTGCGCTCTAAAACTAGAATTTAATATTTTCAATTATTTTGAGACTGGCCAAAGTAATTGAAAATTATTCAATGCTCCGGGTCCCCAACGCAGAAAGGCAATAAAAAACACTTTCAGCCTTTCCACTCTGGTGAGAGAGAGAGAGAGAACATCTTTATTGAAAAGAATATTGCCCCATGTCCAAGGAAGACCAGCGGAGCTGTACAATGGAAAGTAATGGCCGGCCGCAAGTCGACAAGCCAATCTGTGACTGCCTGGAGCTGAGCTGGTTGGTATGACATGATTCTGAAGGTTTCCAGCTGAACGTAAGGAAAAAACAAGGAGTAGAGAAAAAGAGACACACACTGCTGGACTATCAACCATTTACTGAAATTCTTCTTTTTCTTTTTCGTCCACCTTCATGAATAATACTATTTACTGAAATTTTTCTTTTTTTTCCTTTTCATCTACCCGCATGAATTATACTATTGAGTTCCAGGGGTAACTTCTTTTTCTTCAGGTTTGATATTTGGTGGCTAGCGCTCACGTGTTCCCGCCTTTGTTTCTCACTTGGGGCGCTCCCAGAAGATACAGTTTTTCTTTCGGAAAAAGCGTAATGGAGGCGGCACTCACGCAGTCATCTCCGTGCGCCTCAATAGCCAGAGATTCCAGGATTTCCCTTGCAAGCTAGTTTCTGTGTTGTCCCGACGATGGTAATGTTTTCGAAATCAGGAGCACATTGGCATACTCGACAATGCGCCGGAAGATGACCAGCTGACATTAGTGCGCCAACGGAAGCTGCATGCTCCCTGGCGCGGTTACGTTCAGCTGGAAACCTTCAGAATCGACATAGCCAGAGTGGAAAGGCTGCCGCCATCTGTGAGCGACGGCGGCAACCCGATACGTGGCTTGCCGCCGTCGCTCATAGATGGCGGTAGGTGTCCAGAGTTCGGTGCCTTCATTTTCTTTGCGGGTGACACGATCCTGCGAAAACTAGCCCTTAACAGCTTCGCTGTAAAAAAAAATGCAACGCAGAATTCTGAGTAGGTTGCACGTTCTTTCCGATCGAGATACTGGAGTTGACAGAGCTTCTTCCCACGAAGCCAAAAGTGGGAGGATGTGTCTTGAACGGCCGTGCCCGCGTCGCTGCAGGAGGCGCCATGCTGCACCCGTACGGGGCCTACCCGTACGTGCAGCCTCCGGCCCCGGTGCTCCCGGCGACCACGATGACAACGCTGGCACCGCGGGTGTCCACCTACTATCCGCCCATCTTCTACTGGTCCTACCCGAGTCCACCGGTGTCCCCCACCACGTACTACCCTCACACGGCGGGCCCCACCATGGTAATTTTGCGCGGGCTGCCCTATAGCTCGACGGCCCAGGACATTCTAACCTTCTTCCAGGGCTTTCCAGAGGTCAGGGCTCTTTCTTTCTTTATTTCTCTTGCATGGTTGCTGGATGGGGGTCGCCGGGTGGCTTCTCAGAGCCGTACCCCAAGCAGCAAGGAGTTTGGCCAAGCAATGGCCAATGGCTGGCGATGGTCTTTTGGCCAATGGCCAAAGATTGGTCGGCCAATGGTTGACCGATAGCTGATGGCCAGTAACCATTGGCCAATGGCCAGAGAAAGGCCAGTCATCGGCCAATCTCTGGCCACTGTCTGGCCACTGGCCAAAGGACCATTGCCAGCCATTGGCCAATGATTGGCCAATGGCTGGCGATGGTCTTTTGGCCAGTGGCCAAAGAGTTGCCATTCATTGGCCAATGCTTGGCCAATGGCTGATGGCCAATGGCCACTGGCCAGAGAAAGGCCAGTCATCGGCCAATCTCTGGCCACTGGCCAAAGGACGATTGCCAGCCACTGGCCAATGATTGGCCAATGGCTGATGGTCAGTGGCCAATTACCAATGACCAGAGAAAGGCCAGTCATCGGCCAATGGCTGGCCACTGTCTGGCCACTGGCCAAAGGACCATTGCCAGCCACTGGTCAATGATTGGCCAATGGTTGATGGTCAATGACCAATGGCCAGAGAAAGGCCACTCATCTGCCAATCTCTGACCACTGTCTGGCCACTGGCCAAAGGACCATTGCCGGCCATCGGCCAATGATTGGCCAACTATGTGCTGCTTGGACGTGCGCTTCGTCGTTCCCTCTCGTCCCGAATTTGTCCATGTACTGACGATTGCATTGCCCAAATGTCCTACCGTAAGCCTGCTTTCCTGCAGAGATGTAACGATAGGACTTCCTGATCCTGGGACCTAAATAACGTAGACTCGAGCCCAGAAGGCCGCTGTTGCATTGAGCTTGGTGCTCGACGTGGCGGCCGCACCACATACTTTACTAGGGGGAAAACAGGACACTTTCCTCATTTGCATTAGACAGAACGACGGCCGGGCCATAAACCTACACCCCTGGTGGAGTGGTTTATATGGCGACGCCTCTCTCCCCCAGCCCTTTCCTCTCGCTACCAGAGCACGTGACCAGGCGACGCGTAGGATTGCGGATGCGAAGACGGTACCGCTGCCGGCCGTCACGTGTGTTTCCCTCAGATGTCCGTTGTCGACTTTTTCTATGTATTCCGAGGGAGTGCCCTGTATTCCCATAGTAAAGTATTTGGCCTTGCACCTTGAACTGAACACGTCATCGGAGTCACATCATTCGCCAGCAGTGCTGCCAACCTTATGGATTTTTCCCTAGATCTAGGGATTTCCGTCATCGTTTAGGGGCAAAGGAAAATTCGTTCAAATCTAGGGATTGACTTTTAATGGGTTTTAGAGGCACGTTCTTTCCCTTTTTCCTCCTCGTGCCTGCCGAGTGCAGCGGGGAAAAGGCTTCTTTGTATGTTGTCGGGGCCAGAGATAATCTCCAGTGGTAAAAACAGCGATTTGGGGGGGGGGGGGGGGAGGCACACAAGGCCAAAGTAAGAAAGTTTAATTACGTAAAAAGGTTCTAACGAAGCAAATTTATCCTTTAAACAGCCACCCAACTAGAGGAATCTATTCTTAAGCTAGTCCATGACGATAATCTGAATATTAACGCAAATTAACACATTATCTGAAAATCTAGGGAAATCTAGGGAACGTTTTGATAAAATTCGGGGAAGAAACGGTTGAGGAGTTTGGCAGCACTGGTTCATGGTCCAAAGTTACGGTGAAACGTTGCACACTACACAATGATTTCTGAAACCAGTTGTGGCCACGGTAGAGTCGGCCAGCGTCAAGTTGCAACTAGAGAAGCCACCTGGTGAACCCTTGGCTGTATGGATGTTCGTGCATTGGTTAACGCATTTGGCTGGTGTTGGTTAGCGACCACCTGTTTCGTTTCTGTTTTTCCTTACTAATCATGGCTGCCCTAACACTGTGGGTTTTTGCTTCTGGCGGGCTGGCTATAGCCTGGCGTCGTTGACCGCACCCTGTTGGAAGGGGGAGGCACCAGGTTCTCACAGTTTCTAGCCAATTAATAAAAAAATAATTACTCGTTTTCAAAGAAAGACCATGTCCGCCCAACTACACTGAGTATAGTTTCCGCGTGCGTCTCAAACGCGCCAAGTAACTAGGGGTGTCACGAACCGGACGAGGTTCGAGTTCGACCAGGTTCGACTTTTTCGAACTTCTTGTGAGAAGTTCGACAAAGGTTCGACTCAGTTCGACTGCTATGCGCATGCACGACAGACTGGCCAGTTGGCATCGGATTGGATGGTGATGGCTAAGGGAGGAATTAAGGGCAGCACTGATTGGTTATTTCAGTTAATACAGTACAAAAAAAAATAAGTTATTAACTTCTTCAGTGATTAGAACTAGTTTCTTTTAATTGCAACTCTTCATAAAACTAGAAGTACCCCTTTGCATAAAAAAAAAAATTCTCCAAACCTAGACATGCTTGAATCAAGGTCTGGCCACACTGTCCACAAAAGTGAACCGGTCGAATTTGGTTTAAAAGTTTGAAGGTTCGCCGAGCCGGTTCGAACTAGTCGAACCCCGAAAGTTCGACCTAAAAATCTGGTTCGATAAAAGTTCGCGATACCCCTACAAGTAACTGGTCAACATCTGAATCCTTGCTTCCATGGCGCTCACTTTGCCATGAGAGCATGAGGGGTTTTCCAGCGAAAGTCAAACAGCTTTATGACTATAATAAAAAAAAAAATCTATCCCGTTTCTGCAACTCACGAACCTTGGTGCCTTCCCGCATTCAGCGGGAACATGTTGCATAATAAGCATGGACTTGCGGCTGCTTAATCCTGCTGAGAAGGCCAAGCATCTGTTGAATGAGGCATAAAAGTGCTGACTAAGTCTGCCTCTTTCGTTGATACAAAAGCAAATCAGAAAATAGGCGGCTGCAGCTCGTGTTGGAAACCAGAGAGGAGACAAAGCGTCATATACAAGCATAATTGAGCCGCTGTCATATTTTGAGGCGAAAGCCTTACTTGTCCCATTGCGCGAAAAAGCGGCGCCGTTGTGCCTGAAAGATTGCAATAAAAATACGTCATCAAGCACGTGCAGCTCAATCGTATGCTCAAGGACGACGCCGTCCTTGACATCGTCCTTGAGGTCGTCCTGGAGGTCGTCTTAGACGTCTTCCTCTAGGCGTCGTCCTTGAGGGCGTCCTAGAGGTTGTCCTAGACGTCTTACTCTAGGCGTCGTTCTCGACGTCGTCCTCGACGTCGCCCTAAAGGTTGTCCTAGACACCGTTCTTAGCGTCGATCTCTAGGACGTCGTACTAAACTTTAATAAGTGTAGACACGTTAGCCGAAAACATTTCTCCCGCGGGACTATAATGCTGTCGGCTTCCTACAAGTAAGCAGTCTTAAAGGAACACTAACACCCCCAAAATTTGTTTTGATTTTTGTTTTGCCAGATGATTTATTATGCTGTCAGAAGACTATACCCAATCAATATTTTGATACGGCGTCACGTATGTTATTAATAAAGTAAAAAAAAAAAAACAAAAAAAAAAACGGAACTGCTCGAAACCGAAACCGAAAATGGACTGAGGAGGAAGAAGAAATATAGAGGAGGAGAGAGGTGGCGGAAGTCACGTGGCTGTGTCACCTTTTCCCCCCAAACAGCGCATTTGCAGCTTTTTTAGAAGCCACAAAAAAAATTGGTATCATATTTCTTTTCTATTTTTAATAACGTGTGCCTGCCTTTGATGACCTATACGGCTTTTGATTAGTTTTTGGTGGTTGTGTCCAAACCATAGAAAACAGCACGTGGCCACGGAGAAGAGGGTGAACGCGACTCAAACCGGCCAATTTCTCGATCGGCGGTATTCGGTCGGAAAAAAAAAAAAAAAAAAACGATTTTTGAGCCGCAAATCTTTTTTTCTTTTTTTTTCTTTTTTTTTTTTTGGGGGGGGGGGGGGTAGGTAAGTTCTCATATGTAGTGTACAAAAAAAAAACGTTGGCGAGAATAAATACCCTGCCAGTGTCCCTTCAAACCAATTGAAGACCCGGCGAACCTTAAAATGACTATAACGATGACCAGTGGGGTGAGCTAGAGTCACTGTTTAGTTCTTGAGAGTACCGACATTCCCATGCTCCTCGCCGTGGCGTTCAAATTTATGCATATCCGTGCCGCCATTTTGGAAACCTTGCATAGTACACTCTACAATAACTGTGCGGATAGCGTGCCGTTTGTGTTGTCGACAGGTCTTTCAGGTAAGTGTGTGGCGCTGTAGAGAACCACCTGAAGTCATTTACGATATCATTACGTGAGTGCATTCTAGCCGCACTCATGTAATAATTACATCGCCAGGCGTACCGCACAATGGAGCACAGATAGAGGTTGATAACTACAAGTGTTTTGTTGTTGAGTGTTTCCATGTCAGTTTATACAATGATACACTCTAAAAACAAAAAGGGTATCACCTTACGCCCTTTTGTCCCATATAATACACCCCCAAAACTTCAGTTCGACGTAGTCCAACTGAACTGTTGGACTATAGTCCAACAGACGGCCCCAAATTTTACGAGGGGCTTGCTAACGGTGCGATATAACTTATTCAATAGCTAAAGTACGTATCAAAGACCACAGAAGGAAAACACTGAGGTTTTGCAGTGGGACCAAGAAAACCCCGATTATTTTCTTTGTAGTCAGGAACACGTATATTAGCTATTTGAATAAGTTGTACCAGACGGCTATTGGAGAGGAGGAGCGACCGTGAAGCCCCAAGCGGTTAACTTTAGAACTACACGGATGGGGACAACTAGAGCCACTGTTCGAGGCGGGGCTTAGGCCGCACGTCCGGGAGCTTCCTGGCTCGTGACGACGACCATTCCCCGAAGTGAAGAACCCAGGGGTCCAGTGGAGGTGGGAGAATTGGTAACGTAACGAACGGTTTAATTACATGGTAGCGATACAGTCGTCAAATCCGAGAGAACCAATGGAGCTCTCACGCCCCGCCTTATATAGGGGTCCGTTTTCTCCCTCTCTCTCCGCCAGGGCAGCAGGTGCGACAGCCACGTGCCTTGCAGCTGGGTCCGCCGCGTCGCAGTCAGAAATGAGTCATAGCCAAGGTTCTCCGCAGTTAGGCCAGGCCTCTCTCCCCTTCCGGAGCGCACGAACCCACACGCACACACACACACGTCCCGTTGACGTCACGGACGCGTTGAGACACGTTTTGGGCAGCCTTCGACAGGTGGGCGTCAGTCCTGAACACGGTCGGGACTCGTTTTGGGACTAGTTTCCGTAGCGTTGAAACTCGGAAGAAGGTTGCCGAAGGTTCCATTCTTAACACCACTAAATGAGCTGCGCTTAGAGTATCGGCACTCCGTTCCCCGACATTGTTGTGGGCGTCGCCATATTGGGGCTTGTGCAGAGAAGACGCAACTGCAGATCGTCATGATTCAAAAGTGTGACTTCCTCAGCATTCGAATCGGTGTTAGGAAGCTCATGTAATATTGCTTTTCTCTGTCGCGGACTGTTTAAACATTTGTGGAGGACGGAAAAGCGTTTCCTGTGATTTCAGATAAAGCTTCAGATAACTGGCAACCATGATTTTAAGCCACAATATGGCCAAGTGTCGTTACTCTGAAGCGTAGCTTATTTAGTGACACTAGGGACAACAAATACAATGATTCAGCGTTCGGCCGACATAACCGAACGCGGCGTCAGCGTTCGGCTGGAGTTCGTGTTCTCCGGTGAGGGGGAGGAGGGGCTCTTTTGTTTCCACTCCGGCCTCCATGAACAATGCAGCATCCACGGTCCCAGCTCCGCACAAAAGCCGAAGTGGGTCAAGCTCGTATTCTCTGAGGATAGATCCGGCACTTAACGTCGCTTCGTCGTTTGTTCGTATTTTTTTTACATTAAACTGTGCCCCACGCTCTATTGTAGAAGATGATATGAGCATGCCCATAAGGCCTGTGGGCATGTGCGCAGGCCTTGTGTTGAGTAAACACCGAGGGTGGGGACAACAAAGGGGTCAGAGCACCCCCTATAGTTCGATCTCCGGCCCAATCAAGCCTCTCGTGAAAATTAGTACCGTCTGTTCGACTATAGTGCGCGATACGCCCAACTGAATTTATGGGGTGTCTTATATGAGACAAAGGCTGTGTTAGAATACACCCTTTTTGTTAGAGTGTAGTCCGAGTCATATTCTGTATATTTCTGTAAAATATATTCTCTATGAAAGGCATGTCCTTGGGAAAAGCACTCGGCTACGCACACTAACTCGTCTTTACAAAGAAACCGGAGCGCCCCTAGCGGCACGCCACCGGCGCCGCGCATGCGTGATGGGGTATGGGCAAGTATATGGCGCCGCGTACCGCTTCAACAAACCATTGGAATGTGATAATGTCGGCGTCGGTGTGAGTCTCCGTGCTCGTTTATAGCAAAGCTGTATATGGGTCGTAGATAACACTTTCAGCGATTAAAGCGAAGAGTGCATATATCACGCATACAACATACAGCACAGCATTCGTTTCAATAAAGTACAAGCACAAAACAAGCATCCGAACCAGATCATTGATGATAAGGCGCTCCTGATAACAATGCGAAGCGCGTAGCGCTCGCCGCGTACGTTTCCTAACAATAGTGGGTTTTTGTATTATTGCGTATACAAGCAAACGCAAGCGCTGTGCGTTTGCGTTAGCGTTGCGTTCTCCACGATGTGCGCCTGCGGGAAGTCGCCATGCGCCAATCCAAAGCCGCAGTTTGGGCTCCGCGCACGCGCAGCGTGGAGAACGGAACGCTAACGCAAACACACAGGGCTTGCGTTCGCTCGTATACTCAATACTAAAACTCACTCATGTCTTCTACCCCGTGTCCCAAATAGCGGTCAGGCTCTTTAAATCGACCTCAAAAATCAGTTTCTTAACCTATCGCGTTCCGGTTTTGTACATCGTTGCCCGCAGGTGGTGCATTTTTTCTATAAAATTTGCAAAGATAGAACTTACCTGAGTTAAAAGTAAAAAAAAAGAAAAGGCTTAACTCCTATGGAAACGCAGCGAAGCCACCGGTCTTCAAACCATAGGGCGCCGTATGGTTTGAAGACCGGTGGCTTCGCTGCGTTCCCATAGGAGTTAAGCCTTTTTCTTTCTTTTTAAACTTTTTCCTCTGGTAAGTCCGCTCTTTGCGATTTTTTTTTAAAAATTGCACCACCTGTGGCCAACGCTGTACACAATCGGAACGCGATAGGTTAAGAAACCGATTTTTGCTGTCGATTTAATGAGCCTGGCCGCTATTTGGGACACGCAGTACTTTTCTGGCCTGAGCGAAATTTACAAAGGCGCGATACACCGCAACAGTTCGTGCAATGAATGTGACGCGCGGCGATTCATTCCGCGTAAACGCCGCAGAATGAACGCGAAACCATGTTTCACACGATGAGATTCTGCTCGTTAATTTCAGTCGCAACGTCACTCGGGCTGCAAAAGCGTGGACGGGAACCCGCGATGCTCGACGTCGATACTAAAAATCGCAAGCAGAATCGAACCAATGGAATTAGGCATAACAAGTCGGTGCTAGCCACTGGTTACAATGATCAGCATTTGCTTGTGTCTACTGCTTACAACTATCCTCCTTGCCCCAAGCAACCATCAAACGTAAAAGTCTTTTGAGGCCTGCGTTTACTCTTTATCGCAACGTTTGGTCTTCTGGCCTCTGTCGTTGGAACGAGCAGACGATAGAGTTTGAAAGAGCAGACGACAGTTTGAACGATCAGACGGCCGTTTGAACGTTAAAGGACATATGCAAAGGAAAAAAAAAATTAAACAGGCTAGATGGAAAAAGAATAATATAAAACGAATTTACAACGAAGAAAAACATTTAGAGCTATATTTATGGCGCAAAACGAATTTGTATTTGGCGCCGCGGGAGCCGCCGCTGCTCACGTAATAGGCCTGCTGCGCCGCCGCGCTGCGTCGCCGCCGCCGCACACTGAGCGTTGTGCGGCCGCCGCTGCCGCACATGTTCGTCTGCTTCGGGGCGCCGCCGCAGTCATCTGACCGGCACACAGGTCTATCACGTCTGCTTGCGCTTTTTCAGGAGTTTCCTTTGGGCTCTAAAAGTTACTTATTAATCTTAGTGTTATGTTATACTTCAAACACAGATGAATAAGTTACTTTTAGAGGCCATAGGAAGCTTCCTAAAGAGCGCAAGCACCACGTGACAGATATGGACCAGTCACGTGACAAATAGAGACCACTTTTCCGCGGCACCCGCGGGCGCCAACTACAAATTCGCATCGCGCCGTAAATATAGCTCTAACAATTTTTCTTTTTCGTTGTAAACTCGTTTTAGGACTTCCTTTTCCCAACCAGGATGTTAAAAAAATATTTTTTTTCCTTTGCATGTGTCCTTTAAGGCGCACTGAACGTGGTCCGCAGGTGGTCCGGACAGCTTGACGTTTTTCCCGCATTTATGTTGGAAGAAAACAAATACATCCGACGATCCCAAGTATCCGTGAATTCGACCCAAAAAGTTTTCCCGCGCAAGCAAACGTAGTCCGACGATGTTTGGTTTTCCCTTTCCACGGCCCCTAGCCACGTTCTCGGACGAACCGAGTAGGCAGAAAACAGATAGAAACTGACCTTCACACATTTCCCGTCTGTTTTCGGTAGAGCCCAACGTTACTAGAACCACTCAGATGGAAAACTGCCATAGAGCCTGCTCTGAAAAAGTGGCGCCGATCCTTATCCCAGTACCGAGCTAATGGCGATCGCAACGCCGCCATTTCTCCCGCAGCGGCCACTCCGTGAACTGCACAGCTGCACTCACTGGATCCGTCTAGTTACGGAAGGGCCGGTGGCGCCATCTCGCAGGGCCATTTTGCAGTAGCCATATAAAGCAATTTTCATGTTTCAACTCGCCGCTAAAGCGTGGCGCTGTTATCGTATTTAGCTTAGGGTGCCTCCATCTGCCGGCCGCTCCGTTGACAGGGTGGAGACACCGCTCTCGCCGGCGCCATGTTGTGGCTATCCTCCGGCTTGGCGGCACTGAACACTGTGTGTCCGCTGAGCGTTTTTGCGCAGAAAAATGAGCCGCGACTTGTTAAAACTACGCGCATTGTGCCCTGAGTGTTGGCCCCAAATAATCACACTTTCATTGACGTTCCTTCAGCAAAAGAAAGTTAAGTTACAAGCATACAGCTCGTGCGTCGCGGATCTGAAATGCAAAGCGATTGCCTTCTCATTCGTCAATATTCTGTTTTCAAGCGGTGCCGGAAATTTCACCACGGGTCCTAAAGGCGACTCCACTCCTTCTTAACACTCAAATTTATCCGAGTGCCTATTTTAATTTTATGAAGTATTTTAGATGCTTCATTCAAGTCGTAACAAGGTATGTAGTATCTTTGCAGGCATTATGTCAAACATCATATAAGCGTGCAAACAACAATATCAGATTAAATCAAGTGCAGAGACGCAGAAGAGTCAAATCAGTGCCATAACAGTGGGAACAATTTTAATTTATAAAATAACAGAAATCTGTTGATAGTACACTCCAATGCTCACCAAGCACAAAGCGCTTTTTCACACAAAATATTTTAATCTCCATGGAGATTTGCACTGGCAACAGCTTTGCTACCATAAGACTCACTTGTCGCTTCCGGAGCGTTTATCCACCGCACATAAATGCGAAGCCGCATCGGCTTCGCATTTAAGTGCGAAGCCAATTTCCTTTCTTGGATGACCCCTTGCACAGTGGAACACAGCACCCAGGCATGCCTTGCTGAACACAGCCCTCGGTCTTTCACTCCGAGTGCATCACACACGGCTGCTGCTGCTGCCGCCGATACAAAGAATAGCCACAATATGGCGCCGCCGCGGCGCGAGCCTGGTCAAAGGGTGTCTCCCCCTGTCAGCGGAAGCGGCCGGCAGATAGAGGCACCCTAATTTAGCTCGGTCTCGGTGGACGCCAACGGCCCAGGTTTCAAGAGCGAGTTTCCCAACGGAGTGTTTTAGTAACGTTGGTACAGCCCCAGTCGCGGCGTTTTGACGAAAAGGCAGGTTCTCGTCTGGTTTCTTCCAAAGCAACGGAGGGTTGCCCGTCCTGCATGGCAACACCCGCCCTCACCCCTAGACCGGAAGTGCGTCACCACCGCGGTGTGACGTAAACGAGTTGAATTGGTGTATACCTATTCGTATATACACCAATCAACGTTACTAGAACCACTCAGTTGGGAAACTGCCATAGAGACTGATCTGAAAAAGTGGCACCGATCCGTACTCGAGAACCGAGCTAATGGCGATCGCAACGCCGCCATTTCTCCCGCAGCGGCCACTCCAGGAACTGCACGTGACTTCTATTTTGGCTTTAATCGGTCATTTTGGCGCCGAACCAGATACTGTGGAAGGGGCTTCAGGGGTGCTACCCCCGTCTTCCAAGCGGACGCGGCGCGGATTATCACCGAGTTTAGGAGGCGCCTAGGTCGGGACGCGCTACCTGAAATCACCGCTGAGGCATGGTTGTAGAAAAACTATATTAATTGTACCGCAAAACCTTGCAAATTAAAGATTTTAGAAAACAACACGCGCCCTTCATTTTGTACGAAACTCCAACAAAAGTTTCTACAAAAAGAGTTTTTTTTTTCGTTGGTTTTTACGCAAAAACATGCTTTCTAAAAGCTCAAGGTGACCACCAGTAAAGGCAAATGGTAAAGAGTGGCGCTGTTGTCGTATTTAGCTCGGTCTCGGTGGACGCCAGCGGCCCAGGTTTCGACGCTGAGTTTCCCAACTGAGGGTTCTGGTAACGTTGCCTTTAGAAATAGGCCCGCTTGGCCCACAGCAGGTGTGGGCACTGCGCGTGCGCAGAAACCGAATTCGGGAGGAGTGAAGCGTCTGCGCATGCGCAGTACTACCGAGAGCAGCGCCACCGCAGTGGCGTGACGTCAGTGAGTTGAGTTGGTCTTTAGTAGGGGTGACGCGAACCGGTCGAGGTTCGAGTTCGACCAGGTTCGACTTTTTTCGAACTTCTTGTGAAAAATTCGACAAAGGTTCGACTCAGGTTCAACTGCTATGCGCATGCGCGACAGGCTGGCCTTTTGGCTTCGGATTGGATGGTGATGTCTAAGTGATGAATTGAGGGCAGCACTGATTGGTTATTTCCGTTAATACAGTAAAACAAATTATGTCATTAACTTCTTCGCTGATTAAAATTAGTTTCTTTTAATTGCAACTGTTCATAAAATGGGGGCCGAGAGCTCGTCAAGCCGTTTCGTGCGGCTTTTTTTTCGGCCTCCACCATTGTAAATGTGAAATAAAGACGTTATTATTATTATTATTAGATTAAAAGAACCCTTTACATAAAAAAAAAATTCTCTATACCTCGACACGCTTGTATTAAGGTCTGGCCACACTGTCCACAAAGTCGAACCGGTCGAATCTGGTGCAAAGGTCGAAGGTTCGTCGAACCCCGAAATTCGACCGAAAAATCCGGTTCGACAAAAGTTCGCGACACCCCTAGTCTTTAGTTCACTGGCGCATGCCGAGAACGAGCTGACATTAGTAGCCTGATAAGACCAGCAATCTTGGTTGTGCGCAATGCACGTTGTATTTACTGCCTACTACTCCCTATAAGAAGTAGGCTGCTACACGAAGCGCGGGCCAAATCATTCCTGTGAAAAGTATGCGTCACACCGAACAAAAATTGATGTAGCAACGGTCCCTGCCAAAAGGCAAATTTAAGAAGAAAAGTGAACAGCGTTCGATATAATGAGCTAATAATTACTTTTAGTAATTAACTTCGTAATTAAACATTTCGGCGCAGTGGTTCTGAAATGGGGGTCCGCGAAGCCCTGCCTCATTCAGTCAAGCTCGAAGAGTAAAAGTTGTATTTTTCTCAGATTAAGAAGAAACATTCCAATGTTTTGTGTGGGTTTTCTCGTGTGCATGCCAATGAGAGAAGAATACTTCGCACTAGCCCTTAGTTGTATTCATTTATTAAATCATTATCATAATTAACCTGTACTTTTCTCTTTCCCTCACCACAAACCCCCTTCATCTCCGCCGATCCACAGGGGGTCCCTGAAACATCACTTGTTGAGAACCACTGATTTAAGGTATCATTTCAATTAGAAACATGGCGGGTGTCGTTGAAAGCTCTTAGGCCACCTACATTATAAAGATATAAGGCATGTGCAGCATTTTACGGCGCTCTAAAAAACAAACCTCAATTTGGACGCGTCTTGAAAAGGGGGGGGGGGGGGGGGGGGGGGTAAGCTAGAGACAGCACAACTTTCTACATCCTACGAAATAGAGCAGCACAGTTGTGCAGACTTTGTCGGTTCTAGAGAATATTTCTTCGGAGCCAACATATCGTGCGGCTAAGCCCCTACTATCTGACGGGGAAACACCGACTCAGCGCAAGCCAAGGCGGCCATTCTTTAGCCGTTCCCCTTGATTCGAATTACGTGCAGCGTGTGCAGGGTTGGTTAAGTAAGGCGGTGCCCTGTCGAGCCCCTGCCGCAGCTCCGATTTTGGTCAAGGTGAAAGCGTTCTAGGTCGCTCAATGGACACCACTGGCGCCACAGCTTGCGCAGAATCAAGCAATGAGGGCCCCCGTTCGCCACTTAACAATCGAGGGAGGTCTGGGACCTTCGGGAGGGAGGTCTGGCAACCTTCGGTCTGCTTGTCCCTGCATCCACCGGTCGATATCAGCTTGCGCACGGCAGCAGAACAACTTGAGACTTGCACAACCAAGTGTCAATGGCTTCCGACGTGAAATAGCAGACGATCGCCATTGCAGCCCGCTTGCACTTCCCCGTTGTGCTCCGATCTTTTTAGACGCGGTAAACACACCAGTCGGAGAAGACGCCTTACAGGCCCCAGACTTGGGAAGTAATCCGTTACTTTTTCAAGTAATTTTGTAATTCCCACGTTACTTTTTTTCGAAAGTAATTTGTAATGTAATTTCGTTACAAAATATTGGTAACGAATTACTTTAATTACTCGTCACTTTTTTTTTAATATGAGCATAATACAGTAAATGGAGCAATACGAGCAGAACATTCAGCAGCATAAAGAGAGCAAGTTCAACAGAATAGAAAACATCAGGGAGGGGAGAATAGCCGAAAAGAAAACGCGAATTTTTGTATGACCGCTCACTAGAACCACTAGAAGAAACGGGCAAGGCATGTACACATATACGAAAGACAAAGATAAAGTAAGACAACGCCGAGTAGGCTCTCCGTCACCTTCCATCGTGTTTTTCTTCTTCTCCCGGGCAGAGGAAAGCTCTTTGTGTTGATTTGTTTTTTACACCGTTTCACCCTTTCGAACTTCTTCGACGTCTCCCGCCACCTGCACAGACAGCAAACGCGGGTCCGTACCCCCTCAATTCGCGGGTTCACAACTCGCGTAACATACGATGTAGCCTCGCGCGAGGGGGTCGAATTTTCTTTGTCTTTGATGTGCGCTACTGTATTCCAGCACGCTCTTGAGGCACGGCTGAAAAGCGCCCTGCTCGATGCTAAGAGCATCGTCTTCGAGGGTACGGACGATGCTTCTTTTGGTGTACGTCTCTGGTCGTGGTAGTCGAGTCCAATCCTCACTTAAGACTCAACTGTAAACATAAAGAGGGGGAGGGTGGGAGGGTTAGGCCATCTAAGGAGTGCTGACAGAGAGAGAGAGAGAGAGAGAGAGAAAGCGCAAAAGTGGTATGATCCTCTATTGTTTTGTGAGACAGATGGCCATCGCTTCTCTCACTCTCTATGCCTTCCCCTCGCCATGCCCTCCACGAATATTGGTGTGAAAGTGAGAACCGATGAACGATCGATAACCCGTAACCGCCACTTTTTTTTTTGACTGGTCGAGTTTTCGGTCATGGAGTGTCCGTCGTCTCCATGGCCATCTCTTAATGAGATGTTCAAAATTCAGGGCATGCAGGAGAACGGAAACCTAGAGTTTCAGTACATACTTTGCTTGCTAAAAAAAAAAAAAACACACACACACACACGTTGTCGTCAGCAAGAGCAACGAACTCTAATTTACGGAAACACATCGAGATAAGCTGGGACACCTGCATTCTGGATTGGCTATACATTGTAACGTTAGAACCAAGTTTTTCTTTTCTTGAGAATAACAGGCGAAACACTCGAGTCAAAAGGGAGCTTTTGTAGATCGCTTCTTTAGCAGCGAATCTCGTAGTGGAGGTAGACGCTGCTACTGAGCATGCGCACCGCTAGCTTTGTCTGCACAATTCCAGGGATCATTTCCGGAGGCCGTAAGCTAGCGGGATGGAAGGTGTGGTTGCAGCTTTCGGTGCCTTGTCAGCTTACGGGTGAACGGAGTGCACCTACACTCTTTCTCTTAAAAACAATATTTGCTTTTTACAAGGACTACCATAATATGGGCGTATGAGAAATGAAAAGTAGTGTTGCGGAATATTTTTGAAAAATATCTATATTGTTTCTATTGTTTTCTGGATAAGTGGACGGAAAAAGCTACGTGCAAGTAATTTGTAACGTAACGAGTAAAGTAATCCGTTACTTTTCAGCGAAAGTATTTTGTAACGGTAATCCATTACATGTGAGGTTCGGTAATTTATAATTGTAATCCGTAACATTTTTCAAGTAAGGAGCACAAGTTTGACAGGCACCATATAGTGGCGTTCGGTTCCTAGCAGAAGATCAATTTTTTTTTTTTTCTGTCTGTTAGCAGACGCTGTTTTCTTGTTTTATTTCCGTCTGCGAATGGCGTTTCGTAGCAGACGAACCGCGTTTTTTTTTTTCTCTCGCGTTAGCAGACGACCCGTCTACAAAGGTTACCTTTGCTCCCTCCGCGAGGGGCAAATTAGATCTGGCTCTTGCTGTCGCCGTAACCAAAATCGGGCCCCAGGGGTGCGTGCTGTCCCGGCGCTCCCGGGTGGGCAGGGAGCCGGTGCCCCCGCGACAGCGCCACTGACCGGGCGCCCCTTTTCCCCTCAGCTGACGACGGACTGCATCCAGATTCAGCGCAATACGGACGGCCGCCCCAACGGCGAGGCCGTGGTCACCTTCCCGACTCGGGCCGAAGCCGAGCGGGCTATCCAGGAGAAGAACCGCCAGAACATCGGGAACCGCTACATCGAGTTGTTCATGGCTTGACGCGGGCGGCCTCGCCAAGGTGGCGCCATGGCCACGGGGACCTGGACCCGTGCTGGCCCTCCGTGACATGATGCGTCCCCGCATGATCAGCGCCGAACTGCCACGCCTCGCGCAGTGTCCTCCATGGCGGACAAAGAGTTTTGTGTTCGGACCCGGTTCGGCTCTTTACAGTCATAGTATTGCTGTGAGCTGTGTGTTTTGTTTTTGTCTTTCAACTCTTGGCTTGCTAGCTTTAGCCGGGCCTTTTTTTTTTCCTTGTCTCATGTTGCTTTTAAAACGGCTCGTTTCTACATATTTGTGCCGTACAAAATCTGCGTTTTCGAAGTAGGCTCGAGACCATGGCTGTCGCCAGGAACGCGAAAAAGCGGCCCCTCGAGTTTCGTGCATACCGTACGACCGATATTCCTTGTATCTGCTGGCTCCAGTTGAAGCAGCAAAATCACACTCGTCTTCCATTAGCGCCAAATTGCACCTTCTTTTGTTTCTTTGCAACGGCCATTTCTTTTGCGGAGCGCAGGAGCGCCGTTCCTGCTCTCCAATCCCGAGTGTCCTCGATGTGTGTGTGCCTTGTTGTGCATTTTGTGCGTGTGTGGCCACTCTCGGCATTTCAACTCGATACTTGGCGCCCTCACGAAGCGTGCCTTACTTGCGCAAGTTCCCGCCATAGCCGCCTCGGTCGTCTTTCAAGGATGTGGTGGCGGCACGGCAGGACAACACCAGACAGAAGGTCTCCGCATGGTCGTTTCTCCCTCTATGAAACGTCATCAGGGTCGGATCGCGCCAACTCGGCTATATGGCCCGAGCCCGACCTTCGACGCGCTGATTGGACACGGGCCCCAGCCGAACAGTGACACAGCAGTCGTGCCCAATCTCACGCCTCGACCGATCTGACTGTGATGACGCGTGCGGAGGCCTTCCGTCTAGGTGGTGTTGGGCAGGAGCCCCACCGACCCGACCACGTGATCAGACAGAGGTGGTTCCAGGCGTGCACTGGCGCACTCTCCGGTCTCGGCTTGTGTTGCCCGTCGCCTTACATGCGGCCTTCTCCTTTGTTTTCGTACCCGACAAAATGGCCGCGGACACAGTGCAACAGGTGAAACAAGATAAAGCGCCGCAGACGACGTTTGCTCTGACGAAGCGGCGCCAGTTATTTATTGACCCAACAGTGCAATTGTGTTGTTGTCTGCCCCCGGCCCGCTGTTCTTCGTCACGGGTGTTGCACGAAGCTGCTTGCTATAAGCGCCCAAGAGCGACGTGCGCTCCCTCGCGTGCCGGCGGTACTTTTGTCGTCCGGCCCCGTCATCGCTGACGAAGCGCTCAAAGCGTGTTGGCCGACGCTTCTTTGGAATAATGTACGCACCTATAGTGCTGTCTTGACCCATGTATATATTGACATTCTCGCCTTCTTCCCACAAGTTCACTTCTTTTTCTCCCGAGTGTTGCTAGTGTGTGTACATATAGCAATGTGCAAGCAGGCAATACCAACAAATACCATTTGTTTTTGTTTTGTTTTCACGCCAGGTTTGCATTCGTCGACCTCCTCTATGCCTTTCAGAAACAGCGTGTCGTACGTGTCATCCCTATGTCTGTATGTGTGCAACCGTAAAAAAGAAAGCAATGAAAAAAAAATCGCAACACGAAAAAAACATGTTTTTTTTCTGCTCTTCGTAAATAAAATTGTGACGAGAGAATGCTGTGTCAAATAAACTGATTTCTTGGAAAGCGTTCTGCCCCGTATGTGCGTGGTCGAGGTCGGGGGTGTCAGAACTGGGGGGGCGCACCCTCAGATACACTCTAAAAAAAAGGGTGTCACCTTACACCCTTTTTGTCCCATATAATGCACCCCAAAACTTTAGTTCGACGTACAGCGGCCCAAAATTTTACGAGGGGCTTGATGACGGTGTGATATAACTTATTAAATATCTAAAGTATGTATCAAAAACCACAGAAACAAAACACTGAAGTTTTGCAGTAGGGCCAAGAAAACCCCGTTTTTTTTTTGTTTGTTTTTTTTTTTGTAGTCAGTAACACGTACAGTAGCTATTTTCATAAGTAGTACCACACGGCTATCAAGCCTCTCGTGAAAGTTAGTACCGTCAGATCGACGTCAGTGCGCTGTACGTCGAACTGAAGTTTCGGGGTGTCTTATATGGAACAAAGGGTGTAATATTACACCTTTTGTTTTTTTTTTTTAGAGTGCACCGTTCGCACTCCAGCCAGAGCGCGTTACACGAAGGGTGATCCGGCAGCACTCCGTGCAACGCGACTGGCGCGCTGCCGCGCGGCCAGTACCGAAGGTAGGCAGTGAGAACAGTGCCCGGTTACTGCCATAGACCCAATGGAGTCGATTTTTGTGCAAACTGGGCGCTCAGCAGCGCTTCCGTGGTCGGAGGCGCTCATTACTGCAACGAATCGGCGACTCATTGCTCTATCGATAGATTGCGAAACTAAAATAAGAAACAATAATCATGTTTATAAAATGGAGTGCAAACGTTTTAATTATGACATTTGACGCTGTCGAGCTAGCTTCAGCGGCTTCTTAGCCGTTTGCGAATGCGAAGCCGCTCAAAATCCAACATGGCGCAGACCCTCCACCGTGCCCTGCCACTGACCGCGGTACTGCCGGTACCGCGGTAGGGAGCAGCGGTACCGCCGGTACCGCGGTAGGTTTTGGTCGGAAATTTACGGTTCGCGCGTGCCATGCCACTTGTTATGGCAAAGAATTTTAAGTGCTGCTTCCCTACCTTGTGTCCAGCAGTTGACAGTCCGTTACTTGTCGTCGGCGTCTTCCAGGGAATCGAAAGAGATGCAGCATTTTTCGCAGTCGTTGGCGCATTTATTCAGTCATTTGCACTGACAAAGAAAAACAATTTACAATGTCACTTTGAACAAGCGTTGCTATGCGGGAAAGAAATTAATAATGCGCGCAGTATCTACGTTAGCAAGAGGTGCTACAGTGAAGATAAAATGTGCGACACTGTTAGCGCGAACACGACATACCGCTTTTTCACGAGGTTTCGTAAACTGAAGTGCCACTATGGCCCGAAAATATCTGTTTTCGCGATTGAAAAACACAATACAGTCATGTCTCGCTAACATGGTCGATCGTTTCGGTCACGCCACTATATAGGTCATATTTTCGGGGTCTGATATGTGTCCCCATACAACTGTAACCTCTCACGTGAGAATGAAGAAACCCGGAGTTGGGAACGAAATGGGTAAATACATGTTTTTATCTTTTTATTGCGGTCTCTGTAAAGATAAATGCAAAAAAGGGGGAAAAAAACAAAAAGAAAAATATAAGTGAGACAAAACAGACTAGTGAAGCTCTTCGGTTACAGAATTTACCCAGAGCTTCACCACTCTCAGATGAGACAATGGTGACTGACAATGGGTAAAATTTTCAGGGGTTTCCAGCCTGAATCCTTTGCAGTTTTTTCCCTAACAGTTGCAGATGACAAAAATTAAGAACACACCACCTTCATTGTTTCTTATTTCTGATCTTGGCATTGATTCAGTGATTATGGATTATGGATGACAATAATTATAATGATTAAAAAGCGCAACAAGACGACGGGCACAGGAGAAGACACAGACACAGCGCTACTTACAACTGAACTTTATTTCCGCTGCACATCGTAAAAATCATCATAACAAATAATAAAAAGGCCAGCAACTTGTCTGAAGTTTTTTTTCTTTTTTATGATGATTTTTTTAGGCGTATCCGTTTATATTTCAAAACTTGTTTGTGTTGTTGCCGGTAATATATACCGAGCTGCAGTGGAAAGAAAGTGCAGTTGTAAGAAGCACTGTGTCTGTGTCTTCTTCTGTGTCCGTCGCCTTGTTGCGCTTTTTAACCATTATGAATCACCAACTTGCCCAACTTTCTACCCTCGTCAACAATAATTATAATCTGATATGTGTTATATAGAAGCAAGCCCAGTGTGAAGTAAATATGCAGCCCTGCCCGAGAATTGTGTGCAAACAGCCCTATCGGTGAGGTATGTCTAAAACAATATTTAAATGGCTATTGGTTGTGGAATCTCAAATACCAACCTGAATGTATATTATGATAAAACATCAATTGTTCAACCTGTGTAATAACACTATAACGCAAATTTTAGTGGGTCAGATATTGTCCAGTAAAACTTGAGTTCTCAAAGAGTGAAACTAGTTAGAATTCTAGCTGCCTAAGTTCCTGGTATCACTGGTTGGAAGCAACCGATCTCATCCCTCACTCACTCACTTCCCCCCCCCCCCCCCCCCCAAAAAAAAAAAAAAAAAAAAACTGCCTAAACGTTGTTGGCCACCAGCAGGCTAACAACTTGCCTGAACAAAGTGGATGCTCAGAGGCTTCTGTTAGTCTATGATTTTGCTCCATAAATACCGTGCAAGGAGCAACCTGCTGATGCAGTAGACAACATTGTCTCTCGAGGGCTCAAGAAGCACAGCCAAAAGATTTTATGCCTAGTTGAAAGCTCGTGTCATTCTGACTGGTCCATGCAAATAAAAAGTTAACACAATGCATTGTTATTCGGGTAAACTTATTTGTTGCTCACTTACAGACCTGAACCAAAATGTTTAGAGACATATTCCTTAATACTATGTACACCTTGCTGTCTGTAGACCAGTTGGGTATTTCTCATTTCTCTTGGCCTCTTGATGAACTTCTGATACCTCTCACTTGCGCCGTCAAGTTGAACCCGGAGTTGAACCAGGTTCTCTTGGTGTGGCCACTGAGATCCTATGATGCCCATGGGGTGAACCAGCCACTTCATTCTTCTTTCTCATTTTTGATGTCTGTGTGTTCTCTACCTTCTCAGGATCTGCACAGGACAATGTAAGAACGCCTTAGATTATCTCGTCTCAACACATACACTTGCAGAAGACAAACAGGGCTACGAAACATTCCATAGGGCAGTTCCTACTGTCCTTTTGTTTTTGTTATCATCCTCTTTGCCCCATCCATTCTCGTTTTACATTACAGTTTGCCGTATATTAGACTGCATAGATCACTATGGCAGAACCTAGCATGCTGATGGTTAGACATTCAGCTTGATAGGTTGGCCAGCAATCAAGTGCACTTCACAAAAAAATGACCACGGACACTACCTTTTGTTTATTGGGGTTCCCTGTCCCTGAAGCTTGTTGGAGTGATTTTCATGCCTTGAGAATCTGTATGGATACACAAAAAACAACAACACATAATGCAAATGTTGCTATTTTATGTGCAACAAACGAGAAAAAAATGCCTAATGTGAGTTTTAATTGTTTTGAGGGGTGTGCGTCGGTAGGTGTAAAAACTTGCGAAAGAATTACACGTAGAAGGACGGATAGCACATCTCGCGATCAAGCTCTTCTGTCTGCATTCTGCTCCTCTTTGCGCAAATCTTTCGAGATTTTTAAAGTGCCTTCCGAAGTTAAATTATTTTGCTATTCAGCTTTCTATTAATTTCTGAAAGAAATAAAACATGGCACACTAGTCGCAGGGCTGTCAAAGCAACTACACGAGATACATTAATAAAACCAGGCAGATATTGTAAGATATGAACTCTGTGAAACATTATAAAACTGGCAGAAAAATATTTATATATAGACTACAATTTACTCGACTGGGATCTACACTGTTGTGCACGAAATCGACGAGAGGTAGAGGAGGTGAGCTTTCGCCAAAAGTGTACAGATCGTAAAATATTGGCAGGACGGTCTTCATCCACAAAACCACGTGCTAAAAACGTTCGCCGAAATGTGTGCATTCCAATGAAATCACGATGGCATTTTGTCAATTTCAAAAATAAAACGATATATTCAATTACCTAAAAGAGTACAAAACCCTCAAACGGTGCAATTTGTGGCTGGAAGATCAGCTTAGGAAAAGTTTCAATTGGGGTGAAAGCTTTCAAACTCACCGCCGTCAGTCAGTACCACTTTGCGTAACCGCACGAATGAGGTAGTTCAAAGACACGAAAAGCTTTCCACTCGCCCAAAAGCGCGAGGCTCGCGCAGTGCGATGATCGAGGCGCCGACGTTTGACGCACCGAAGACGAGCGAAAGCACCAAGCAGACTCACGGACGCCTCCACAACGGTCCACCCACAGTTTATCATACTTGGTGCTTGCGCACTTTCGGAAGCTTCCTATGGCCTCTAAAAGTAACTTATTCATCTTTGCTTGAAGTATAACCAAAAAAACTAAGATTAATAAGTAACTTTTAGAGCCCAAAGGAAACTCCTGAAAAAGCGCAAGCAGACGTGATAGACCTGTGCGCCGGTCAGATGACGGCGGCGGCGCCTCGAAGCAGACGAACTTGTGCGGCGGCGGCGACGGCGGCGTGGAGAAACGCGTTGAAGCTAGGGATGTCGCGAACCAACCCAGGTTCGATTTCGAGATATTTTTGAAGTGAACTGAGGTTCGAATTCGAAAAATTTCGATATTTTCGGGTCGACCAAGGTTCGAATTCGAAAAATTCGCAACTTTCGATCACAGTGGAGTTTCGAAATCGAAAAGTTCGAAGCTTTCACGGTTTCTAAAATTTCGAGTTCGAATATTTTCTTACTTGAGCTTCGATAAATTCGAAGATTTCGAACTCTCCTAACTTGAAATTCGAGATATTCGAATTTCTTGGGATCTGAAGTTGAAAATTTCGAAGATTTCGATATTCTTTTCATATAAAATTCAAAAAATTCGAACGCTTCGAATTTTTATAGACATAAAGTTCAAACAGTTCAAAGATTTCGAATTTCTACATAAAGTTCGAAGGTTTCGATTCTCTTTTAACGCTAAACTCGAAAAAAAAAAAAAAAAAACTTCGAAGATTTTGAATTTCTTTTAAGTTCAAGTTTTCAATGTTCGAAGTCCGGTTTTCATGTTCCTCCACAGTATCAGTTTCAAATAACGCTTTCACGACTCACTGGTTTTCACGAAATCAGGTGTAGAAAAGTTAGGGTGTGATATTCAGACTCCGCGAAGTTGGTCAGACAATTAAATGAGACAACGAGTGTCCCGGATGGGCTGGAATATTCGCCAGTGCAGAGTGACGTGTGACCATAGATCAGACTACTTCCATAAACCCCTGCATGCAACACGGCGCGCGTTGCACTCTGGGAACTAGTTGGCCAGGGAGGAGAGTGGCATGGTTTCGGTTTCGATCGACACGTCGACAAGAGATTATACACAGAGCGTGGACTATAAATGGCCGTTATCTCATGTTTTCTGGTCCCGAGAGCGTCATGTGTGGTCTCTAAACTAAACTAAATGGCCAGACATCGAAGCTTTAGCACAAGCCCGAGACGTATAGCTTGTCTTGACACATGCTTGTTTATTTTTGTACCCGAGCCTTTCTGTTCGCGTTTCGAGGTATGTGGACGAGCCAGTGTTGGGAATCTCGACGCTGCGAAGCTCGGGGATCTTGCTTGTGTACGAATCAACAAGCTGTAGCAATCAATAAGTATGCCTACATCGAGCTCGCGCCTTTACATTAGTGTTGTTGATGAACTGATCAGGAAGTTTGTTTGTTTCCTGCGTCCATAGACGAAATATAACTTTTTGCAATTACTGTTTTTCTTAATACACCTGAGTACGCGAGGTAAAACTCGGAGGCGCCATTGAAAAGCTCCATTAGAACACACTTCTCATCTCTTATCTGTACTGCCCCGCAGCACTGCACTTGAAGTCCACCTGCTTGCATTCCACTAATATTCAACATCCCGTATGCGCATAAAGGTATCCTGCAATCATATAGGCACATTCGCACGTACAAACCGTTCTAAGAAAGCAAAAGTCGAGCAGTCGTGGGAAGAATGTCGCACCGTTCGCCGGAAGTGCGCCGGACAGACATGAACCCCTATGCGGTGCGCGAAACGAACGAAATTATTCAAAGCGCATTTGACGGTTGCTAATGGCCATAATATTTGTTATTTGTTTGCTTTCTTCCTGACTGGGTATGCCGAGATAATTTCAGACACACCGTTCAGGCACAAATCTTGGGCGTCAGTAAAAGCTCGTCCAAAAATGCTTAGCAAGGAGTAGGGGACGCTTGTTAGGGCCTCCGTCGCAGCTAGCCGATCTCGGCCTTTGCGAAAACTTAATCTTCTATCAGCATAAAATTTTAGTGTGAGATATGTGATGACACGAGGAAGACATCAGAGCAACTTTTGTGCAGCAGTGGGGTCGAATTTATTGCGTTTTATTAAAAGTTCATGCGCCAACGCTGGGCTCAACTTTGATACTCCTATCAGGACGCGGCTTGCTCTTCACCCAATGAAGCAACACGAAGCGTACGTTTGGCAAACAAAATACGTGTAGGTCTCAACGTGACCAAATTTCAGTTGTAATTCACTGGTACTAGACGGGAAGTCAGATAATCGAAAACGCAAGCAGCGCGTTCGGTCGCGGCGTGATAGCATGAGATGAAGCTGCAGTCGAAACCGAAACTGAGTGGCCAACTAGTTCCCAGAGTGCACTGCGTGGCATTTTGCCGCGATGGGGCGCGTCGGTTTTGGAACAAGCAGAGCCGTATATTAGGAGAGTTTGGACATTGCCGCCGCCAGCGCCGAATATTCCCCCCACGCTTAGAGCGTAAACTAAATTTGTGACACAGCGTCGACCAATCAGGAGACCTCTACTCCATCTCACAAATGTCGACAGTGAAGACAAAGGCACAGGCGCGTGAGCCTAGCTCAGCGAAACGCCATTGTTTGTACGAGACCTCGTGCATAGGAGGCACTTTCCAAAGCCACGCGCTCGTGCCCATGCCTTTGTCTGCACTGCTAGAACAGCGTCCTGAGACTGGCTGAAAGAAAGCAGTGCAAAGGGTGGGGTGCGCGAGCGTCTTGAGACGCGGAGTTCCGCTCGGCACGGCTCAAATTATACTTCGTTTCACTTTACCTGCGAGCGAAGCCAAAGCTAGAAGCGCGAGACCAGCGCTTTTTGCATTTCTCCCCAGCTCGCGCGCTCGAGCAAAGCCTGAACGCACGGAGCTTCCGTGCTGGCGCTTCCAGTTTTGCCTTCGCTCGCACATAAGGTGAAACGAAGTATAGTCGTGGCACAAATTTAGAGCACGCGACCACCGCTAGGGGCTGCTTCGCGGCCTGTGGTTGGCCCGAGATGCTCGCCTATTCAAACCAATGTATGGCCAAACTCTCTCAATAAACGGCTCTGGGAACAAGTCCATTGTGACCGCCACACACACACACACACACACACACACACACACACACAGAGAGAGAGAGAGAGAGAGAGAGAGAGTGAGTGAGTGAGTGAGTGAGTGAGTGAGTGCGTGCGTGCGTGTGTGTGCGCGCGCGCGCGTGCGCGTGCGCACACACACATGCACGGTAGTGCATGTGTGTGTGCATCACGCGGTAGTGATTTAACATGCATCACGCGGTAGTGATCACACGAACGGACTGTTTTACGATACTCATCCAGTTCGAAACGGCCAGGGGCGGGCAGGAGGTTGAGGCTCAGAAAAACCTTGAAGCGACCTGGCAAACTACCTCCCCACCCCTTGCACGCTGTTAGTAATCACATCGAACGCCGCCCGAGTGACGCTGGCATATTGTTAAGTTTGTAATTGTCCTGGAGGTTTATTTTCCGGGACGGAGGAATCGCCTCGCAAAAAGCACAGAAGCCGACACAACTCGAGGTCGAGAAGCGTTGTACCATACAAGTGGCGTCGGAAGAGGAAAAACGGGGGAGGGGGGGGGGGGGGGGGGGGGGTGTTCCAGCCTCCTCCCCCTTCCGTATACTTCGGGCTGTTAAAGAAAACAATACGGGGAAAGAGGGCGTGGTCGAGCTTATGTTAATCTGAAATTATTTATGCATATGTATATAGCTACTGTCGCTCTTCACTGCATAAAAGATCGCGTAGATGGACATTGTCGAAAACTCGTTGTCAGAAGGCACTACCTGTCACATGCTTAGTGAGTGGTTCGGAAGTTCAAAGCTATGACTTTTCGACCTGAATAACTGTGCCATTAATAAAAAAAATAATAATAATAAAAAATAAAAAAAAAATATATAACAATAATTGCGGGGATAAAAAGCTGGAGAAAAAAAAACTATCAAGAATTTGCCGGAACTGTTGTATTCTAGCATATTCAGAGGCTCAGAACTTTGAAACAAGTTTCTCCTACCAAAATGTGCACAGGGTAAAAGAAACACGTACCAGGAACGTGAAGCGAAAAAAAAAATGTTTTCTTTTTTTTCTCTTGAACAATATTACTAGAAATTTTCTACCATGAGTTTATCTATTCCTTAACGTGAAAAACAATAAATACATTACTTTGTATTCTGCAGATAGCAATGATATGTACTGTCTGTGGTGTTAATTTAAATGCGATACCTCAAACAACTTAGACGAAAATCAATACCAAGTTTAGGGAATAATTGCCCTAGGATACATGTTTGGACATTTCGTCAAAACTCACCTTAAATAACAATAATCGCATCTTAAGAGGACACTTACCTAGGCTATACATAGATCATTCTTAAAAAGTTTAACACCTCTACCATAAATAGCTCCGGCTATAGCGCGCTTCAAATATGGCTCAAACGACAATCGTCAAAAACCCGTCGTCCTTCCTCGCCCCTTCGGAAATTTATTTCTTTAAAACTAAGCATGCCAGAACATTGAAATAAACGGCATCGTCTTTCGTAAGGAACGCAGCACCGCACTTAAAAATTCGAGAGAAAAGAAATTACGAATATACCTCACTACTTGAATTCAAATGAAACCGTCCGCCGGTCTTTCGAAGTTCGACAAACGTCGAACTTTTACCCTCAAAGGTCGAAGTTCGTCGAACTTTTGACTTTTCAGGATTCTAACGTTCGAAACTTTTCAAATTTTCTTGATAAATAAGTTTGAAAGTTCGAAAATTGTCGAATTCCTTAGCGTAGGAAGTTCGAAAAGCTTCGAACTTTTTAGTGCAAGAAGGTCGAAAGTTCGAAAATAATCAAATTTTTGGGTCTATCAAGTTCGAAAGTTCGACAAGCATCGAATTTTGCAGCGTGATAAGTTCGAAAAAGATCGAATTCTTTAGCGAAATAAGTTCGACGGTTCGAAAAGCGTCGAACTTCTTAGTTTAACAAGTTCGAAAATTCGACTTCCGTCGAATTTTATGATATTGAAAGTTAGAAATCTTTCAACCCTTTCAAACCGCTCGATTCGATCATCGAAACTTCGGTTCGAAAAAAGTTCGCGGCATCCCTAGTTGAAGCGGAGTCGCACAACGCTCAGCGTGCGGCGGCGGCGTGACTTTGCGGCGGCGGCGATGCAGCGCGGTGGCGCACAGGCCTACCCCGTGACCAGCGGCGGCTCCCGCGGGCGCCAACTACAAATTCGTTTTGCGGAGTAAATATAGCTCTAAATATTTTTTTTTCTTCGTTGTAAATTCGTTTTATAATATTCTTTGTCCATCTAGCCTGTTTTAAAAAAAGTTTTTTTTCTTTGCATGTGTCCTTTAAGGGGCGCAAGTCCTACACCAGACATGTACGTAACGCGTTACAAGTAACGAGTTACTTCAATCTTGTTACTATTTTCGGTAACAAGTAATGTATTTAGTACCGTAAAATTCCGAGCGAACGCCCACGTTTGAAGGATCGCCCACTCCCCCTTTTTTGTCCAACTAGTTATTTTTTTTAAAGAAAAAACGAGTAGCGTATTTAGTTTCTTTTAAGGCCGAGTAACGGGTAACGGTATCTCGTTACTTTTGAGGAGTAACGTCTACAACACCGCTTAAACGGCCTTGCTTTTATTCTAACCTGAGTATGCGTCTATTGCGAGAACGGTTAGGTGGGCAACCCGAAAAACAACTAAACAGTATGAGAGTACAGCAACGGTTATCGCTGAACAAGTCCGTCGAACAGTTCGACAGACACGTCCAGCGATAAACGTTGCTGTATACTGAACTCTACAGCTGGGAATGTCCTTCACCCAGCGAACCCACAATAAGGTTTTAAACCTTCTAGAACCGGATACCGACCGAATGTAAACCCAGAGGTTGCGAACACGGGGAGGCACATAACCCATTACCTGCTGTCCTCAATGAAGGCGCAGTTCCCGAAGATTCACCAGCTCTTGCTGAAGCACAACACGGCCCGTTGCTTTGAGCGTGTTGGTAAAACGACTCTTCAGCGTGACCGGAGACGTATTCTCAAGGAACCGGGGAAACATAACTGAGGAAAACTTAGAGAGGCAGCAGCTGCTGCTTAAGTGCAACGTCTACTAAAAAGAATACAATAAACCATGAAACAAAAAACAGTTGTGTATTTGGTCGTCAAAGTAATGTGAAAAGTAACTCGTTACTTTTGAGGTAATTACTCACGCGTTCCTTTTGAGAATCGGTAACGAGTAACGTATTCAGTTCCTTTTTGAACGAGTCATGAGTAACGGTATTTAGTTACTTTTTTGGGGTAACGTGTACCAGGCACATAGCCAGGGGGGAGGCCCATGGGGCCCGGGCCCCCCCCCCCCGAAATCTTCCATTTTGCTGGGACCTCCTCTCCCCCCTCCCCCTCATACAGCATTTTGTCATGGGCGGGCCCCCCAAAAACAAAATCCTGGCTACGTGCCTGACGTGTACATGTCCTACACCCTTTCTTGGAGTAAGGGCGACGTCCTGGACGACAACGTCTAGGACGACCTCGGGCGATTTCAAGAACGACGTATAGAACGACCTCTAGAACAACGTCGAGGATGACGTCAGGGACATCAGGTCCTAATGTGAAGCCGTACGTACTGCCGCTACGCATACGCACGGCGCACATTCGAGGCCAGATCTAGTTTCGCGAAAACCGGGAAAAGTAGCTAAAGAATGCTATCGGAGTAATAAAAGTAAAGCAGATAACCTTGACGTGACGGCGCTCCCTTGGCTAACAAAAGTATACTTTGTATATGGCTTGGAAAACACAAGAAAAACCGCTCTGGGTTTTTAATGTTTCTGACCTTGGAGTAAGAAAAAAACTTTTAGCCTTTCCACTTTGGTGAAGAAGGAAGACCAGCGAAGCTGCACTATGGTGGAAATGAAGTAATGGCCGGCGGCAAGTCGGCAAGCCAGAGTGGAAAGGCTCGAAAGGTTGCGCCATCTATGAGTGACGGCGGCAAGCGGACAACCGGCAAACACAACACTGTGGACAGCTACCGCCATCTGTGAGCGACGGCGGCAACCAGAGTTTTGTGTCGACATTTCTTTGCGGGGGACACGATCCTGGGGAAACTAGCCCCTAACAGCTCCGCTGTAAAAATGTATGTTAGCATGACGTTTCACGAAAACCTAGCAAGGCCTTTTCAAACTAAGAACTGTAAAATGAGGATTCTATTTTCTGCTGATGCAATAGAGGTTGAGGGTGCCGGTGAACCTCATTGCTATTGAAGTAACCGAACGAAGGTACGCTAGCCGATTGTTTACTGAAACAGAGCACAATAGACTGATCCTCGAGTAGCCATACATGTTGTAGACGCGAACCACTCCACGGCGCCAGCAGCGTGCGATGTTCGGTACAGCCCACGGGCACTGCCTAAACATGGAGGACGCCGGTTTGTCGTCTGCTATCGGGATCGGGCGCGTGCCCTCTGCCTCTTTAACCCCGCCAAACTCGTTTAAATGCCCGGATGTAAAAAAATGGCACCGCCCTGAGGGCACTTAGTAGAATGGTCTATATAACCCACTGAGAACAAGACGTCTCATAACCGGCTTGACTAAGCTAGAGATGTCTTGGGCTACGCAAGACGTCTACAAGACATTTTTAAAAGACGTCTCAAGATATCTGGACGTAGACGTCTAAAAGACATCTCAAAAAGACGACTCGCGTCTTGGGCCTCTTGTAGCTGTCTCCAAGATGTCTAGGAGCAGGGGCGGATTTAGAGGGGAGGGGGGTCCGGATGTCCTGACCCCCCTCTTGAATTCTGCATGTGTAAAAATTTAGGGCGTGGAAACGGGAAAGGGGGGGGGATGATACGCTGACCAACACCTGACCCCCCCTCAAGAAATACCTGCGTCCGCCCCTGTCTAGGAGACGCCTTGCAAGACGTCTTGTAGCCCAAAAAAAGAGGGAGCGTTATGACGTCTACAAGGCGGCTACAAGATGACTCAAGACGTCTTAGGCTATCACGCCTTACCAAGATATATACAAGACCTCTTGCTCGTCTTACCAAGACGTCTTTAGACGTATAATAGACAACTTCGTGTTCAGTGGGTAAGGTGATTTTTGTTGAATGAACTTCAAGCTGTGTTTGAGACCTCGTTGGTCTGCCCGTTTTTCATAATCCCCGTCTTGTTTTTACTATGGATTTGGGATTCCGTGTTTTCGGAATTTATTTTTCATGAAATTCGGAGGGTATATTTATCGCAGTTTATTTTTCGCTGAAAATTCGAGGTTTATTGGAGTTTATTTTGTTATTTTTCCAGTTCTTTAAAATTCAGAGTTTAATTTTACTGTTTTCCCAATTTTCACAAAATACACGAACAAATCAAAAAAGGCCGCAGACACAAACGTATCCTAAATTCATCCGAACTGACTTGTATCGAATGATATTTCTGCAGCTGCAGTTGGGCATTGGAGCCCTTGCCACTGGTGTATGTCAAAGAAGTGCTGCCTCAATAGCAGTCCATACTCTGAAATAACTAAACTCCTGGAGGTCGCTGGAAAGCTTCAACCGCCCTCACCCTCTGTTGAAATCTACGGGTTCATAGCTTTCATAGTTATAAAAACTCTACCCTCCTTCCTCCAAGGAGCACATGGTCCAAGCTGGAAACCTAAACAATGACTTCTGTCGTGACCCTGAGGCAGACTTGTGCCCGTTACTTGAAAAAGTATAATGGATTACAATTACAAATTACCGAGCCTCAAATATAATGGCATTACCGTTACAAATTACTTCCACTGAAACGTAACGGATTACTTCACTCGTTACGTTACCAATTACTTTCATGTTCCTCTTCCCATGGACTTGTCAATAAAATAACAAAAACAATTTCGATGTTTTAAAAAAATGTTCCCCAACATTACTTTCCATTTCTCATAGGCCCGCATTGTGGTACACCTTGTAAAAATCAAATATTGTATTTAAGAGAAAGAGTGTAGGTGCACTCCGTTCACCTGTAAGCTGACAAGGCAGCGAAAGTTGCAACCAAACCCGCCATCCCGCTAGCTTACGGTGACCTGAAATAATCTCTGTAATTCTGCAGACAAAGCTAGCGGTGCGCAGGCTCAGTAGCAGCAATGCGTACTCGGCGTTGTCTTCGTGAACTTTGGTTTTCACATATCTGTATATGCCTTGCCCGTTTTTACAGCGGAGCTGTTAAGGGCTAGTTTCCCCAGAATCGTGTCCCCCGCAAAGAAATGTCGAGACAAAACTCTGGTTGCCGCCGTCACTCATAGATGGCGGTAGCTGTCCAGTGTTGTGTTTGCCGGTTGTCCGCTTGCCGCCGTCGCTCATAGATGGCGGCAGCTGTCCAGAGTATTGTGTTTGCCGGTTGTCCGCTTGCCGCCGTTGCTCATAGATGGGTAGCTGTCCAGAGTGATGTTTTTGCCGGTTGTCCGCTTGCCGCCGTCGCTTATAGATGGCGGGCCAGCTTCGCTGGTCTTCGTTCTTCACAAGAGTGGAAAGGCTGAGTTTTTCTAGCGGATTTAGCGACCGGCCATACAAAAAATTGTGTTTTTGTTTATTCTCTTCACGATGTTTTCTATTTGGCTAAACTTGCTATCTTTATTCTACTGAATTGCCTGCTCGTATTTCTCCAGTTACTGTATTATCCTCATATCTTTTTTTTAAAAAGGAACGAGTAATTAAAGTAATCCGTTACCAATATTTAGACACGAAATTACATTACAAATTACTGTCACAAAAAAAGAATGTGGCAATTATAAAATTACCCAAAAAAGTAACAGATTATAACTTGAAAGTAAACACATTCGGCAGAAATCTGCCTGGTTGGGTGAAAGTCCGAAAAGTTTTGTTTTGAAACGTCGGATTGCCTTTCAAATTTTGGTTGGAGATACATTTTCGGACTTTAACGGATTACAGTAAAACCTCGTTAATTCGGATCTCATGGGACCGGCAAAAATGTCCGAATTATCCGAAAGTCGAAATATCGAAAGGACAAAGAAAACTGCGCGAAAACGTTTCCCTTTGACATACCTTTATTTTGAGACGAAATCTGTTATTACCGCCTGCTTTCTGAACGACAGTTGGGCGGAGACGGCAACTTTCCTTAGTGCGGTCGAGTGCTCCACCGCACTCGCACTATCGGAGCTACGCATCCCGTTCGCTGACGATTTAGCACAGCAAGGCCTCTTCTAGTTTCGGGTGCACCACCTTCCACGGCCGCTTTCTTTTCGCGTTGAACTTCTCGCTCTCGAAAGCCCGTAGGATATCGGCCTCAATTTTCACGTGCATGGCCAAACTGCTTCCCTTGACGTCGTAACTTTCAATCACTTGTTGAGAGACGCCGTCCTTCAGGGCCCTTAGTATTTGCACTTTCGTCGCTAAACTCTTAGCCTAGTACAGCTTCAACGGAAAACGAGTAGCACAACTGACCAATAATCGGAGCGGCAAAAAGTGCGACACCCGACACTATTTTTCCCGAGCGCGCTGACAACGACAGTGCCAGTCACGCTGCATTTTACAACGCGGGGGTGGCCGGTTAAAATGGCGGGCTTTAGGATCCCCGCGTTGAGGCATGAAACGTGACTGTCACTCTCGCTATCGGCGTGCTCTGGAACAAGAGCCCCGCGTGTCGCGATTTTGCCATTCTGGTCTTCAGTCACTTGTGCTACCCTTATCCCGTTGCAGCTATGCTTCTGCCGCTTCCATGCCAGGAGAGTAGCGGGTAGCACGTTGAAGCACGGCAATCCAGAGCAAAACTTGTGCGAAACACGGAGAACCGGAAGATCGGAGAACCATGGGAAAACCTGAAAAACTGTGTGTGCACCTCATACCCTTTGGAATGGATGGTAGCTAGCGCCACCTGCCGAATTAGTCCGAATTAACCATAGCGCGCCGCGTTTCCTCCGAATTAATGAGCGTTTGCTGCCATTGACTAATACATACGTTTGACGGGACCAGATCGGCAGTTCAAATTATCCGAATTTCCGAATTAGCGGGGGTTGAATTAACGAGGTTTTACTATAAGTATTCCGTTACCTGTAACAGATTACTTCTCAAGTCTGGCGAGCGGTCATGACCCGTTGCCCTGAACGAACCTTGAGACGCAAAAAGACAAACCCCTTTTTGTCAGAAGTTCGAGATTTCAAAAGAAACTGAAGAGTGCTCTCCTCAGGACCACTGACCCTGTGCTCTTATGAAATTCCTTTGCAAAACACAGTATTTCTCGCCTTTTATTGTGCTGTTAGGACCTCGAAATTCGGGGTTTTTCGGATCTGAATTGACGGAAATTTCACCGGCGAGTGTTCTTCGTATTTATCCGCAAACACGGAATTATATTAAAAATAAACCGGTATATGTGACCAAGTTTCACCGTTCTTCAACGCGGGAGCACTTGTAAGTCACAACCTGCCACGGGAACACTTGTCCATCCGTCACGACTTTCGTCTCGGCAAGCGTAGCATAGATGAGCATGAACGCTTCGACGGTGACGCCCGGAGACCATGAGGATAACCAGCAAGCAGACACAGATCGCGAAGACATTTTCCAAGCAGGACTTGTTGGGGTGCCCCTGATCCTAAAGCCCCCCTATCCTGGGAAAAGTGGCACCATTCTTTGAACTATCGCTCTAAGAAATGCTTGCGCGTCTACTTACCCGCAAAACACTCAAAGAGCCAATGTATGCGATCTACGAAATCAGCTCAGCGAATGACAAGGCAGAACACCCGTTTAGAGCTAAAAGTAAAGTCTGCGCTGTGGCATTACGCAACGCAATGCGTCATGCTTGCATTGCGTAATAGATGTTCCGCCTCATCATTCGCTGTGCTGATTTCCTAGATTGCAGAGATTGGCTCTTCGAGTGTTTTGTGTGTAAGTACAGACGTGCAGGCATTTCTTAGAGTGCTATAGCCGCCGTGCACACTATTGGTCAGTCGTCACGTAACATCTGGCTTTCGGTTTTGGACTTCCGGTCGCCATGAATTTCCCAAGATGTTGCTACGCCGCAGCTGACGGGCTCCTGCGCCTGTAGAAAAGTCGGCCGGAAAGCTTTTCAGTGTTTTCTCTGGAACGGAAAATGAACCTCGGAGGAAGATCTTGCTTTACCAAATCGGTCGAAAAGATTTCAACTCAACAGGAGCCGCAGTGTTATGCGCATAGGCGTGCATACGGGGGGGGGGGGGGGGGCCAGGGGGGCCCTGGCCCCCACTGATGACTTGGGTAGGGAGCAAATTTAGTGCGTGTTCGTTTTTTTTGTTTTTTTTTTTATTGGGGGCGTTTTGATTGGGAAAAATCGGGACGACGTCGGAAGAAAGGAAGCAAAACCATCCCCACTTTGTTTTTATTGAACTTGAAACATCGTCAAGTATATCCTAGAGGAAACGGAGACCATTAATGTGCGAATGCGCCCTTACCCCAGAAGAAATCGACAAAAAAGTAAAGAAGACTGCTGCTTGGCGGAACGATAAGTCAAGGCTGCGCACCTGGGAATCTAGCCGCAGTGCTGCCGGGTGCAGCATCCTTCTGCAAAAATCCTCTGGTCTAAATTGTTTCCCTTTTAACGCGAGGGTAAAGTACTGAAGGACACATGTTTCAACTCACGAAGGCATTTGTTGTGAAGATTAACGTTCACTGCAGCGTTTTTTTTTTTTTTTTTTTTTTTTGGGGGGGGGGGGAAGGGTGTTTCCCTCCCTCCCCCCCCCCCCCCAAAAAAAAAAAAAAAATATATCGGGAGGAGAAACTAGAAGGGTAGTGAGAAGCGAAGGAAAGAATGAGCCAAGGTCTCCAGGCCACTCGGGTTAGCTGAGGGTGCATCTTTCTGTGAGAGAACCTAGGAGAAGGTTAGCTAAGAGAGCCTGGCTCCTCTAGGCAGCTCCCTACTCGGCTAAGGGGGATTAAAGACTGGCATCTCCAAGGACTTGTGCTAGGTGTCAATCTTCAGTGTCAATTATGACCAGTTTGTTGTCCAATGCAAATGACGCCAACCTGGTTTCTGGTTTAAAAATGGGAGATCTTGTTTTGGGTGGGGAGATATGTGGGCCTTCTCTACCGAAGAAGTTGATACCTGGCTTGGAAGAAAGAAAAACCAAAAAGGTTAAACGGATAGAAGGAAGATTTGGAAATGGTTCAGGTTATTGAGGGGATAAGGTTGAGATGACCATTTGCAGACAATCTGCAACTCTTTCTATCAGGAAGCCTAAGCGGTTTTCGTAAGCTTTCTTGGCTCGGGCTAGAGCGGGGAAGAGCAGTTGTATTGTAGAGTAGGGAAGTCGCTGGTGGTTTAGCGATGGAAGAGGGCCATCGGGATATCCTCGTGTTTAGCACACACCATGTAGTTTTCACAGGATAATAGAGAGGCGTTTGGGGATTTGGAAAAGTACACGAACATGTGGATTGCTAGCAATTTTCAGATTGACGGCCCCTGAGAGCCGGACACATAGTTTGGGGAAGAACAACACCTTTTAGAGCTGCCCCTAAAGCTTTGAGAAGGTAACTTCCAAAGCCGAACATCTAGGAGTCTCCTAGATGGTCATTTATAAGTCGAAGAAGATACTCTTTCCGAAATACCTTCCCGTTTATTTCTTTCGCCCTCCCTGTCAATAAAAAGGCGCCCATGTCGTCACTAGTCATGGACCGACTGCCCCTCGTTTGTCGAAAGGTGACGACGTTGCAGCGTTTTCTCTTTAAAAGTAGGTATGACGACGTTCATCTTCAGTGATTTTTTTTAAGTAGAGTAGCGCTGCTAAGGCTTCAAGTTATCGAACAAGTTAAGTAGCCACCTGCGCTGCTTGCAACCGCATCCTACCAAAGACCGCTGCGTGAATACGCCCACCATCATTTGCTCTTCTTCATTTCTACTTTGGCCATCTGCACATCAGCGTCATGTCGTTGAGCAAACTCTCTGGAGCGGAGTTTAAGAAAGTACGGGAAAAGAAGTCAGCAGAGAATGAAGCCCAGGGGAAGCGACTACTAACATGGTTTACGAAACCAGGTAAGGTGACAGTCTTCGCATTTGCTATCATTTTTATTTTTCTATGTTTAGAACAGTATATATATATTCTATATTTTAGTACAACTAACACCACCTAGACCTCACTGTTTTAACTAGTTCGAATCTCGGCCGAGGCTTATTGCGAAGAAAGCGCCGTATATCTGAAATCTCGATTGCATGCAGAAGGTCCAAAAATTATCAAAAATATTTCTCAGTCTTCTGCCGGGGTGTGTTCAAACTGTACTTTACCACCTTTACTATAGCAGTGCTTGTGCACTTGAAGTGTGAAGCCACGACCGAGAGCGGGTACAAATTACAAAGTGAATCCGAGTCTTAGTCCTACGTCAGCGTTCGACAATGACTCGTGTCTAATTCGTGTTTCGGCGGGCACTCGGTGCATAATCGACGAGTCGACGCCGTAGTAGTGTAATGATGTTTCGTACGGAAGATGTAGGTAATAAACAGGATTTGACGAGTCCAGGTGGTGTTCATACACCGTAATCTGAACACTTTAATTTGAATTTTTTTCGAGTGTCCAAATTGTGGCAATATTTACATTTGGACTTTTCCAGGGTATATACTCGTAGTTTAGTGGCCAGATATTAAAACTAAATGTGTGGCAAATGTTAGAAAATAGATACTGTCGGTGCCCATGCAAACGACACCGCTATTTTAGAGCCCCATAAATTGCCGCAGCAGTATAGACAGAGAGAAAAGTGCTGTTTATTAGAAATGAAAGAAGGGGTCCACCATGCACATCGGTACTGGTTTGGTGACTGGATGAGTAAATTCAGGGACTTTCAGTACGCCTGCTTGTATGAAGGCTTCCTGGAGGCCGTTTCATTCACATAATGCGATCCTTCCAAGAAACAACGAGTAAACTGACCTTGTTCTTCGTTGTTAAATGCACAATTAAATTCTTTCCAGAGCTCAGTTTAGTTGGTTAAATTATTCATATTCTTTTTCTTAGAAGTCTCGATATAGCAGCACGTGTCGGTGTCATTATTCTACCAAGTCTGCTCGTAGACGATAGCGTGGCACCTCAACAGGACCCCGTTGAGCAAAATGACTGATCTTGTTGAGTTGAATGAAGCGCCTCACGAACGAAGGCAACAGTGAGAGTGAGAGACGCACCCACTCATGTAGGTTCAAATCCTCACAAAGGAAAAAGCGTCTAACGAATTTAACAACGTTTCTATTAGAGCCCCGTCTGTCTTCACCGACGTACTCAGCAACTCGGGGCATTTCCGTCCCAAGCGCCAGTGCTGACCATTACTAAACGCAGTCTTAAAATGTTTGAGTCGTGTTTACGCTCTGTGCACGATTATCTCTCTCGAAATTAATAACTATACGAGAAGGGCGCGAACTTCTGTCGAGATGAACAAAGAAGGTAGTGGGCTCCTCGGCCAGACTAGTAACTCCAGCGCGACTAACGTCACCGACATAAAAAAAATCTAGCTTTTTAGCAACCTAGTTCTTTCAGGAAGGTTGTTTATGTTAAAACGTAGAAAACACAATCAGCAGGCCGTGCTTGGCACCGCTCCGAGCAGCGGTTGCTGTTGTTAGCTTAGAGGGACTATGCTGAGCTGTCGATGAGAAAGCTGTCGTAAAATTTCCAGGAATATATATTTATTATTGGCGCAGTTGTCCTGTAATTGTTTACTCAGACTTCTATTCGAGAAAGAAAACTAAAAAGTTATACTTCTCTTATTTGTTTGCAGCACAGTCAACAAGCTGCAAAGAGCAGCATGAACAAAATGAACCGGAAAAGATGTCCAGCCACCAGCAAGCTGACGACTGTGCCACTTCGCCATGCTGTGCCACGACGCCAAATTGTGCGCCGACGCCAAGCTGTGCCACGACGCCAAGCCACATCGTTGATGCACCAGATGAGCCTCCGAGACTTTGCTCAACGCTTTCCACCAACCAGAACCAGGTGTCTCACGACGACCCGTCGCGGCCAATGCCGACTAGCGACCTGGACAAGCAAGCCAGGCAAGCACGGGGTCCTTTTCAGCCTCATCTAGGCAGCTATGCCCAAAGAGAAACGAATAATCGAAAGCGCAGCTTTTGTGCACACTGGTTTGCAAAGTTCAGCTGGCTTGAATATAGTCCAGCAAAAGATGCAGCCTTTTGCTTTTGTTGTCGGGCGTTTCCGCCGGGGAGTGGTATATCCAAAGCACATTTAGACCCATCCTTTGTTTCGACTGGGTTTCGAACTTGGAAGAAAGTGATAGAAAGGCTTAATCAGCATGAAAGATCTGAGGGCCATCTTAACAGTGTCGTGTCATGGAATTGCTCCAAAGCAAACAGATTGATTGCTTCAATGCTGGATGAAAGCTTTGAACGACGAGCGTCTCAAGTTGAAGAAAAACGAAAACAAAATCGTGAGGTGCTAATGCGCCTTACTGACGTCGTTGTTCTTCTCGCAAAGGGAGGAAGGCCATTCAGAGGGCACAGTGAAAATAAGGAAAGCGCAGAGCAAGGTCTATTTTTAGAGATAGCTAATATCTTAAAGAAGTACGACCCCGTTTTGCGGGGCCACTTAGAGTCAGGCCCAAAGAACGCCTCCTACATCAGCAACAGAATACAAAATGACAGCCTAGAGTCACTGCATGCAGCCATTTTTTCTTCGATTGTCCACCGCATACAAGGGAAAACAATCTCGCTCATGTGCGACGAAACAAGGGACTGCGGTCATCATGAACAACTCTCCGTTGTTATTAGGTACTTCTGCGAGATTAAGAACAGGCCAGTGGAGGTATTCCTTACTCTCGAAAGGCTTAAAAATTTAGACAGCGACACTGTGTTTTCCACGTTGCAAGCAGTTCTCACCGCCATCAATGTTTCCTGGAATTCTGCGAGTTCCGTCTGCTTTGACGGGACTTCTACTATGCCTGGACACATTGCTGGCGTTCAAGCAAAGTGCAAAGAGCAGAACAACAAGCTCGACTACGTTCACTGCTATGCCCACTGCTTAAACCTGGTGCTTGTCGATGCATGTTTGTCTCGAGCAGAAAACAGAATGATGTTTGATTTTTTTGGCGTTGTGCGACTCGCGTACAACTTTATTGAAAACAGTGTTGTGCGCCATGCTGTTTTTGAGCGAATTTGCCAAACTGTCGGCACACAACTGAAAACTTTGAAGTCTTTGTCTACAACCAGATGGGCATGTCGTGCTGAAGCTGTAAAGGCCGTTCGTGAGAGCTACACCGAACTGTCGAGTGCAGTAAGAACGATTGTGGACTCCACAAAGCACCCGGAGACGAAAGCAAAAGGCAAGGGACTCCTTTCCCAGTTGATGAGCTTTGACTTTGTCTGCTGCATGGAAATAGCTCACCCTATTCTACAGCTTATTTTGAAGGTTAGCCGAGCTCTTCAGGACCCTAAAATTAACCTCACTACTGCACTCAATGAAGTCAGGCATCTGCAAAAAGCGCTGCGAGGGATGAGGCAAGATGGGACAGTCTTTGAAAAGATGTTTGCGGAAGCTTCTTCGATCTGCGAGATGAATGAAATCGAGATTTCCGAAGTTCGAAGAAGAAAGGTATCGAAGCGAATTGACCAAAACTGGGCGAATGAATGTTTCTATGCGACAAAAGAGGAAGAATTTTGTGTCGGTGTTTTCTTTTTGATGCTTGACTCCTGTGTTCGAGGGATCGAAGAAAGGTTCACACAAGAAACTTTTGAGCTTGTGTGTGCTATCCAGAATCTCCTGGGCCTCTCTGCGAGCGACAAACAAATTACTGTTTTCCTTTGCACCAGCCCTGTTGTTGTGTTGTGTTGAATGTTTTTTAGTCTCTACCGTTTGTGAATTGAAATTGTGTATCGTCTGAGCCCCCTTCGTGCAATTCATTTTCTTTCTGCGTTTTGTGATGGCGCTTGTGCCCTACGAGTGCAAGCTGTGGTTTCTTTATCGTGGCGTTTTCCACTTTTGTTTGGCAATAAATCGTTTTTGTTGTTGGAAAAGTTATCTCATCTTCTCATTTCTCCCACACTTCAAAGCGCACGTAAGTCCACTTTCACGCAGAGCACTCGCAAATCCAATTACTGCGGTCTACGAGGATATGGACACAATGACACGTACAAATAAGTCTGAACAGTGGCATTAAAAAGTATGACGTTTTGTGGCATTACGTCGTGTTCGGTGTCACAGCTCAGATTTAATTTTTGGGTTCAAACATAGTTCGAGCCTTGTCATTCTCCGGACTCCATTCGTAAACCGCAATAATTAGACTTCCAAGTAATCTGTGGGAAAGTAAACTCAAGGGTAGTTTTATGGTGACACTGAAGTAAACTTGGAAGTCATATTTCGCGGTTGAAATATGGTGTTCTAGTGTACTCCTACTAGGGTACACTAGAACACCTTACCCCTACGACGTAAGGGTCTTGGTGAGACGGGGGGGGGGGGGGGGGGGACACTGCAGTGAAACTTGGCCCCCCCAAAAGGAGGACCCTGTGCACGCCTATGGTTATGCGAGGTGGGTGCTCTGTATAAAGCTCACCAGCATGCAAAAGGACAGCTGTGTAGAGCGAGTTATGCGAGTCCATTCCACCGTAAGCTCAAGCGATGTAATAGTGAGCACAACATTTGCCAACTGGCATGCACGGATGCCCGTGCCGTGGAAGGAAAGGCCCCCACGCACAGTTGCGTTTGAGAGCGTTTGACTGCGTTGCATCGAAAAACGAGAGCTTATTGTCACCGGCACATAGGTGCTTCGTATGAAGCGTGGCATTCCAATTCAAGGAATTGCTTGGCACGCGACAAAAGAAGTATGGATGCCCCGCGTTCTCGCAGTCGCAACGCAGTGAAACGCATTTAAACGCAACTGTGCGTAGGGGCCTTAAGTCGTTCAAAACGGCCTGCTCCTGCTCGTGCTTGTGGCATCGACGTCGCTCCCAATTACGGGTGCGTGCGGAGTATGCGCTCTCGTCCAAGTGTTGCGTTTGTGCTACCGTACCAAACTTTGTTTCACACACATAGCTTGCTACGCTGCCGCGGCTGCGGACTCAAGCATGTAGATGTATCTGTACTCCGTTTCAATCTAAGTGCAAGTGCAGCGAGTGCGACAAGCACGAGTATGTTTTCTCTGACGACGCTCTTACTAGACGAGCGTGTGCGCTTAGCCCGCTCAAAGTGCATTCGCTCTCGAAGCGTCAATAGTGTCTCCTTCGCTCGCAGTCTTATTGAAACAAAACCGCAAGCAAATAAAACATTTGAGATCAACCCCACACTCGCGCCAGCAGCTCTGACAGCGCTAACTTCACGTGCAGGCCTTTGGCAGGGTAACCTAGGATCTGCAGAAACGGGCGTTTGAGGTCGCGTTACATGATGCGCTCTCGACTAAAATCTCATCTCTTCAATCTATTACAGGACCACTCCAGTATCGACCAATTCAAAACACTAATCATGCAAAACAAAGGAGAGCAAAAAATTAAGGAAAGATGCTCTCCCAAACATTTCTTTTTTCGTTACCTTCAACCAAGAGAGTAAACCACCACTGCAAGGGAACTGGAAATGTAAATGGTATGTACAACATCTCACAAACCATATATTTTTTTCTTCTTCAGTAAGACACGTTGCATCAATTTTACAATACAAATTCGATGCACAAACTGATGATTTTGGATGATTCCTTTACAAAATGCAGTTCCATTTATTTGTTTTAGTTGGCTCCCTAAAGTCCCCGAGGCACCCCCGGCAAAACCTGAATAGTACACCACAAGGCAATGCCCACAGTACTGAAACATCCCCAGGACAGACTGCTGCAGCAACCACAACTGCTCTTTAGTTTGCAGTCCGATACTGTTTTGTGGTCGACCGAGGCACACCTACCACTAGTGCCATCTCTGTCCATTCTAGGAGTGAGTGTCCTCCCGAGGGCCCCCAGTAAGGTCCGAGCGGAGCTTTTCCCTCGGGGCAATCTGCCGCAGTGACCGCAGCTGTTGGTGAGTTTGGCAGTCCCACACTCTTTCCAGGTCGACTGAGGCTCACCTACAACTAGGGTCGTCTTTGTCGATTCTAAGCGAGTGTGTCCTCCCGAGGCCACCCAGCAAGTTCCAAGCGGTGCTGTACAGAACCTAACTTTTTCAGTTTCCCCAGAGCAGCCTGGTTCGGCAACCCCAGCTGCTGGTGAGTTTAGCACAATGATACTGTTTCCAGGTCGACCGAGGCACACCTACGACTGTCGTCTCTGTTCATTTATTCATCCTAGAAGCGTGTGCTGTCCCATGGCTGCCCGAGCAAGGTCTGAGGAGCGCCCTACAGGCCCTTGCTTCCCCAGCTTGTCCTGGACAGATTGCCGCAGCAACAGCTGATGAGTTTTCTTTTTCGACTGCTGTTTATTTCCTGGCAGAGTGCAGACAGTTCCACACTGTTACTTACATCCGTGCTTATTGTCTCACTGTTAGCCACTTAACAAGTCTAAATAACAAAGTTTGGACTTGGGTTTGGGCTAGTTGCTTATAATCGGAATCTGCACCCATTCATGTGCCTTGTGTTTCTCCTCATCTCAGTGGAACTCCTTTGATTTTTTGGTCCCGCGTGTGTTCTGTAGAACTTCGCAGCGCAGCAGATTCAGGTATGTACTAAATAATAATTTTTCTTTTTCAGGCACACTGTTTACACTTGGAATCAGGCAGTATGATCAGAATGTCAGTCTTTCTGGTGTACTAATGAATAACAAGGAGTTACAAAGATAACTGTATTGAATGCAGGAAAAAAATCTGATATTGGCGCAACTACAGGAGTATCAGTTGCTACGTGAAGAGAACAATTTAGTGTTTTCTCATCGAAGATCCACTGAAGTGTATCGAAAAGTCCACTATGACCAGGACTGCATGGAGTAAAGGCACCCTCGAGAAAGTGTTCAAGATTCATCTTTCTTGTGGTTCCCATGGTTTCAATGTGGTACTGGGGAATTGGGGTAGCTTTTGCCTGTAGAACGCACACTTCATTGGCATCTCCAGGACTTCAAGTTCGTGTCAGACATAGTGCACAAGCTGATGGATTCTTTAGTATACAAGGTGAGTCAAACTTGCAGCATCTAACACACTCGTGCATCCTTATCTTGAGAATGCATCTCAAGTCGGATACCCACAGACCCGTCTCATCAAGGAGCTCAATGTTTAATCCCTCGCAGTTTGTACAGTTCATTCAGTGTACAGGTGCGCCGTATCATTCACAGCATTAGAAGGTGTAAGGGCTTTAGATGCATTGTATGATATGTAAAAGTGACTGCACCTGTCAGTGAAGCTACCTGCACATTTCTGAGTTGTTAAGAAAGCATGTCGATAGTGTATGGTGTGTCTCAGTGTCGTTTATCTCCTTTTTTTCATTCTGTGATCCATTTTGTTATGTACTCAGCATGTGTTGTACTTGCACTGCATACTCCTGGCGTGGCCTTTTACTTGGCTGGCAGTTTTGTGAAATAGATACCAACTCGAGAGATCACGGGACAGAAAGGAAATCTGCACATCATCCCCATGTAACGAACATCAAACGGATGAAGGTATGTTTATCTTCACCACAAACAAAGTGACGCTCGATAGAGGGACGCCATTTTCTGGAAGAAAAACATCAGAAATTCTGTTAGTCAAAAACTCTCTTACTTATGCAGCGCAACATAGGTAGTATCATAAGCTTTCTCTACGTCAATATACTGAAACACGAGGCTGTCGATGAACAAATCCTTCACGTAGGAAAGTTTCCAGGCAAACGAGACGATCCAATGTCGATCGTTCCATTCCAAACCCACACCAATTCAATCTAAAATTCTCTCGGCCTCTAAGAATTTTACTAATCGTCTATTTATTGGATTTTCATAAGTTTTCCTAAGGCAACTAACTGGCCGTTGCAATGAGACAATAACTCGCAAGAAGAACACAGAACGTTTGCCCATTCCATATTTTCACCCAATTCGCTCTTCCTGTCGGGATTTTACGGTACAATTGTACGACTTCTTGTATGTTTTTGTACCTGTTTTTTTTTCGCGCCGTACACCACTCCTGCTACGGCTTTTGGTAAAGAGCCGCAGCACCATTGAACAAAAGGAAAAACACTGGCGCCCTCACCTACATGTATTTTCTTATTTCTTTTATGCATCATGCTTCATTACGAGCTTGAAGTAATTCTGACAATCTCACAAACGACCGTCTCTCGTAGGTAGTACGTACAATTCCTTCTGGCAAATGGCACAAAACCTTCAGTCTAGCAAACAGTGAAATACCTTGTCTAGAAAAGGATGCAAAACCTTCGGTCTAGCATACAATGACAATGCTGGCAACCCTAGGGATTTTTCCCTAGATCTAGGGACTTCCATTATCGCTTAGGGGCAAAGGGAAATTGGTTCAAATCTAGGGATTGTTTTTTAATGGGTTCCAGAGGGCTTTAGACACGTTCCTTCCCTTTTCTCTCCTCGTTCCGGCCGAGTGCAGCGGGGAAAAGGCTTCTTTGTATATTGTCGGGGCCAGAGATAACCTCCAGTGGTAACAACTGCGATTTTGGGGGGACACACAAGACCAGAGTAACAAAACTTAATTATGTAAAAAAGGTTTTAACGAAGCAAATTTAACCTTAGTGATGTGATTGGCCTAAGCCGTTTTGGAGCACCTTTCGGAGCAGCCAAAACAGTGTTTTGGAGCAGCAAAAGTGGCCTTTGGAGCAGCCAAAACAGCATTTTGGAGCAGTAAACGTGGCTTTTGGAGCAGCCAAAACAGTGTTTTGGAGCAGCAAAAGTGGCTTTCGGAACAGATATTCTTAGAAAAAAAAACATATTCGTTTTAGGTAAGAACTGGACAAATGGAGGGCACTTTGCTCACCGCAATAAAGAAATTATGGTCAAGTTAGACCACCTGGGAGTCTTTCAACGTGTAACTGAAATGCCAGTGACATGACACATTTTGCAATGTTAAATGACACATATATATGTACCCGCTACATATAAATAAGAACCAAACTGCACATATTAGATTTTACATGAAAATGAGCAGCTTAGTAGCAAATATCACAGCATTAGGTTGACTAGTTATATAATACATTGTGGCACTCGCCACCTGATGAAACACGTAACTACTGCAGTGCAATGCGAAACTGTACACAAGGAAAAGGTGCCTTACGACTAGCAGGTGCTTTGCTTATTGCTTTTAGAAACTTTCTGCAAGCCTCGCTTTGCCTTCGGCAAGTAATGAATGTCCACTTTCAATGTCTCCAAAGAGACACTGAGACATCCCACAAGTGTACAGTGCTGTAGGCGTTGCCGAGCAATTCCGAAAAACCGCTCGCCACCGTTTTACTGGTTCCCGACGTGTCAGATTTTCGTCAAAAGTAAGCAAATGTAAAGCAATGGATTGCAAGCGTCCCGGCTGGTGCCTCTGTCGTGCAATCATGTTCGCATGCACGTGAGGGCAACTTCGGCAGCTTGCAGTTGCACGTGCTTCGTCGCGCGAGCGGAGACGGCTGTTCGATCGAAACCGAAACCATGCCACTCCGCTCCGTCGCCAAATGGGTCCCGAAATTGTATGTAAAATGAAACTGTCCAGCATACAACAAATAATGGTTCAGCGGCGCGTGCTTGCCAGGCCGGCAAACAAGGTACAAGCTAAACACACACACAAGAAAAAAAAAAAAAACCTGAGCGCATCGATACAAGACATTGCGAGCCGGGGACAAAAAGTTCTTGAAGCGCTTTGTACAATGACTGAACTCTGACAAACAAGCGCGCTGTGCGGCTTCAGCGTGCAGACATTGCCTTCTTTGCTTTAGCTCACTTCACCAACTTTCTTTCGCAGCAGATTTTTCATGTACCGGGGTTTCTTTCGAAAGAAAGCCCACCGAAAGAAACCCAAGTAATCACTACTTCGACACAGCAGTCTTTGAGTTAAAGAGGGATTTTTGTAGTAGCGTATGATTTAAACAACAACAGGAATGTTGATGACCTTGCGGCGGTCCTTACGTTTCAGTTTAGAAAGCGCCATATCTGCAGCGACCTGGGGACGGCAACACTCGACGTCATGCGACCACGGTGACTGGTAGGCAGGGACCAAAAGTATAACTTTCCCACGGCCGTTGCTTTCAGGAGTGAGTGCTTCAGCTCACTCCCGCCGCGCAAAACCGTGGTTTCGTTTTACAGCATGACGGCATGGCTGGTACCCGGACGCTAGCGTCGGAGCGTCTGCACACGCTTGCATCTATCGTTGCAAAAATTTTAAAAAGACGCGAAACGAGACCCACGAGACGACGAAAGCGCAAAACGAGACACGGCGGGAAAAACCATGCAAGACAGGATGAACGATTGATGTAAGGTACTTTATGTTGGGCGGCCGCTTGCGCCACCTAACTCACGCATGCTCAAATATGGTACTCAGTTTAGTTTCGGTTTTGAAAGGCGACCGAAATTGGTCCTTCGGTGCAGGCTTGGCGCAGATTACCCATATTACGGCAAAATGTAGCAGGATGTAGCAGGGTTAGCCCCTTGGCGCAGTTGGCGCAGCAATCGCATCACTGTAACCTTTAAACTGTCACCCAACTACAGGAGTCTGCTATTCCATAACAATAATCTCAATATTAACGCAATATAACATATTTTCTGAAGATCTAGGGAAATCTAGGGAATTTGTTTTATAACATTTGGGGAAGAAACGATAGCAGAGGTTGGCAACATTGTATTGTGAGAAACCTTCAGTCTAGGTATACGATAGCCGTAAGTGTTTGAGAGTTACCTGACAGATGGCACTAGTGTGTTCTTTTGTCGCAAGCGGATAGCTTGAAGTAACTTCATCAAGCCGCCCTTAATGTAGTAAACTTGTGTCTCGGTTTCAGAGTCTCCCCTCGACGCAGCAGTAGCGTTGCGCTCGGAACCTCGGGTTCCTGGGTCTAGCCCTTGTTGGGAAATGTTCCAAATTTCTGTCGCTTCTTTTCTATTGTGCCTTTTTCTTTTGTACCGATTTCGACCCGCGTTGCACATTTTTGTGATGCCACGTCGCACTTTCCTCGGGAATCAGAGCCCATTCGAAAAGCTTCCCGCGTTGAAATTGGCCCGAGGTGTGACGTTGAGGCACGGTAGAGTCACCCACCTGTCCAACTTCTTCATCTTCTCCACACGACGCTGGTCGTCCACACCCGGCGCCGTGAATCCCGGGATGCTGCACGGGAAGAGAACCACGTCGCAATCAAAAACCCATTCCAGTGAGGGTTTGCCTGCCACAGTGTTGCCAACCTCCGCGGTCGTTTCTTCCCTGAATTTTATCAATACAATTCCCTAGATTTCCCAAGATTATCAGCGAATGTGTTAGGGGGGGGACACTACCCAGAAAAAACAATTACTGCAAAAAAAGTTGAATTTGAAAAATGTCATATTTAAATCCATCAACATCTAGAGGATTCCCAGAAAGTTTTATTAGTTTACACAGCATAGTTAATTTTTTATAAATTATTTTTGGTCCACCGATGCTAAAGAAAAGGTGGAAGTTGTAGCACTTTAAACACATTTTTCTCCATTCCTCTTTTTGGCGTAAATTTCCCTTTAGGAAAACTATCGTTTTGTTATTACGTAACTTGGATTCACTTTTATGAGTTTTCCTGGGGTGCAATTTTAAGGGGAAGATAGCTATGAGCTTGTATTTTGTATTTTTGGCACTTTTCATGCTCAAGAACTAAAATTTTGGACAAAGGATGGAAATATAAAAAACAGTATTTGTGTTTATGTGGCCTTTTTGTCATGAAAGATGGTATAATGTAGAAATCTAAATGTAAATTTCAATTAAAAAATGAAAAAAAAACTTGTTATTCCTATGCATGGGAACAAAGAGGGAAACAAACCGTCTTGTTGACACTGCCACAAACAGATGGCACCACACACACACCACCATCAGGGAGCAGCAGTTTAACAGAAATGTTTCTTTCAGAAACCTACGCACACATGAAATACGAGCATAATAAAAGGTACCACCTAAAGAAACCGTTTATGAAGAGTCGCTGCATTCTATACATTGGCTTAATTATCTGGTTTTCATGGCACTCGAATGGCGCTGGAAAACGCCCTGTACGCGCATTCCGAGAGCTTTCAATGACAGGGTGCCATTTGCTTCTTAAAGGAGCTGTGCAACGATTTTAACGTTGAAAGAATTGGCATCTTCTACTTTTGACATTGTTCGTCTCGTCACAAAGGACAGAAAACGCATCTCCTTCCTTCGAAACGTTGCGATTCCGCCGCGTAATCGCGAGGCGAAAATTATAACATTTCCCGACCTGCGGCTGCGAGCGGCGGCCACGAGAACCACGCAGCGTGACGTCAGTGGGGAACTCGTAAAAAGATGGGAAGTTGAGCAAATGCCTGCTCGACAAAAGGCAATTTTTCTATAAATCTCGTCCTTCCAACGTAAATATGAATGCGTCGAAAACCTGGTAGTATCGTCGACAAAACTTTCATTATACGGGGTTTTAATGGCGCCATCTATCCGAGGTCGACCAAACCGTCGGCTCTATCTGCTATTGCGAAGAGCTGCCAGAAGCCGGAGGGGGACGGGGATGGCCGGACCCGGACAAGACTTTCATCCTTTCGCCATGTTGATCGCGCTGCGCAAGCACGTGCTCACATGTTCGCGAGCGGGTGAGTTCTCGCTGCTCACCGATGGCTCTAGAGAGAGAACTTTACCGGAACCCCGCGCGACCCCCATTGACGTCACAGCGCACGCGACTCGGAAGACGGTGAAGGAGTTGAGAAGTGCCGAAAACCTCCATCTTTGTCCCTTTTTAAAATAAAAACTAGGACGTGCAGGCAAAAGCGTTTTTTTCATCTTCACTTCAGAAAGGTCGAGACACCGACTCCCAAAGTATTTAAGCAAAGCACTGAAATTGTTGCACAGCTCCTTTAAAGAGTGGCAACTGCACTGTGACACTCTTCACATAGCCCAGACTTGTCGCCGTGCAAATTCTTGCCATCTTGAACACTTAGAAAAAAAAAACTGCTTGGGAGGAAATGTTTTTTTTTTATACGATGGAGTGAGCAAGGTTGCGGCCACAATGCTGAAAGAGATGTCGCAAAGCATTCTTTTACATTTCTTCGAATTGGTTTCTGAACATTTTAAACCCGCACACTGAATGTGAGGGAAACTACTTCAAAAATAAAAAAAAAATTAACAAGGTCTGTTCGTAACATAAAAATGTTACGAGGAATACTGCACGTAACATTTTTATTTTTCCTGGAAGCTTTCTTCTTTTACTATGTTCTCTAGCCAGGCACTTAAATAGTCTCTTTCTTTTCTCCTTTCAAAACATCTTGGAATTGTCAAACTTTTACACTGTCGGTACTCGACTTAGGTTAACCAAAGTAACCCAAAGGGTTTCCCAGTCATCCCCCTGTACCCAAACGTAGAGCGTTATCCAGCCTAAAGTGGCAGTGGAACAATTTTCAGACTTGAGCTGCATTACCACTGTGGGTCAATGACATGCGTTGGGCTACACCGGGCCACGCGATGCCAGTGCAGTGTTGCCAACCTCCGCAATCGTTTCTTTCCCAAATTTCATCAAAAAAGTCCCTAGATTTCTCTAGGTTTCCACAAACTGTGTTTGTGTGCGTTGATATTGAGATTATCTTTATGGAGTCAATAGATTCCTGTAGTTGGACGGCGATTCAAAGGTTACATTGGCTTCGTGAAAACCTTTTTACATAATTAACCTTTGTTACTTTGGCCATGTGTGGCCCCCTTCCAAAATCGCTGTTGTCACCACTGGAGATCATCTCTGGCCCCGACAATATAGACCTTTCCAGCGGCAGTCTCGAACGAAGCGATTTACAGCGCGCGTCGCTGGTTTCGAGAGGGTACGTCAGTGCTGCCCGACTGCGCTGAGCTGTGGAGTTCCTCGTCAGTGGGCTGTGGCAGCCTGCGTAGGAGCACTTCCGGACGCTGGTGGAGGCTAAATTGCCGCATTCTATTCTTTATTTTGTGTTCTATGGCAAATAGAATTTCTCGGAGTTTTTAAGAATGCATTGTACTATTTTTGGGAACCAAAACAAAGAAATGAAAGCTGTTTTTGTGAGTCCATGTGCGACAGAACAAATGCAACTGGAATGTTTGTTTCATTTTATGTTGATCTTTTTACGGCACCATACACTCAGCCGTGTCAAAGGTCTTAACCGTCGAAAATATTTGACCACACAGGATATCCGAACTGCATGGCTATTCCCCGCCCACGACATGAAATTCAACGAGTCTCATCAATCGAACAACATATATTGTACGTACCCCACTTTTCCGCGTAATCCGAACAGGATTTGAGAAAGGTCTCAAATAACACCTATCCAATATACAGTGTCGACGATAGTCACTTCACGACGATCGGACTGAATGCGGCGTGTTTTGGGGCACGTTTTGAAGAGAGCTGCTTTTTTGCACAGTTTCAAAGCAAATGAATGAACGTGTCTATTCTGTCCCCACACCCCGGACCAACCCTATCAGCTATTTTCTCGCGAAGACCCGGAACACAAGCTCGGGAGGCTTTTTGGAGATTATCTCAACGGAAATAATCCTCCAAGAACGTCGAACTGCCCGCGTCGGGGGCTGCTTGACGTTCGCTCTCTTCGTTCGTTTCCTGCGAAGGTCGAGCAGGCTACGAGCCCTGGTATTCCCTGGTTCTCAAAGCGGCTAGAAGATCTAACTTCGAAAAATCCTGCTCTAACAGCACTTCGAGAGACAATCAAGGAAGGTTGGCCCAGAAAGCTTAAAACATTTGGTCTTGCAACCCTTCTGCCAACAGAGGGACATACTTATCTCGGAGGGTCTTCACATTCATAGAGAGGAGAGTGGTCTTCCTCAAAGAACCCAGTGATACACAGATGGGTATCAATCAGTGTTGGACAAAATACTCGATAAAAGTATTTAAGGTAAGTTACTAAATACCTGCGTCATAAAGTATTTAAAATACTACTTAAGTTACTTTCACTGTAAAGTATCTTGAGTAGAGTACAGATACTTAGAAATGTATTTCAGTTACTTTTGAAGATACTTCCGCATTGCTTAATGTGTATCGACGTCATTGACAACGAAAGTTATTTAGCTACGCAAATCAGGGTTACCAGAATGATTTATTAGCACGCAACAACAACTTTATGCAGTCCGACTATAAAGAGCAAAATATTGGTCACGAATGATAAATGATGACGCAGCGAAAAACTGAGGAAACTAAACGTTTAATGAGGCGAACTTGTTCCCAAAACAAAAGAGAGAAAGGCTAGCGTCGCAGGCGTCGATGTCAGCGAAACAGCAGGATCGACCGCTGGGGCGAGACTGACTCCGGACCGCCACTCGGAGCACCTTTTGTACCCGCGTGGTTTTCTGGAACATTCGGCGTAGAACGTTCGGCGCGTAGAACTTTCGTAACTCAATCAGACGACAAAATTCTCGAACTTACCAGAATGTCAAGTTGAAGGAATAAATAAAAGAGAAGTCCGCTTTCTGGTATCGAACCCGGAGCCTCCGCGCGAGAGCCAAGCGCGGTAACCATCCGGCCACGCGCTCGCTGGGCGACGCGGGTGGCAGTATCACTGATAGATGTTACAAAACATTTCTGGGACAACAAGAAAGAGGTCGCTTTAGCTATTGGGGAGAAGATCAGACCGTGGCACCCCAAGCGGTTAACTTTAGAACTAGATGGATGAGGACAACAAATACAATGGCTCAGCGCTCGGCTGACTTAACCGAACGCGGCGTCAGCGTTCGGCTGGAGTTCGTGTTCTCCGGTGAGGGGGAGGAGGGGCTCTTTTGTTACCATTCCGGCCGGCATGAACGATGCAGCATGCACGGTCCTCAGCTAAGCACAAAAGCCGAAGTGGGTCAAACTCGCATCCTCTGAAGACTGCTTTCGGGACAGATCCGGCACCTAACGTCATGGACATTCCCACAAGGCCTGTAAGCACGTGCACAGGCCTTGTGTTGGGTAAACACTGAGGTGTGGGGACAACAAACGGGATAGAGCGCCTCGCCGATAGTGACATCACTGATTATCACATCCTGCGGCGCACATTAGGCGCATCGTTTAACTACAATCTATATTCCCTATACGGGGAGTTCACTATAAACGAACTTCGGACACGGATATGAGTGAATGGATAACAAAGAGAACCCGCATAATAGCCATGGCACGTCACCCTGCACGCAGTTAGTTTCCTGTCCTGTTCTCTGCTTATCAAGGTTCGCTTACAGACAGTGTTCGCGAGAGCAATAAGCGCCAAACTGACAACAGAAAGAAAAAAAACCTTGACGTTTTGCCCTAGCGGGGTCAAATATACAAAAAGCAAAACAAAAATGTCTACTTTTTTGTGTGTCCACTTCTCATTTTCTTCTATTTGTTATTTCTTGACACTTAAGTCTGCATTGTTCTCTTAGGTCGTTTCCCGGTCTGCTTGCGCCTCCGGGTGGCAGCTCTACTTCCGTAAAACCACACCTTTGGTTTGAGGATTTTTTGGGGCGCCTTTGGGAAGGCGAGGGGAGAACCTTCATTGTACGAACTTTCGGCTGAAATATGAGTCACAGTCGACAAGAAAGCGATGTTTTCACAAGCTCAATCTAAGTCACCGTAGCTAATCGGAGCTAACAACAGGATTCGGTTGCTCGAAAGAATGTTCACGTTTCCTCGTGCCACGCCCACCCCACTTCATACCGAAAAACTCGGAAAATGGCGGAATGTCAAAATGTATTTAAGATAATGAGTACAAGATACTCAGAATTGTAATTAAGATAGAGTATTAAATACTCTCTATCAAAGGTATTTGCAAGATACCAAGATACTCCAAAAAGTATTTAAGATACAGTATCTTGAGTAGAGTATTTGAGATAGGCACAAGTCTGGTATCAATGCAATGAAAGCACATACACAGGCAATACCCTGGTGGGCAGGTATTGCTAAGGCAATTGAAGACGTTTCACAAGCTTGCACGGTATGCCAACAGGCTCGGCCAGAAACCATGGCTCCGTGAACGTGAATGAATCTGGACTGTGCTGCCCTATCGAAGGGAAAATGGTGCTAATTGCAGTGGATAGTTAACTATCTGAAAAACCCCTTTGCCAAGTAAGACCTCCTGTTTGCCTGGTACCCCTTTGCCCAGTAAGACCTCCCGTTTGCCAGGTACCCCTTTGCCCAGTAAGACCTCCTGTTTGCCTGGTACCCCTTTGCCCAGTAAGACCTCCTGTTTGCCTGGTGCATGATAAGAGAACAGCACCCTGCACATCACCGTTTACACAGTTCATTCCTCTGAACGAAATCCGCCATTTTAGACACCTAAGGACTGCACTCTCTCGTCCACGGTTAGACGGAGTCCCTGAGGGAGCTGTCGGTACTATTGTGGTACACTGTCTGCCACAGGAGGACAATCTGCAGCAGGGCTGATGATCAACTTTTCTCCCAGAATTTGTTGCATGGACCTCATCACTCAGAAAGGAGAGATCCAGCAACCTCAAGGTAAGAAATCTTCTCTTTGCAAGAAACTTCGGAACCGTAGAACATGGGGTGCCAGGACGATCTCCCAGGTTCTGAGAAACCACATGGCTTTGGCACAAATCCGTCGCGGCACAATGAGGCGTCACCTGGAGTATGGATCAGTTGTGCCCAAGACGCCCTAATGCAACTCATTGCGAGTTGTGTTGTGAATGACCCCTGGACACTTGCTTGTTTGGCAGTGAACCAGCAAAAGAACTAGGCTATAGACCAGGAAACGATCAAGTGATGCAAGCGGTGGAAGGATGCCCCGATCGTGGGCATGAAGAGCACCTACCCAGATGATCCTTTAGCTTTCACGGGGCAGTGCCCCATCAGGAGGCCATCAGGATGCCATCAGAAGGCCATCAGGAGACCAGTGTTTACAGAGACTTTTCCACGCAACAGCTGTGGGCTTTTTCTCTCTTTTTGGAAGCCTGCTTGTGACCATGTAACAGACATGTATGATGCAGTCATGTCAGTTCTTCCGTAACAAACCGACATGCATGTTCCTTGCACAACACAGATTTAACAACCACCAATATTTGAACCGTGGTGTTGATAGAGGCAAAACAATAAAGAAAAAGAGCACATAATTGGCCACCAGCCCTCCTTGCAACATCCTGGACCATAACAACACAAACACAGCCCTCACACTTATTGGACCGAGTACAAGCGTCCAGACGAAAACTAACTACCGGAAACGAAATGGCTGCAGTTAGGTTTACTGCAAACAAACTGACCCACCAATTCTCGACACTTAGTCGGCAACAACAATGAAAAGAAACGAGACAGACCTAAAAGCTTCAAGCGACGACCATGGAGGTGACGTGGCTTCCGTGCCACTGCAAGAGAAAACACCAAAAGCGGAAAATTCAAATAGGTGGGTGGATAAAAAGAAAGGGTCTTGCGTGGTCAAGGCTCACATGGAAAGCTTGCAAAGCAAAGAACGCCCTGCAAAAGTATTGAGCGGGTGCAAAAGAAATGAGAAACATGTGAATACAGAAAGCGTGTGCTAATTACAAGAGGAAAGCACACAGAAGAACATGGCCAAGTCTCTGCATCGGCTTCCATGCAAGGAAGCAGGAACAAAAATGAAAGTCAAGCACAAAAGAGCATGTAAAACATGAACAGCGTACAGAATGAAAGAAAAGAGACAAAGCACAGAAAAAACGAGAGACAAAGGATGTTCACATCACACATCACAGCAGAAGCTTACACAAGCTTACATGCAGAGCACACAAACATCCAAAACCAGCGGAAAAAAAATTCTTGCTTGTTTCCAGATAACAGAAGCTGTGCTAAACACAAAGAAAGCAAAGCAAAAGAAAATAATGAAAACAGGGACAGCAGTTACCTCAGCTGAGGGGATCTGAAACACTACTTCCTCCTACGTGGTACAGCCATGGACTTGCTGGCAAAGTCCCTGTGTTCAGCTGCCTTAGCTGAACACAGGGAAGCTGAACACGTTGGCTCTCTGTGGCCATCCTTGCCCGACAGGCTGTTCAAGATCCCCTGCGCACTCATCAAATCTTGGATGAGGCTGCGAAGCACTCTTTCACAAATTGCGAAGAGGGTGCGTCATGGACTTGCTGAGGTAACTCGGCAAGCAGACGCACTGGACAAGTCAGTGCATCTGGGACATAATTTTTCAGCCTGATGAGGCTGTTTGCAGGTGCTGTGCATACTTGAACAGCTGCAGCATTATTTTTAATGACTGTCCTCACCACATACCCACAGTAATAGTCAAAGCTATTCACTTCAAGATGTGACACGGTTAATTCCACTTCCTCAAGCAAACTGTCAGTGGGCACAGTGGGCAGTACATCTAGGTCTGCGAGGTCCCTCAGGTAGAACGAAGCATCGTCCAGTTCGTACGACCCAGCCTTGGAAACCTTGAGGGGTTTCCAAGGTTACCCTTGACATTATTACCCTTTCCAATGTTACCCTTGACATTACTACCCTTGACAGAGTAATAATCTAAAGGGCCATCTTAAACTCCAAGGGAGTGGGAAAGGATTGCCCTGTCGTACTACCGAAAACAAGTTTTCCAGGCAGTCCTGCGTGAACCGGGATGTCAAAATAAACGAGATGAGGTTCTGCTGCAGGTCCCAAAATAGACTTTGTTGACGGCATTACGCCCGCTTGCACAGGTGTAAACACTCCATCCCCTATTGTCACACGGAGCAGTAAGTCCTCAAATTTGCTCAATAGGTCCAGGGTGTTTTCTGTCTACTGATCTCAAGGACCGGGTGCCTGCTGCTCGTGAGGTCAAACCACTTACTAACCTGTTCGAAGAACCAGGCCGTGGTGAGGAAGTCCTTGCTCCATCCATGGTCCTCCACCGGGAAGCGAAGGGCGGTGGCCGTTGAGTGGCTCAGCACCCGCAGGGCAGTGCTCACCTAGAAACAAAGAAATGCAGATAGTTTTAGGTTCTCAAGCCAATGCAATGTTTGGTAAACTCAGCAGAAGAGACGAAAACCTAAAGTCAGGAAACTGCACCCTCAGCCAGTCAAAGAACTGCATGAGGACATACAGGTCGATAACTTCCACTTGTATTGTCCACACAAATGGCTTTTTGCACTTCTTACGAGTTCTTAAGATTCTCTTAAAGTTGTTGCCACTTGATGAGGACAACGCTTTTGTATTTAAATGAACAGCGTTTCTCTGTGATCAATGCCCGCACTGCAGTAAAGCACACACTCCATGGTCACTACTTAGGTGGTTGTAGTGCCATAAATGTCACCTACCTTGACTTCAGTACCACTGTTTGATTTTGTTGAAATCGTTTTAAAGGGATGCAGTGATGCAATTGGCATAAGCCATTTTGGAGCACCTTTCGGAGCAGCCAAAACAGTGTATTGGAGCAGAAAATGTGGCCTTTGGCACAACGAAAACAGTGTTTTCGAGAAGTAAAAGTGGCTTTTGGAGCAGCCAAGACAGTATTTCGGACCAGCAAAGTGGCTTTTGGAGCAGACATTCTTATAAAAATAAAACTATTTGTTTTAAGTGCTGTACAAACGAAGGGCACTTTGTGTTGTGTTCTAATGTGATGTGTTGTGACGGAACTCGCTGCTTGTGTTTTTACTGCTGAGACATCCCACAGGTGTACAGTGCTGTAGGCGTTGCCGAGCAATTCCGAAAAAACCGCGTGCCACCGTTTTACTGGTTCCCGACGTGTCAGATTTTCGTCAAAATTAAGCAAACGTAAAACAATGGATTGCAAGCGTCCCGGGTGGTGCCTTTGGTCGTGCAATCATGTCCGCATGCACGTGAGGGCAACTTCGGCAGGCTTGCAGTTGCGCGTGCTTCGTAGCGTGAGCGGAGACGATGGCTGTTTGATCGAAACCAAAACCGTGCCACTCCGCTCCGTCGCCAACCGATTCCCCAAAATTGTATGAAAAATGTAACTGTCGAGCATACGAAAAACAACAGTCCAGCGGTGCGTGCTTGCCAGGCCGGCAAACAAGATTCAAGCTAAACACCCCCCCCCACCCCCAGAAAAAAAAAAAAAAAAACTTTTTTTTTGTGGGTCAAAGCGAGCCAGGGTCAAAAAGTTCTTGGAGCGCTTTGTGCAGCAACTGAATTTCAGACAAACAAGCGCGCTGTGCAGGTTCAGCGTGCAGATATTGCCTTTATTGCTCTAGCTCATTCTCTTCAACTTACTTTCGCGGCAGATTTTTCACGTACTGGGTCCCTCTCGAAAGAAAGCCCACCGAGAGAAACCTAGGTAATCGATACTTCGACACAGCAGTCTTTGAGTTAAAGACGGATTTTTGTAGTAACATATGATTTAAAGGGGCGATAAACGATATTCAATTGTAATGTTTTTCACTTTACACGAGCTTACTGGCACTAGTGGGACTCAAGGATACTCCCACGCAACGCCACTGGCCAAGAAACTCCTTTGTTGCGGTGTAATTTCAAGGACAAAAGCGATCATTTTCATTCAATCTCTCCTTTGCAAAATTTGATGACGTAACGTGGGGAATCGCAGTACATCCCCAATGACGATATTTGAATGTGGTTCATAGATTGGACCCCCGATCATTGCGTGGGCACTCGATTTGGGCTCGTGATAATTACTAGCTCGAGAAGCATTCGTGTAGTGGCCCGTGTCCAATCGCTGCAACGACGTACACTAGCCGAGCCATAACAATGTCTGGAACTCAGCTCGTGTCCTGTGCTTTGCCAACCCTGGAGCGTGGCTATGATCAACATTGGCGGCATATAATCGGCTCCGGATCACGTGGCCGCCGCTTCTGGCTGCGAGTTAAGGGGGTGAACGCTGCTTGTTTTTCTTTAATTTTTTTTCTGGGACTTCTATTGCGTAGGATGAAAAATGAACGCATGTTTCATAGGTCATAAACGTGAGGGATACGTTCTTAACGGTATTTGCGCAAAGTACAAAAATTGTTGCATCGCCCCTTTAAACGAGAACAGGAATGTTGATGAACATGCGGGGGGTACTTAGTTTCATCTTAGATAGCGCCATATGTGCACCGACGGGAAGACGGCAACACGCGACTTCGCGCGACCACGGTGACTGGAAGGCAGGGACCCAAATATAGTTTTCCCGCGGCCATTGCTTTCAGGAGGGAGTGCTTCAGCTCACAAAGTAACTCCCGCCGCGGAAAAACGTGGTTTTGTTTCGCAGCAGGACGGCATGGCTGGTACCCGGCACGCTAGCGTCGGAGCGTCCGCGCACACCCGCGTCTATCAATAAAAATACTAAAAAAAAAAAGACGCGAGACGAGACCTACGAAACGACGAAAGCGCGAAACGCAAGACAGTGGAAAAACCATGCAAGAGCGGATGGACAATTGATGCAGGGTAATTTGTGTCGGGCGGCCGCTTGCGCCACATAACACACCCATGCTCAATTTCGGGTACTCAGTTTATTTTCGGTATTGAAAGGCGACCTAAATTGTTTTTGTTTTTTTTGGCGCAGGCTTGGCGCAGATTACCCATATTTTGGCAAAATGTAGTCAGGATGTAGCAGAGTTAGCCCATTGGCGCAGTTTGGCGCAATTGGCACAGCAATCACATCACTGGGAATGACACAACAAAACTTTGGCGCTTATTTCTTGGTCTATACGTGTTTCAAAGGAGCAGTGTCACGTCGGACACACCAATATCTCGTTAGAAAAGACACGAAAAGTAATTTTTAAGCAAATGAAACGATTAGCAAAGAGCACCTGGTGGATGTCACTAAAGCCTCGTTTGTAATGCCTGTCTAGGAACCTTGACAGGTTCCTAGACAACTGTCTCGCCTAGAATTCTATACATGCCTTGAACCTGACATCATCCAGACAGCTCTATGGCCAGCACAAGAGAAGAGGGGAGGGAGGAACTCCCCACTCAACGGGACACTCTTTTGTGTGTCCCAGAAGTCGCTATCGTCCCTCTACAAGATTATAGAAGATTAACCCATCACTCAAAATTCACACAAAAGCAGATTTGCGGTTTGTTGCGGTGGTCCGATCGTGGAGTGCTTCGACCGCTTCGGTGGCTGGAACGGCTAGGGCATCCCGACGACGTCAGCCTCGCGGCAGCTTTGCTCGTCCCGAGACGAACTACGTCACGATTGCGCCCGACGTAACGACGTGCCCTCCGCCGGCTGTTCTCCGAGCGCTTGCCAGAGTGGGCCGTTTATAACAAAAAATACAGCCACCAGGCTCGAAATACAAACGTGCAATTGTCATTTACAGATGTTGTGGATCATATTCAGCCGATATCTGAGCACGACAGGTATATTTCGAATTTCGTTCAAGTGTCCCTTTGAGGGTGGCCCAGCTATTTTAAATGCGAGAGCATTTCAACCTCCCGACTTCTTGGCCTTGAGCGTGTCAGTACAGTCGCCTATTACCAATACCGGCGGATAGATGGCGGCACATGTAAAGCCATGTCAAGATACTAAGCGTCTGATTAATACGGGCAAAGGGAACATTGTTGCGATCATTGCACCCACTCTCTTACACTCGCCGTTGCGCAGTCCGAAGATCACGGGATAAATGTCATCTCATCGACGCAATCCCATTGCGATTCGACGTCGTTTCCAGCAAAGCATGCAGAGGCATGGCCCAATTTCTCCAACATCCGTAATAGTGACAACGCAGAAATTAAGTCTTACTCTAAAGCTTGCAGGTCAGGCATGTATGCAAGTCATTCAGGCTCAATGTTAGCAGACTGTTTACGCTTCCCACAACCGGTACGCGAGGAGACTGTTGCTTGCATTTAACGAGTGGCGTACATGTCGTTGTTTAGCCCTGACCACATCCTTGAGGATTCAATGTACAGAATCAAAAACTCTAACAAATACAGAAAGGTGGCAGTTATAGTCTGTTACAGGTTAACAACAGCAGAAGTCTCTCTTCCTCACTCTTTTGCAAACACTGTCGCGTGCAAACTGACCAACAACAACGTAGGCCCAGTGTTTGCTTCCCCAAACGTTTCACCTGCATTGCACCAACGTAAAACAGCTGTCGTGTAACTTCTCTGCTCTTTGTGGGCAAAAAAGCACCATCTTTGTCAGTTCCACACGTGGATCTGTGGCCGGGGGGGGGGGGGGTGTTCTGACCCCTTGAACTCACTCCTGGCTACGCTGCTTCATCTAACTACTTCAATCGGCTTTCTTAACATATGCTGAAATTTCATTACAAAAATGGTGTTGTTTTTTTGTGCCAATAGCAATGGATAAAGTTAGCTCTATAAAAATTTAAAAAAAAAAAGCAACATAACCGCTGACTAGCATCTTTGTAATCTAAAGCATTTCTGATCAGCCACAGAACCGATTTTGCCCTAACCCTTAACTGGGGAGTTTTTTTCCACGCGTTACACACCTTGAGAGGGTTTTTTCAGTATAAAATCTTAAAAACTGCTCATGTACCGAAAAATTCGGACGTGTTTTAATAGGAAACTTTTATCCCTGTACTTTAAGTGGGAATGAATTTCTAGGCTCCGCTGTCCCGTCAGGGAGGTCCACTTCATTCTAAATGTTATCAAGTGACTAGGTATCATTCTCGCCAAGCATGTACTCATCTCAGTTTTTCTTGTCACTTCGCTCAAGCAACGCCATAATTTTTTTGTCCGTAAAGCTTCATACTTATTAAAAAAACAAGAACAGAAACAGATATTTCTGAAAAAAAAAAAAAAAAATTAAACCATTTCGCCACCTTGCAAACGCAAAGCAAACCCAACGTTATCATATTGTATTCGGCAAATGACAGCACTCAAGCAAAAATAAGTAATGCGTGTTTAGAGGCACACTGCTTAAATGCTTTCTTAAGAGCTTTCATGAGATGTTGTGGGAGACAATGTGAAACTGCTATACACAGGGTGTCTTTTTTATTCTTTATAGAATATCTGAAAAAAAAGGGTGATTCCCAGATGGATGCCATCTTCACTTACATTTGCAGGGCTCGGCGGCCATTAGATGGTTGAGCAACCGTTGCAATAAAATTCACTAATTAATCAAAATCTGTTAATTGTTTTTCTTAAGGAATGGTTTGATAGGCCATGTGGTCATTGCAGTTGTAAAGCCTAACCTAAGTGAGGCAATTTGCAATGAGCCAACAAGCTGCGAGATATTCAGAGTTAAAATTTTGCATGTGCGGCCTACTTCACTGTTAAAAATGTGATCAAAGGTCGTTCATCTCAGACCCACAGATGGTGCCACTTAACCTGGCCGAATCCGGTCAAACAACGAACGGCGCTCGACAGCCAATCGCAAATGATGGCTTCTTGCGCAGACCGCTCGCGATCGACCGATCAGCGCCATTCAACGAGATTCGGCTGGGTTCGGTGGCGCCATCTGTACGTCTGAGATCAACAATCTTTGATCACATTTTTGATAGTGAAATAGGCCAGACATGATTCTAACTGTTTGAATTTTGGGAGGCTTAGAGCACATGAATTAAGTTACGGCCATAAACATGCCATCACCGAAAGCTCCGAAACTCCCCTTCAATGATGGCTTCCCTTAAAACTGCAACTACGACATGGCCCATGAAACCTTTAGATACTAAAGTTAAATAACAGATCTTGGTTGAAACATACTCGAAACTTTATTCAGCCACCTAATGTTTGCAGAGCACTACAGATGCCTTCTAAAGACTGCATCTACACATCTACCACCTCCCTTTTTTTACATTCTGTAAAGCAGTGGTTCTCAAATGGGGGTCCGCGAAGGCATTCGAGGGGTCCGCAAAGCCCTGTCTCATCAGTCAAGCCCAGCAATAAAAGTTGTCTTTTCTTCTGATTAAGAAAAAACATCCACATTTTCGGGTGAGTTTTCTCATGTGTATATCAATGAGAGAAGTCTACTTCACACAGCCCTTAGTTACATACATGTGTAAATCATTATCATAATTAACCTATACATTTTTCTTACCCTCGCAACGAACGGGGTCCTCCATCATCTCCGCCGATCCACAAGGGGTCCGCGAAACATCAATGCTTGAGAACCACTGCTGTAAAGAATAAAAAATATTGCCCTGTGTGGTGCACTTTAGGCAATTTCCTTCGAGACGTTTCCTTTGAGACACAAGTAATTAGCCGTGCTTTTAGCACATGCGGCCGACATTAGTCTATGCTACGGTGAGACAAAGTATTGACGACTTGTGCAGCCAAAAGCTTCGCTGCAATCTGCCCAGTACTATTTATTTATTTATTTCAAATACCCTCAAGGTACTAACACACTGAAGAGGGGAGTGGACATCAAAATAATTATTACAGTGTGCACCCCATGTTAGTTAGAACCCTCTTAAACAAAACAATATTAGTAATGTTAGCTATTGAGGCGGGAAGGTGGTTCCAATCCAATGATGTTTGGGGAATAAAAGAATATTGAAACAACGAAGTTTTAAAATTTGGCATACCAACTTTATGACTATGATCAATGCGAGCAAAGATTGTCTGCTAAAACGCCGGCTCTTGGCGCTGTACGCTCGTTCGTTGGCGGCAGTTGGCGTCGCGACCGCTTGCGCCATCTCTTGTCTCCCGTGTGAAACAGCACCCTATTGTTTGAAGACCGGTGGCTTCGCTGCGTTTCCATAGGAGCTAAGCCTTTTTCTTTCTTTACTTTCTTTCTCAGGCAAGTTTGCTCTTTGCACATTTTACAAAACAAAATGCGCCATCTGTGGGCAACGCTGCACAAAGTCGTAGCGCAATAGGTTAAGAAATTGAATTTAGTTGTCGATTTAAAGAGCCTGGCCACTCCTCGAATCACCCAGTAGAATGGTGGGATAATTAGTTTACGACGAAGGCCAGCATTTTGATGAAATATTTTATGAAAAAAGACACAAACAAAGATTTTACGGCGATGCGTTAATCGAGCTCAGTATATCATTTTGTCCTTGCTCAACCCTCCGAGTATCTACGCGCATTCATATATTGCATTAACCGCATCATTTCATCAAGCTGCTTAGCTAGTCAGCATTAGTTGCTGAACTTTCACCAACCACTCTCCCATAAGCTTCTGGGCATGGAAGTACTACAGTTACAAGCGTCATTTGATCTATACCAATAACAATCGTCATTTCTACCAACCGCAGGGTAAGAAGAAAGTAGTTGACAATGTGCATCCTTGGCGTGCTTCCATGCCCGCTGAAGATCCACGGTGCGTGGGCGGTCTTTTGGCGATACGATAATGCCGGTGACGATGTTGCTGCCCCGGAATGGCAGATGTGAAGCTGATTGATGACGGTCGCGGTGTTTTTCTCGGGTGGTTTGTCGTTGAAAGTAGTGGAACAGTTGACGAACGGGATTTCATCCAGGTTAATGGAATCCCTTGCTCCGGTCAAGTTGGCGTCCAAGAAGCCAGGATCGAGACCAAGGTCCGTTCCGCTCGAAAACTGCAGGGTAAGAAGGAAGTATAGTTGACGATGTGCATCCTTGGCGTGCTTCCATGCCCACTCCATGCCCATGCCCATTGGTCAAGAGCCGAGTGCGACGTCGTTAGTAGGATCTCGTTGACAACGATAAGTGTAGCGCCTGACCGTCAAATCGCACCATGTTGCATTGAGCAGTTGATGACAACAAGTTTCCACCGTACTCTTTATATGCACTATTAAACTTGTAGCGCCCAATCTCAATTTCTGAAATGGACCCAAAGTCACTGGTTACCGAAAAATTAATGAAATTGTCATCAGCTTGGCACGCTTGATCAACTGTTGAGTGTGAAAGTCTGCGATGGCTCTGGTGCCATTGAAAAATGATGTTAGTGTGGCAAAACAGTCACAAAGGACGATATAATTCTAAGAGATATGTGGAGATAAGCCAGATTAAGAGATAAAGGGCACGTCTGCAACGCCAAAGACGCCGATATCAACGATGAACGCTTAGTGACGTATCACAGTGATCTTCTGGTCGCGCTTTCAGGAGGACCCTCTAAGTACTGTGATGTCATGAGTACAAAACATTAGAGGGAACCTCTAACGGTTCCCTTTAAGGCAACACTGCTTCTAGAGCTTTTTTATGAAACTTGTTATTCAATTAAATGAAATTTACATAGATATTTCCCATTACAATCCGACTACAAATATGTCCTTGGTTTTGATGTAACCTAATTAGTTTTGTTAATATTGAAAATTTCATTTGGAAAGATTATGGGAAGGATTAAGACAAATTGAAATACTGAAATAGAAAAATAAACATATATTGGTGAACTAAAAGGTATGTGGAATCCAATAAGGCATAAATAAAAGCTCTAGGATGCTTGATGAACTTTTTAGGACACTTTGAACTTTGCAGTTTCAAAATGATTTATTGCAGGATGCCTAAAAGGCACCTAAAAAAGCCTGACACCCTATTAATATATTTATACCCCTTATTGCACATGTCACACATGCACCTACCAGAGAAAGAAAAAAATATGAAGATTAGACATGTGCAAGTGGAGATATGGCTTCCATAAAATAGTAAAGGGTATAAATAGTTCGCTCAGAACTAATATAAACAAAACATCCACAGATTCATTGTACTTTGTTTCCAAGACAATACAAATTGAATATTGCAATTACCAGAGCTCTAAAAATCGTGTAACTTGGTGTATAGACCTTTTCATCTCAGTAGTTACCCGACCGGCGGACAGAGGGCGCTGACGCACTCGGCGCCATTGGGTGGCTTCAATTTGGTTGGTTTCGGTTTCAGCGCGCTCTCGGCTGTGTTGGCGTGTTATGTCATTCTCGCCTAATTTCGTCACACAAATGTGCCCGTTATAGCGCACAACTAATAAACTGTGGTACTGAGCCAATTCGAGAACCACAAAGTGGTTTCGGGTCATATTCGCAGACTTTTTTACGAACGCTTTACGATGTGGTCATGTTCGTCACTAATTTCGGTCAGGTTCGGCGGCGTAACGACTCCGATGCACAAGGAGGGTTCCATCGTCTACGGCCTGACCCACTGACCCTAGTTTCCAAAAAAAAAAAACTAATAAAAAGACCAATGAGTAGATATATAGTAAAATGCAGGTCCACGACCTGATTAAAAACCTCCTAAATCGCGAAAAACACACGAAGTCGCAAGTTCACTGACTGATTTTCGCGGACACCAACTTTCTGTGAACTTTAGAAGCTCGAAATGTCTCCTATAATATGCAGATATTCTAAGAAATAAGTGATATTGTCTGGGGATGCATTCTTAAAAAAACAAATTAAGTACTCGAGATATATTTCGAAGGTTCGCGTCCTAGGTCGGGTGGGAAATTCCTTTAGCTGTTGACCTTGCTAAAGTACTTATTGACAGAATTTAACAACGTTGGCGTTAGAAAATGAAGTATTTGTTTTACTGACATTTGATTACGACGTGCTTGGCACAGAAGATAAGTGAGGCCCATCAATTGAAATCTGAAATTTTGTCTTTGTACAAACGTTGCCAAATAAAATTAAGACTACGAGAGAAGTGATCTCTCGTACGTTTGGTTGAAGTCGAATGCTAGGCACGACTTCATGAACCTTCATGACAGGTCTCCATGCAAACTGATGCGATTTAAAATCAACAACCCTGAACTTGGGTGATTTCCATGTAGATGGCTTCTTTTCGGCATCACATAATGCGAGCCCAAAGCACTCTCAAGCTGCCTGTGACAGATTATTTCACAGAGGTCTTTGTGTTTAAAATAACTAAAATTTATTAATTAGATTTTGTATAAAAAATGTTAACACCCTTTAATGACTTCAGATATGTGACCGAGCATAACGTACAGTTTCTCTAAATTCATAAATAAACAAATCAAGCAAACGTTTCTATTGCAACAACGATTTAAGACCGTCTAACAGATTTGGGTGTAACGTCGTGCACAAACAAATCGCCCGATGTGGACGTTACCATTATCCCAAGCATCAGATAAAATGTGAATTAAACGTTCGTCACCTGTATATCTTCTGTCTCCTATATAATCAAAAACAACTATTTAAATTTGTTATGAAGGCAAGGCCGGGGGCTTTCAGGAAACACACATAGCTTAATATGCTGCGTAATATTTTGGTCAAATGCGCAATTATACATATACATTGCACTATACTTATTTCGAATATTCCGCCACTATCACTGTGTAAATTTAAGTTGTCATAAATAATTGGGCTCAATATGCGCCAGGTCTGACGCTGATTTCTGTATCTCCTCCCTCCTCACGCGTATCCGGTACGCCGACGGTGAAAATAGTCAAAATCGGTTTCAAAATTAACTGCATATATGTAGTCGTGCACATAATGATGGCATGCAATTAAGTTGTAAATGTAAACATCGGGCTTCAATTTACGATAAGGCGAGAAACGCGGTGAAACGTGGCAAAAAACGCGAACGCCGCGCCTTCGTCAAGGCGCGGAGGGGAGAGTGGAGCGACGAGTTGAAGCCACCTTATGGCGGCCGCGTCACGTGGTTCCAAGATGGCAGCGCCCATGCGACGGAGGCCGAAAAGGTCTATATATTAAGTAGCCTATGGGCATTCCATTTCAAGAATAATCTATCTGTTCGTGCCGGGGACCGCATCAAACTGCCCCGCGGGCCGTGGGTTGCCGACCCCTGGTTTAAAGAATCTATAAGGATAACCTCTAATAGCTTAAGGGCACAGGGTAAGGTAAACTTTAAAAAAAATTGATTTTAGTTTTTTTCGTAATTTGAAAAGTTTAGTTCTTTCTGCACATTTTCCATTGTCACAGTGTTCTTAGAAAGTTATATTTCGGGCTGAAAATCACATCTTCCGCAAGCAAGTAGCAGGTTTTTACGCCTCCTTTTGGGATACGATAAATCCTTTTGAAATTTATCGATAAATTTCCCAACAAAACAAATTCAACGCCACACCTAAAAGCTTGTCCGGTAACAGATAATCTCAAAACAATTCTCTGGCAACTACTGCATAGCTTTTTTTCAACCAAGACAATCCCGAGACGCTGTTCACGTTTTTTCCAGGCGTGTACCATCTGTACATACAAGCGTTTGTGTTTTGTAACGACAAAATGGCGGCATTGGATGCTGTTCTTTTGTTCAATGGTGATAGCGTTGCACAAGCCAATGTTTTGAAGTCCTGTGGATGGAACCCTGTGTGGAACACTATCAAGTGGCTGAAGGAAGTTGATGTCACTCGAATATACTTTACGGACCAAGCGACACGGCAGGTCACAAAAGAGGCCCGGCAAGCAAGGCGATAAGCCTAAAGGCGAACACATGACTTTAGCAATGCCTTCCAAGCTGGCAGCTATTGAAAAAAATGATTCTGAGGCTGTTGGTGCCAATAGAAATTTGTTATTCACCAGTTTTTTTTTACTTTAACCTCAATTATCTCAAAACAGTGTTTTTTAGTACATAGGTACCAGTTTTTCCTTAACCTGACATTATAGAAAGTTGAATTTTTATTCCTACCACCTACATGGCTGTTGAAAACTACTGAACTAAAATTAGAAATATGAACCTAGCAGTTTTTGAGTTACAAATTTTTAATACATGAAGAAAACTAAAATTTCAGTACTATAATAAAAATAAATTAGAAAAAAAGCTTATTTTAGATTGGTTCAAATAATTCTAGTTCAAAAGATAAAACACAATATCTCGAACAAAAGTATATATACATGACAGGAATACTCCTAATATTCACTGAGAAAAATGTTCCTCAACATGGCCTCAAATGCACGGGGAGTATAGGACTTAACCTGTGCCCTTAAAGAATCTAAATAAATTTAAAGAATCTCCCGCTAACGGACACTATTTTTTTTCTTTTTCATCGAGGGAAGTTGACGAAATCATATTTTCACCGATAAAATCCACCACTTAGCCACACCTCTGAACTAAATGCGAGTGCGATCCGACGAAGAAACAATATTTCGTAGTCCGTTTACACTGAGCAAGATCCGTTGGTACCACGTCATACAAACCTCGTGTCACCATTCCTTCATAGCAATTCTGAAAGGCTGGAACACCTGTCTGTTGAAGCTGACCTACCATGTTCATCATGTTTACCTTCTGATGCTTAGTACCACCATAGTCGTATGTTAAAGTATATGTATATCGTACATTAAGTATAAACTTATTTGTACTATCGGGGAAAAATGAAATGCGAACAGAGGAGCGCGTGGCTCGCGGTACAGGACGTTTTGCCAAACTTTTCTAAAGATTCGGCAAGTTATTACTAAATAAGCTGATATTCTACGAGACAATCGTATCGGTGTCATTATTGTGTGTTTACTGGTAATTGTAAAGTGACTTTTTGCAGAAGTGGTGTGACGATGGGGTTGGGTAGTAGGGGGCGCAGTCACGGTACGCCAGTTTTGGTTTTGAGGCCTCATCAGAGCCCGCCGGCAAGTGTGTATTGTTGAAATGAAGGCGGTAACACTGTGTTCTACATTTCCTCTGCGAGTCACCGTTTCGTGCGCGAAAATGAATGCAACGGCTGCTGAGCCTTGTGGGGTTCTTTATGATGGTCCCTCTACTAATAATCGCCGCCCGACCGGTATGCGCTGTGCCCGTCACCCAGGGTGTGACACGCAGCAACGAGAAGACAGCGAATGGGTTTACTGTACCTCTCAATTGCCCGTCGTCGAGAACCAGCAGTCCAGGCACGCCGACCCTTTTGTCGCCCGTCGATCAGAGCTCACCGTCGGAGTCCATGTCCAGGCCTGCGGATCGCCTTTCCCACGCCAGCGCTGGGTAGGCTGGCTGTCCCGGGCTATCAATGCCCGAGTCTCGCTGCGGAACCACCCCGGCATCGTCATAGCCCAGGTCATATGGCCAGGGCTCGCCGTTTCCACCGGTCTTGCTCCAGACCTCGCTGGTGGACCGCTCCGGGGTTCGCCATGGGCCAGGCCAGGCAGCCCGGCTCCGACGTTCCTGCCCAGCTTCAGCCTCGCTCAGCTCGCAGAGTCTCACGCCAGCTCTTGTCTTCTCCGTCGACCGCCTGTCACGTGCCCTCTGCCTCGTTTTTCACCCTCGGCTCCCACAGCCTTCACCAGAAGAGATAACAATGTTATTGTAAATATGCATGTTTTTCGATTTGAGTCACTTCAGCTTTGCATGGAAGTGTGCGTCCCAAATGCCGAAGATTCGCTTACCGTTTAAAACTCTTTCATAACATTTATAATAACAAAACGGGCATCAACAGGGGATCGTTTCTTCAGCTACCTCACTTCATATCACACAGGGTAGATCATCAGAATAAGGTTTGCGAATATTCGTGCCGCACTAATATCTTTAAACACTGTTTTTTTTCCTCTTACCATTCATCAATGGATCTGTCAACCCGAGTCGCTTGTCATGGTATCATCCAACAATGTGTTTTTTCCAGACTTATTGAAGAGTGCTTGTACCTTATCTCCTGATATGTCAAATGTGTTAATAATTTTATAAAGATTACTATTCTTCTTGTTCTTGCCACTAGCAAACTTTATGTCACAAACTTTATGTTTGTTTATTGTTTTCCTCTGACTGTATATCCCCCCCCCCCCCTTTTCTGTAATGCCTTTGGGCACTGAAGGGTATATATTGAATAAATAAATAAATAAATAAATAGTTGCAACGTCTCGTTTTTCACTTTCAAAATGCCGGTTTACGATGTTAGGACACATTGGATGTTTAGGAAGATGGGAAGAGTTAGGAATGTTGGACCTGCAACGTCGAGCATGATAGTAGTGTATTTATTTTTATGCGGATCGCGAAATAAGGCTAATAGAAAATCAATATTATTTTGTTCTGTCGCAAACTACTTGGGAGCCGAAAACAGGATTGCTTTAATGGCGAGGAATGCTTTAAAGTACTTGACAGTCAATGCTGCAGCGAGGTGTTGCATCACTGGAAAGATTAAATGAAAATCACGTTATCCCGTATCTACCGCATAATTTGTCACTTGCGCAGTGGACTGCGTCGATTTTGCGTCAATTTATGGTCGATCTTCCGTTCTTGAGGCAGAAAATATTAAAGAGAATCACACTCGCAAAGGCTGACAAACACACAGTTACCACGTCGCCTATTCCACACCTTGCTGTAACCGCTGGTTACAGCGAACTGTACGATGGTAACCGCACGGCGTCCATTCGCAATCCATGGCCCCGTCGCATTCTCCCACGTGCGCAGACGTTTACCGAAACTTTGCCGAACTTTCCTTCAAAAGTTGGGCATGTGCCGAACTTCGCCGAATTTGAAGTTTGGCAGATTCCATCCATCACTACTTTTAGCGCACTAAGAGGCACAATGCTTGGGGAGGTAGTCACGCACCATCGCCCCTAAGCTCACTTCCGGGCGACGCAGCCTGCACCGCGAGCCACGCGCTCCTCTGTTCGCATTTCATTTTTCCCCGATAGTACACCGATAGATGTAACTGAAGAAGCATTGCGGGAGTTACCGGTGTACTGATAGCAGATGACTTGCTTCCATCGTGAAGATTTGCGCTCCTCTGGCTTGAGGTGAGGCACTGAATACTTCTCCAGCACCCCGGGCTCGAAACGGATGCCTAAAAATACGAGAAATTTTCAGTTTGTTTTAAATTATTACATCCACTCGTGCAAGTATCTTGGCGAGCTCGAAATGGATTCACGGAAATTCGAAGGACTACATAAGGGGGGATCCTTCATTTCACCGAGCTTTCAATATGTTTAATGAAATTATAATCTTATTACGACATTTCAACACTTGAACTGACAAAGGCAAAGGCACGAAAAGCAAGTTCTTATCTTTATACGGCACTGATCTTGACGCTCCATCCTGCCTGCAACGCTAGCCTCTTCTCGTTTGTTTTTGGGCGCGAGTTCGCCCCACGAAACGTGTAGTTTGTTTCGGTTCCACCCGCCTCGTCGGTTGTCGTTCGTGACAATGTAATAAGAATCGTCCACCTCGATTTTAAGTTAAAAGAAAAAACGGTAGCTGTGGGAACAGCAAGACAGAAGCTAAAGCAATCCCAGAAACATATATGCGCTCTCCGGTATTTAATTGTCGAGTAAACTACATATAGTTTAATTTTAATGGAACTGGATAGAGCCACGCAAACAATTTTTTCGCTGATGATAATTCTGCATAAACATAATCCTCGATGCTCTTAACCTAGCAAAACACACAATTTTCTCTCATACAATGCTACTTGCAAAAAAAAAAAAGTAGACTAAGTAAGCAGTCTACTGTCTTCTCCACTCAACTTGCAGCCAGAACAAGTTGCCATGTGCTCTGCTATGAATTATATGCCGACCAGTAAAATAGTTTTGGCTCCAACACTAAACTGTATAAAAATGTTAGTGGGGAACAGGTGGAAAACATGACACATAATAATATGGGGTTGAAGCTGTGGTTTCGTTGTCAATACGCATCTTTATTGGTTCTCCTGAGCCAATAAAGATCGATATCGATTTCACAATAAGTTGTATTGGTCAGGTGAAGGCAAATCAGCTAAAATCTAATCTATTTTATTTTATTTGCTAGCTTCTTTGCAACATCCTCGCATGGTAAATGATGATGCAGCATTAGTTTTGTGTGGAACGTTTTGCCCGAAATTGTTTACAACCTTTGCTTATTAAAATTGTTCTTTTACAAACAATGCAGTGTAGTTAATGAAGCAACGAGGTCACTGTTCTGGGTATCCACACAATTGGTAAAAGTCGCTAAGCTGTGTCATCTAATATATCACTCGATGAAAGCGTTTGGTTATAGTATGAAATTAAAGCACTATGAAACATAATTTCTACACTTTAACCAAATTTTTAAGCATGATGAAGGGGACCTCATAAGATAATGCCAAGAGCACATGAAGCAAACAATATTTCCATCATGCAGTAGTCGAACAACACCCCTAGCGGTGGTAGCGAGAAGCAGTATTAATAAGTGTGCAAGAGTTAAATGTAGTAACTCTCGTGGTTGAAAACATGGTGCACGTGACGTTTCCATCATAATCATGCAAAAAGACGAAAGAATCACGCACCATCGCCCCTAAGCTCACTTCCGGGCGACGCAGCCTGCACCGCGAGCCACGCGCTCCTCTGTTCGCATTTCATTTTTCCCCGATAGTACACCGATAGATGTAACTGAAGAGGCATTGCGGGAGTTACCGGTGTACTGATAGCAGATGACTTGCTTCCATCGTGAAGATTTGCGCTCCTCTGGCTTGAGGTGAGGCACTGGAATACTTCTCCCAGCACCCCGGGCTCGAAACGGATGCCTAAAATACGAGAAATTTTCAGTTTGTTTCACATTATTACATCCACTCGTGCAAGTATCTTGGCGAGCTCGAAATGGATTCACGGAAATTCGAAGGACTACATAAGGGGGAGATCCTTCATTTCACCGAGCTTTCAATATGTTTAATGAAATTATAATCTTTATTACGACATTTCAACACTTGAACTGACAAAGGCAAAGGCACAAAAGCAAGTCTCTATCTTTTATAGGCACTGATCTTGACGCTCCATCCTGCCTGCAACGCTAGCCTCTCTCGTTTGTTTTTGGGCGCGAGTTCGCCCCCACGAACGTTTAGTTGTTTCGGTTTCCACCGCCTGTCGCGGTTGTCGTTCCTGACAATGTAATAAGAATCGTCCACCTCGATTTTAAGTTAAAATGAAAACGGTAGCTGTGGAACAGCAAGACAGAAGCTAAAGCAATCCCAGAAACATATATGCGCTCTCCGGTATTTTAATTGTCGAGGTAAACTACATATAGTTTAAATTTTAATGGAACTGGATAGAGCCACGCAACAATTTTTTTCGCTGATGATAATTCTGGCATAAACCTAATCCTCGATGCTCTTAACATGCAAAACACACAATTTTTCTCTCCATTACAATGCTACTTGCAAAAAAAAAAAAAAAGTAGACTAAAGTAAGCAGTCTTCTCCCACTCAACTTGCAGCAGAACAAGTTGCCATGTGCTCTGCTATTAATATATGCCGACAGTAAATAGTTTGGCTCCAACACTAACTGTATAAAATGTTAGTGGGGAACAGGTGGGAAACATGACACATAATAATAATGGGGTCGAAGCTGTGGTTTGTTGTCCAATACGCATCTTTATTGGTTCTCCTGAGCCAATAAAGATCGATATCGATTTCACAATAAGTTGTATGGTCAGGTGAAGGCAAATCAGCTAAAATCTAATCTTATTTATTTTATTGCTAGCTTCTTTGCAACATCCTCGCATGGTAAATGATGATGCAGCATTAGTTTTGTGTGGAACGTTTTGCCCGAAATTGTTTACAACCTTTGCTTATTAAAATTGTTCTTTTACAAACAATGCAGTGTAGTTAATGAAGCAACGAGGTCACTGTTCTGGGTATCCACACAATTGGTAAAAGTCGCTAAGCGTGTCATCTAATATATCACTCGATGAAAGCGTTTGGTATAGTATGAAATTAAAGCACTATGAAACATAATTTCTACACTTTAACCAAATTTTTAAGCATGATGAGGGGACCTCATAAGATAATGCCAAGAGCAATAAGCAAACAATATTTCCATCATGCAGTAGTCGAACAACACCCCTAGCGGTGGTAGCGAGAAGCAGTATTAATAAGTGTGCAAGAGTTAAATGTAGTAACTCTCGTGGTTTGAAACATGGTGCACGTGAAGTTTCCATCATAATCATGTAAAAAGACGAAAGAATCAAATTCCCGGCTCTCGGCCCCTGGCATGCGGATTACGTTGATCGTTTTCTGGATTTTTACTTGCGCGACCGCGAACGAAAAGTCACGTGCACCATGCTTTCACTCACCAAGAGTTACTCCGATGCACTGGTTAATTTGTATTCTCGCGACCACCGTCACGGTATTATTTCCGGCTTTGGCCGGTTGCGTTCGAATTGCGAAGACACCCTGGAACACGCCCAGCACGCTTTCAGCCAATAAAGTCTCCTCATTCGACTCCCATACTTCCCAACGAATGGCCAAACTCTCTTTATGTACGGCTCTGCTAGCTTTCTTTGTCTCTACTCACACTTGGGATGTATTCCTTAAATTCACGTCCCGACAGAAACTCCTGGGTTTTTCTTGTTACGTGCAAGTATACTGAGGACAAACTAGAGCTAGTATGCCTGCATGTCCCGACAGAAACTAGTGTGCCCTGCGGTGAGATAAGCATTCCAACCCAATATGTCTTGTGTAGACCACAAAATATTAGAGTTACTACAAAGATATCACATCTGCTAACAACCAACAGGGAGCTTCAAAGCAGATGAGCGACCCAAAAACAAGCCGTTGAGTCTCCGCCTCAGCGTTCTGGACCACTTGACCACTTGGCTCCCCTGTTGCTAGTTCTTGGCAAAGCTGCCAGTTGATCCGCAGTGAAGCTCTTGCGGAAGTGAGTGAGATCTCAGAAAAAACTCTCATTTTGATCCTTCTTAAAACAATTACCATTTTATCCCTTCTTAATACAACTCATTTTTACAGTCCTCAGAAAAACTTTTGCAATAGGACCCTTCTCAAAACAACTTTTCACTGTTGATCCTTTCTCGGAGCAACTTCTTTGTTTCCGCGTACTAATGAATTCATCTTTCGTGAATAGAAACTTTTGATATTGCTAGGTACCTGGACTGCACTATTCAGGCGAACTTGGCAGCAGGGTACTTTGTGCTGGCGGCAAGACTCCCCGAGGATATCGTACGCGCAATCTGACATGTTCCGCGCCGACATAGAGCATGTTCTCTAAGCAACTGCGAGTTCCCAGTGGCAGCCTTTTTTTTTTTTTTTTTTTTTTTTTTTTTTTTTTTTTTTTTTTTTTTTTTTTTTTTTTTTTTTTTTTTTTTTTTTTTTTTTTTTTTTTTTTTTTTTTTTTTTTTTTTTTTTTTTTTTTTTTTTTTTTTTTTTTTTTTTTTTTTTTTTTTTTTTTTTTTTTTTTTTTTTTTTTTTTTTTTTTTTTTTTTTTTTTTTTTTTTTTTTTTTTTTTTTTTTTTTTTTTTTTTTTTTTTTTTTTTTTTTTTTTTTTTTTTTTTTTTTTTTTTTTTTTTTTTTTTTTTTTTTTTTTTTTTTTTTTTTTTTTTTTTTTTTTTTTTTTTTTTTTTTTTTTTTTTTTTTTTTTTTTTTTTTTTTTTTTTTTTTTTTTTTTTTTTTTTTTTTTTTTTTTTTTTTTTTTTTTTTTTTTTTTTTTTTTTTTTTTTTTTTTTTTTTTTTTTTTTTTTTTTTTTTTTTTTTTTTTTTTTTTTTTTTTTTTTTTTTTTTTTTTTTTTTTTTTTTTTTTTTTTTTTTTTTTTTTTTTTTTTTTTTTTTTTTTTTTTTTTTTTTTTTTTTTTTTTTTTTTTTTTTTTTTTTTTTTTTTTTTTTTTTTTTTTTTTTTTTTTTTTTTTTTTTTTTTTTTTTTTTTTTTTTTTTTTTTTTTTTTTTTTTTTTTTTTTTTTTTTTTTTTTTTTTTTTTTTTTTTTTTTTTTTTTTTTTTTTTTTTTTTTTTTTTTTTTTTTTTTTTTTTTTTTTTTTTTTTTTTTTTTTTTTTTTTTTTTTTTTTTTTTTTTTTTTTTTTTTTTTTTTTTTTTTTTTTTTTTTTTTTTTTTTTTTTTTTTTTTTTTTTTTTTTTTTTTTTTTTTTTTTTTTTTTTTTTTTTTTTTTTTTTTTTTTTTTTTTTTTTTTTTTTTTTTTTTTTTTTTTTTTTTTTTTTTTTTTTTTTTTTTTTTTTTTTTTTTTTTTTTTTTTTTTTTTTTTTTTTTTTTTTTTTTTTTTTTTTTTTTTTTTTTTTTTTTTTTTTTTTTTTTTTTTTTGTGGTTTGGAAGGATGGGCGGCGACTTTGGAAGTTTTGCCGATTGTCAAAAGTCGCGACTTTTGTAGCATAATATGCTTTAGCCACGATTATTGTAATTTTACATGCATTTTTCAGATTAGCTAGAGTGTTTATATTAAGTTTAGCCTTTTTTGATTTTATGACTTATTAATTAAAAATGCTTCAATTGCGTCTCCAGCTGGCTGCTCGCCCTCCTGCGAGGAAACGGGAAGCGCTCTAGCGAGGGTCAACCCGGTTCTCCTGATCAGCGGGCACGGTGGAACTGCTCGATCATGGCTCGCAAAATGTCACTTCCGAATGCAAACAACACTCTTTATTGTCCCAACATAGTGCTGCAGCCGGTATGCAATCGCACGTTATTAGACAGTTTTAGTACTCTCTATAGAAGCAACTGCAAGCACTGTGCGTTTGCCTCAGAGCTGCATGAATCACGCTGCGCATCAGCGCCGTGCTCCAATTGAAGACCGCAATCTTGGACTTCGTGCACGCGCAGTGTGGAACATGCAACGCTAACACAACACACAGTGCTTGTGTTCGCTCGTACACGTAACACAGAGACTCACTACCCTTTCGCCGGTTTCCAATGCCAAACGAAGCGCACTGCATGCTGTGGGCAGACGTTCGAGCGGGTAGGCGTTCCTTTGAACTGGAAAGGCCAGACGACGGCTCGTAAATAATTAAAGAAAATGTGTAATAATAGAATTAAATGCAAAGGTGCAACGAGCTGGACAAGAATGACAAAAATAATCCCTGGAGAAGGGGAACAAGAGGGACAAAGGACAAACACAAATCTCCAAACACAGTTAGGTGACTGGTGCGCGACCGAAAAAATCTGCCTGGTCCGGGTATCGAACCCGGGACCTCTCCATTTCCAGTGGAGCGCTCTACCAACTGAGCAAAAAAGGGGTTAGACGTCAGTAGAGCAAACAGGTTTTATCAGCCGCCACCAGTCTAACACCAACAAGGGTGAAGCTTGCAATTTAAGGTTATGATTAATAATGCAATTAAATGCTAAGGTGCAAGCGAGCTGGACAAGAATGACGAAAATAATCCCTGGAGAAGGGATTATTGTCCCTCTTGTTCCCCATCTTCAGGAATTATTTTCGTCATTAAAGAAATTGTTCTAAAATGATTCGCAATTAAAAAAAAATATGTTTAATTTTTCTTTCTTTTTTTTTTGTGGTTTGGAAGGATGGGCGGCGACTTTGGAAGTTTTGCCGATTGTCAAAAGTCGCGACTTTTGTAGCATAATATGCTTGAGCCACGATTATTGTAATTTTACATGCATTTTTCAGATTAGCTAGAGTGTTTATATTAAGTTTAGCCTTTTTTGATTTTATGACTTATTAATTAAAAATGCTTCAATTGGCACCGCAGATGATAATTTGCACTCTTTTGATTGCCATGCTTGTTCGCGCGTTTGAAATTATATCATAAGGAACAAAATATACTAGAGGTTGAAAAACTATGTGTTAAAAATCTTAATTGCATTATTATTATTAATACAATTTGCGGCAATGCAGGCCCCCAATAAACGCAACAATCACAAAAATACGCCATTTAACCACAATATTGTTTCCAGAAAGGTTTTATTTTTTTAGCCTATGAAAAATGGACATTGCTATCAAGATAGACAAACAGCAAAACAATGGATGCACTATAAAGTCCTATGCATCATGCGTTGCTTTAAAAGAAACACTCAGACTTCTCTTGTTTACCTCGAATTCTGTCTTTGGGGTTTTTGTTGTAAGAACAGCGTTTGTTTAATTTATATGTTTCGTAAACACGTTCTAAACTCATCACCCGTCGCGATAGTTCACAAAATTAGGACTGATTCTGTTATTCTTGTGATGGAAAAAAATATTAAAGCAATTAATCACCCAAAACACCCAAAAACCCAATAAAAGGCCCGCACTTCATTATTTCACATGACAATGATCTGAGAGAAGGCAGCAAGAACACACAAATATCAGCACAGATTTTTTCAACAAATACCAATATTCTATGTTACCTCTAAGGTGTACGAAAGACCCCGTATTTAAAGGGACACTAAAAACTCCAAAATATTTTGAAGTGCCTGGATCAAACACGTATGTCACAAAATAAAGATTCCAAGAACAACTGCTTTAGAGCAATAAATCTACTGTGAGACACATCTTGAGTTATGAAAGAATTCAAAATGAACACACACACCGAGAAATTAAATCATAAATAGAGGTTAGTTTCGGTTTCGCTCCAGAATTAAAACGTGCCTCCTGGCGTAAATATTACGCTAAACAATGTTTTTGTTTCCAGGATAAAGAGGTGACCTGTGCTCATAACACCCTAGCTTCCTCGTATAAGCGGGAATAATTTGCGTCGCTCAGGGAAGCCAGCACACCAGACAGGCTCAGCAATTCAAAACATGTATTAGATGGTCACACTGGCGCGCTCGATGAGCGAGTCGCTTGTCGTGATTGCCTCGACCGCTCCGCGACTAGATCGCATCGCAAAAAGGTAGGATCAGCTAGCGACTGCTCAAATCGCGTCGCTTTTTTACAGCGAAGCTGTATACCTCTACCAGCCAAGGAAATTCTGTGTCGGTGGCGTTATAAGCAAAAAAAACTCCCGGCAAACAATTGAAGGCAAAACAGCATATCTCCTTTGAAATCAGGCATACAGTGTACAGCTCAGTATCCGTTTCAATAAAGAAAACCACAAAACAAGCATCAAAACCACATGATGGATGATAAGGCGCATGCGAACAATAGGAAAACCCTCCCACGCGTTACGGTAAAGATCAGGTTTGCAGCTGCTTCGAAAGGGTTGACGTCATTCGAAGCCCTCGTGTGAAGTGTAAACCGCATAATGCAGTGGTTCTCAAATGGGAGTCCGCGAAGGAATTCTAGGGGTCCGTGAAGTTAGTCAACCCGGCAATAAAAATGGCATCTTTTTCAGATCGAGAAGAAATGATTCAATCTTTCGGGCGAGTTTTCTCGTGTGTATGCCAATAACAGAGGTCTACTCCACACTAGCCGTTAGTTATATCTTTTTTTTTAAACATTATTATATTTAACCAATACCTTTCCCCTCCCCTCACCACGAACGGGGTCCTCCATCGTCTCCGCCGATCCACAAGGGATCCGCGAAACATCGATGGTTGAGAACCACTGGCATAATGGATGACACGGCGCCTGCGACCAATGCAAAGCACGTTCCTTCTCCCCGCGTGTGTTTCCCGGTAAAGATTACGTTTGCGTAAGCTACTCCGAGTGGAAAAGTACCCAACAGCATAGAAATCACGTAGTTACGTCACCACACTTTCATATATGAGTAAAGCCATACATGGCTTGCACTGACGTAACATCACATACTTTTGACCACCATGTAAGAGGAGGAGAGGGAAGCTGCTTTTGTAAGATTTTTGAGTGACGGGTTAACCTTCTATAATCTTCTGGGAGGAGAATAACGGCCTCTGTGCAAATCCGGGAGGCACAAAAGAGGATCCTGGCAAGAGGGGAGCTCCTTCTTCCCCTCTTCTCCGGTGGTCATCGGAGCGCTTTGAATGACGTCACGTGCAAGCCATGTATACGCACTCCGTCGTGCATCTCGGCCGGAAAAGGCTATATATACGCACTACGCGAAACTCGTGTAAAACGAATGGTTACAACGAGTTTTCTAAGTGGGCCTACTTTTTTTCTTTTCTCGAAGATTTTGTTTTGTCAAGGCACTTGGCGATATTTACAACCTTCCTTTGTTACGATCAACACTGAAAAAAAAGAATGTTGTCGACAAAACTTCGCAGAACTAAGTGGTATGGGACTCTCTTTCTGGAGGTGCAATCGCGGACAGCGGGGCTTGGGTTGCCGGCTGGACGCCGCGAAGCGGCGTGTACAAAAGGGTGTGGTTAAGTACATTTTACTTGTCTCTGGTTTCACTCTTTGTAGAGCCACGTGTGTGGATTTTCAAGTGACGTCGCAATGGGTAATCGTTGTGGGTGTCGGCTTCGCTGTCCAACCACCTTCACAGCGTGGATTGGAGCCACAGTTTCTTTTTTTTTTTTTTTTGTAATTTCGGAGTCTCTTTTGAAAACCGCATCGCAAAAGTCTTTATTTTTTTGGCCGGGTTGATTTTATTGGAGGTATACAAGATCGGGTAATCCGAGAGTGTGCGGGAGCTGGACAACCTAGCCTCGAACGCGTTGTGCTTCTGGCACAGCAGTTCGAACAGGCGTCTCTTCAAAGCCACAAGGAAGGTTAGAAACATCTCTCACCGGCAGTGACTGTGGTTTGCGTTGCGACGCACATAGATCGCTTGAAGGTTCGTCTCCGAAGACGGTGGACGGCGCATCGCCGGGAACAGGTGACAACTTTGGGGTCTGCTTGCAGGGAGATCGACACGAATTGCTGAGATCGGGTGCGGCTCGAAACGGACGAGCAAGTCGGACAACTCGGAGACGTTTGAAGCACTTTGGCTTGAAGCACTGGTGGCACTGGCACTGTTAGCACCACAGCAACCACAGGTTGGCACTGGTTTGAACTTTGAAGCGGCAGCAGCCAGTCAGGATGGATGGATGGTAATGGCCATCCATCCCAAGGAGGATAGAAGGGTAGGAGAGGGCGTGACGTCAGCCGCCGCGTAGCCTTCACAAGCCATGTTCCCTTGACGCCTCTCCTCTTTCTCATTTTCCTCCTTACTCTCCTCACTTATCAGCCCAACATGACCACATCACGTGACCATTGCTAGCCTTCGTCTAGCCTTTGATCTGATAAAACCTACCGGACGGAGCGCGCGTGATCTGATAAAACCCACCGGACGGAGCGCGCGCAAGCCTGCGAGGAATCCTTCTACAATCAACCATCCATCTCGCACGTGACATGTCACGCGCACCAATCGCCAGAGAGATCTGCGGTCACGTTGGGCACAATATCGTTTAAACTTTTTGTGACTAGGCTTCACCAATATTGCAACGTGCCCCCTCCTAGTACTTATGACCTCCTTGCTATACCCTTAGTAACGGGCGGCAGCTTGCGCCACCTAGCCTAACACAGGAACGTCATTTGTTTACGTGACACCCCTATGGTGGTGGTGATGACAACTAAACACTTCTGGTTTGAAATGGATCGTTTTAGGAAATAAGCTGTTTCAGAAAGATGAGTTACAATTTAAAGATATAAAAACATGTTTATACTGAATATACTATGTAACTGTGCGTCTAAATAGTGAAAGAAACAAAATTTTATGATGGCCGCACCTTGAATGACCCAGTACAAGCGTTTTTAAACTTCCTTGCACTTGATCTCTGCAAGTTATGGCTGGGATTATTATCAACGAGCTCAGCTGGGTTTATACGTATATATATATATTATAGAAATGGTCATTTTGCACCATTGTAACAAAACAAACTGCACGACTTTACATAACAGCGATAACTCTGGAGACGTTTTTTTGTCTGCCATGGGAGACATATACCATGTTATGCCCAACGAGCTTGAGTATTACCTTAGAGCGGTAAACCGGAACCCACTGCCTGCAACGGAAATTTCCTCCTCTCTCTTACTTTTTCAGCGCATTGCTGCATTGCCAGCCTACAAAAGCAGTTTACAAAGTGCTAATGAAGACTTCAGGGGAGCTCCAGAAGTACCTCTTTCATCGGGTTTTTGCCATTTGTCGTTTTTCTCCGGGGTTGTCCATGACCTGGCAATGCATGTGAAAAAATCCAGGGATTCCAAGTACATGAAAACATTTTCATATTCAGGGTTTCAAGGACGCGTATAAAGCCTGAAACGGTAATAACCTAATATCCCTGGAGCCCCACCCTTGAAAGCTAGCCAATGCCAGTTTTAAATACGATCTTCTGTTCAAGAAAAAAAAAAAAAAAACACCAAAAGGCAGCTGTAACTCCTAGGACCTTGGCAGTAAGGGGATTTAACCTATAACTCCAGTGACCTTCGCAGCAAGGGCTTTTTTTTTACAGCTCTCCTCTTGCTATATTTGCAAAGCTTGTCGGGGCCTTTGTCGACATCATTTCGAACTGCTCGAAGACAATGTTCAGCTAACATTTGATTCAGATGTGCAAATCTACTTGCAATTTCGGAATTGCTCGTGTTGCAAGGAACATGGTAGAAGGTCTGCTGGAAGAAAGCACTCCTATCCAAAAAACATAAAAAGACCAGCAGCCACCCAGTGACCGTCGTGTGGACGAATGGTGGCCATAGCGGTTATAATTAACCAAAATGTCCAACCTGGCAGTTTTTTTTTGCCATGTTTCAGAAGTTGGTTTTCCTTATTTTCACTTACCTTGCTCTTGATTTTAGGTGGGCTATCTCTTGGTATATTGCAGTAGGCAAGCAAAGACAAAGATAGTTATGCAGAACGTAAAACAGAATTGCAAATAGCATCCTTAAGTTCCATTTTTAGTTACGCCGACGATAGGTGCGAGGGAGATTCCAATCCAGCATTGTCATTGGTAGGGAAAATGGATAGAAATGTTACTACCGATAGTCGACGATGCTTACTTTATTCAATGATCGACACACGAGACATAAGACGATTGTGTCAAGAGGAGCTGATGCAGCGTTATTATAATAAAGGTTATCACAGGCAGGATACGTTTTTGCATCCCACCTGTGCCTCTCTAATGAAACTATTAACCGGAAGGCTGCAGTTTAGGAAACACTCACATGTTCCTCTTTAGGCAGGGAAACGAGCTGGGAGACAAAAGGACCAGAAAAGCTAATCTCAATGAGCAATCTTTATTTGGTCGCAAAAGGCACATAGTGTCACAAGGAAACATGGTCAGACCACCTGTGCAACTTCAATGATGAAATGCTATCTGACATCATCATCTCTGTTCCCCCCCAAACATGAAACTGAAAAAGAAAACAAAGAAAACAAGGACCGAGTGAACAGACAAGACGCTCGGAAGTAGTCTCACTAGAGGCCGTATATTTTGAGGGTGCGGTCCATGCTGACCGAGGCCACGTTCCGCGCCCGGTGGGTGAAACGCACGCCCGTGGCCAGGGCCGTGTGGTCGGCAAACACCTTGAGGGTGTCCCACTGCTCGCACAGGTAGAGGCGCACGTCTGTGCCGGCCACCGCCAGGTAGGTGCCGCTCTGGTCGAAGAACAGGTCCCGCACCTCATAGCCCTCGTCCAGCGTCAGGGTGCGGAAGTTTTCCTACTTGCGCAGGTCCCACAGCTTCACCGCCGTGTCCCCGGCTGCCGTGGCCAGGTAGTAGCCGTTCTCCGAGAAGGCCAGCGCCGTGATTGGCACAGTGTGCCCTGGGGAAGAGCCGCCAGACAGTTAGTCGAGGATTACAATTAGGGTTGTGCGAATATTCAAAATTTCGAATAGTAGTTTTGAATAATACACTATTCGATATTCGCTTCGAAAAAAACTGCACTATTCGCGTTTTTCGAAGTGTTGATTACGGCAAGTTAGCCCCGTTGAGTGCGCTTCTTACCAATCACCGGCACACTGTGGAGAAGCAAAACCCGCGGAAGTGAGCTTCGCGGGTGGGGCTTCTCCGCATTATGTTGGTGCTCGGTAAGAAGCACACTTAACGGGGTAACCCGCCGCTTTAAAACAATATCGTAATTGCGTGCTCGGAAGAAAAGCATACATTCAAAGCGAGATGGTGCACCCGTGCCGACTGTATTTGAAAATAAATGGAAACTTTCTGAATGTGTATATCTACATTGTAGTGAAAGTTCCAAAATTAAACCTTTATGCAAGAGTATACTATGTTAGGCAGAGATGCTTTTACAACCTGTGTTCATCATGCGCGACTCATTCTTTTTTAACTTGAGATTAAAGAAAGCATATTTTATATATCAAGATTTGTAAATTCACTCAATTGGTATAGTTGGCCATCTCTATAGGATTCATTTTATGTCAAATCCGTCGTTTACTTGCCATCCCAAGACACCAGACCTTCTGAAGTCACAGTTAATAAATATAGAGAGATTAAGCTTAGCTTATAAATGAAAAAGTGGAATAATCTTTACAGGTTTAGCTGGGTGTTCGTCTAAGCATTAAAGGAGTCATGAAACGCTTTTCCAACTTTTTCCTGTTTAGCTTTCCTCCTCAACTCACAAATCGTGCATTCTACCAAACAGTTCAAGAAGACGGAAAGGGGGAGTCACCTCTTGCTCGGACACATCCATTCTCCCCCTAGAAGATTAGCCGTCGCTCAAAATTCAGACAAAAGTTGCTTTCCCCACCCCGTTCACCCCGAAGGTGACAGTGCTGTGGAAGCTTCTACGTGCTCCTTGGGCCAGCGACACTTTTGCCACGTGATCACGCTCTCTCGCGCATACCCACGCGCAGAGAATGAGGTGAGGTGATGAAAGGGGAGTGGCTGTTTGGTCCGGCAAGCGTGTAGCTTCCACCACAATGTCAGCTTCGGGGTGAACGGATTAAGTGAGCTCCGGTGTCGTGTGACGTTCGTTTGGGCCCGGTGACGCGCTGCGGGGTCCCGATGACGCGCTGCGGGGTCCGCGGATGTATCACAGAGAAGAGCAGCGAGCTTACGAAGGGAAGGAGGTACGAAATAGTCCGCTGTGGTTTTCCAATTTTCGTACCGAAAGTCAGGCTTTTGACTTTCTACCTTATTTCTTTTGGCCCACTGAACGATGTGCTATTAGTAAAATACCAATATAAATTGATTCATTGCAGTCCAAAATTCGTTTCATGGGCCCTTTAAGGAATGGTAGTGAAAGGCGTGAAAAAATTATTCAATATTCGAATTGAAAATATTCGGCCAAAATCACTATTCGCTTCGAATTCGCTTCAAACTCAAAATCCACTATTCGCACAAGACTAATTACAATAGACCCTTTCCGAAATTCAGTCTGGCCACTTTGATCACTATCATCATCTGTGAAACGGCATCTGTGCCATACCAATGGCGCCCTTCTAGTGACTGATAAAGGAAGACGTTGAAGATGCTCCTAAGCGGATGATGTGAGACCTGTACATTCGGGGGGTCAGTACGACGCGACGTAGGAATGAAACACAAGAGCTACGTAAGCGTTTATTTCTAATAACTCAGATTCAGTCAATCTGTGCGCGGCATACAGCCGGCTTTAAAGCACTTTGGTGTATAGAATTTTCTCGAAGCATCTGAGTGGGTTGGAGCTTTGTTTCCAATGCAGGTTCTTGGTCACCATCGAACTGAAAGTGATCGAGAAAGAACTCCACTGAACAATTCCTCGCGTGCCGTTGTCTTGCGAAAGTGACGGTGCCGATACAAGTTCATTTCCGCCATTGATATGGCAAAGCCTAAACTGCTTTACAAAACAGCAGATGGCACTGAATTTCGGAAAGGGTCCATAGAGGACGATTCGCATGGAGCGCGGCACCGACTTGGCTCTAAGGAAGTGCTGACGTTAAGATTAGGTTGCACAGGCGTGTCTGATCAACTGCACTGTAATCACTTTGACCCCTTACGAAGGCAAACACCGGTGCGAAGTGGTCAAGCCCGATGCAATGGTGGCAAGTGGGCTCAACAAGAGTGGTGCTGCTGCTTTAAAAATTGGGGGCTCTGCCAGACCCCTACACTTCCGTAGCATTCCGTCGGACCAAACGAGGGCCTACCCTGCCATGCACCTCTTCGGCTCTTCTGCTCTCAGACGTAACATGTGCCCATCCTCCATTTCTTTGCGACTGCCTCCTACTTTCGCTGGCCTACTTGGTTGGTACTTTACCAACCAAGTATTACAGTTTTCACGGTCTAACTACAGTCAAACCTCGATGTAACGAACTTCTATGTAACGAAACCTCTGATGTCACGAAGCACATAACTTTTTCTAACCGCAAGTGTATGCACGCCATGTATTTTCTACCTCTATGGAACGAAGTCCCGATTGCCGAAATTTCGATATAACGAAATTTCATGGACAATTTGTCACAAACTTTTGGGTTCTAAAGGAGATTTTGGGAGGCACATGGGCCGAAATGGGCCCCCGATAAAGCGCAAAGGGTGAAACGGGCCGAATCTGGCGAGTGTGATGTACAGAACGGCTACTAGAGGACACTAGAACCGCCGCCGTTTCGTCCGTCGGCTTCGTTCGCGCTGCGTAGTTCGTTTCGAGGCCTAACTAAAAGCGTGCGTTTCTCGTTGTCCTGGGCGATGGAGCCTCGAAGGCGATGGAGCCGCCCCTGACAACGTCGATTAAGACGACTTTCTATACGCCGACTCTGCTGTCATTGCGACGGAGGAGGTGATCGACGAGGCGATAGCTATCGACATTCGTGGGAACTCGCAAGACTGGGACGACATCGAGCCTGATGAGCAAGACACCTGCGATGTGCCCAGTGACCGTGAAGTGGTGGAGGCGATGAATGTCTTAAGGCGGTTCGCGATCCCACAGCAAGACGAAGACGCATTGCAGGCCGTCTGGCTATGCGAACGTCGTGTGATGCCAATAATAATGCCAAGAGTGGCCCAGAAAAAGGTGATGGACAACTTTCAACTGAAACAGAGGCGTCCTCGGTGAGTTTTGTTCACCCGAGAAACATTTGTGGAAACTTTCTTTAACGTTAGCCTCGAATTTCTATATAGCGAAATTTCAATGTAACGAAGTAAATTCCGAATTTTACCGACTTCGTTACATCGAGGTTTGACTGTACTTGTATACTTTGCCCCCATTGCTAACAATTTCATATTGTTTTTCTGCCACCTATATGTTAACCACTCACTCTCTCACTCACTCTCCCTCCCTCCCTCCCTCCCTCCCCTCCCGTGTTGTACTGGCTCGAAGAGTAAGAGTAAAACAACAAATTGGTGTCTCGGATCACACAATGCGCTCCCCAAAGAACAGTTTCGATCTCCACGACACAAGGCCATGCTGTAGAGAAGTTTTACTGCAACCAGATTCAGCCACAACAGTTCCACAAATGTGCCATCTCTCGTACATTAGGGCCAGATATTTTGCCTATTCCACGCACACTACACCGTCCCCCCCACTAAAGGGGGTAAAAGACGGGAGCAGAACACGTCAAATCGTAGATGCTGACATAAACGGTCCCGAGAGAAACAATGAGAAAAAGAGTGAAAGAAGAAAACTTTCAGCCTTCCCCCTCTGGTGAAGAAGGAAGACCAGCGGAGCTGTAGCTTCTGTTCTCGGCGGTGGCTTTCCAGGCGAGTGATCTGGACTTCTTTCACAAGGGAATCAGAAGCGCTCGACATAGTGTAACTTTAGGCGATAGCGGCTTCGCGGCGGTTGCGAAACCATTCGCGCTTCTGCGAAATTCGCCACTCATTCCATTCCCGCTCTTCTTCCCCCGAAGAAATGTTGCCGCGATCTATGAGCGACGGCGGCAAGCGGAGAACCGGCAAACACAACACTCTGGACAGCTACCGCCATCTCTGAGCGATGGCGGCAACCAGAGTGTTGTTTCGGTCATGGGTGTCGACATTTGTTTGGTACGGGACACGATCCTGGGGAAACTAGCCCTTAACAGCTCTGCTGTAAAAGTGGAAAAGAGAAAGCAGACTACAGGTTGGGCATGTCCGTTTTGCAGCGAGGAGAAGAAGTTGTTCGAGTGCTTGTCAATTTATTTTGATTTCACGCGCAATGCCGGTGCTTTCCTAGAAAAAAGCTAGATATAGACCTTGCAGGTGATGTTGTGCTGCTTCTTCACGTAATCAAGGCATCGCCGATGACATGAGCCCGTCGGGAACACTGATGTCCATGTCTGTGTCCCTCCGTTCCGAAGCGGTCCGAATGCACAGCACCTTTGCCCCTAGATCGGCGGTAAACTTTTTCTCTTTACTGATGCTGGCTCTTTCATGCGGCTAAATAGACTAAACCGTGGGCTCCGAGCAAGCGGGGTCAATTGTTTTCCGTTTAAGAGCCTCAAAGTTGGTCTGCGCACATGTAGTTCCAGTCATTTACCCTTATGTCGTCGTAATCGTCAGACACGCTGGGAAGTGGGATCCCCCGTCGCTTCTGCCAATCCAGGAGGGATCCCAGAAGCATCCATAGTTGAGAACCACCGCCCTAGATCGTTGGCTCCACACTCACCCGAGAGGTTTGCAACCCCGGTGCGCCCCTTGAGGTCCCAGATCTTGACGAGGGCGTCCGAGGTCCCCGTGCCCAAGGTGAGGCCGTCCGGGTGGAACTCGGCCGCCGTGAGGGCGCAGGTGTCCCCCACCTGGGCCAGCACCCGCCCCGTGCGCAGGTCCGAGAAGGCCCAGTGCTGGTCCATCGAGGTGGAGAGCAGGTAGGCCCTTGTGGCGTGCAGGCTCAGCCCCGTCACGGGGCCCTCGTGGGCTCTGATCACCTGCGTCGTCTGGGCATTCGGCACGTGCCACACACGCACCGTCGCGTCCAGGGAGGCGGTGATTGCCGTGTCTTCGTCCGGGTGGAACACCACAGAAGTCACCTGGGAGAAAGGACCATCGCATCAGGGTCTCCTGTGTCACCTCTAAATATGCAATCTAATTAACTGTAATCTAATCAACAAATGTGTACCGTATTTTCCGGACTATAGTCCGCACCCGGTGTATAGCCCGCAGGGGCAACTTCAAGGTCAAAAATAAAAGATTTTGCTTAGATAGTCCGCACCCGGTGCATAGTCCGCACTCGGTGCATAGTCCGCACCTGGTGCTTAGTCGACACGAAAATCTTTTCATACGCGGCACACCTTGACATATGACTGCTTTCGTAGCTCACAAAGAAGCTTGTATTATACATAAATCATAACTTACATACTCTTTTATTCACAAAATCCGTCTCGTCTCGTCATAATCAACGGTATTGAAAAACAAAATTCCTGTATAGTCCGCACAGCCTGAATTTTCAACTTTTTAACATGTATAGTCCGCAGACTATAGTCTGGAAAATACGGTAATCTAATCAATAAATGTCCAATATAATTAACTGGAATCTAATCATAAAATGTGTAATCTAATTGCCAAATATGCAATGTAATCACCAAATATGCAATCTAATCACGGGTAACATAAATGCGAAGAAAGGTGTAATCTAATCTCCTTAATCTATGCAAAGTGCAATCTAATCTCTTTAATCTAATTAAGAAATATACAATCTAAATACCAATATGTAACCTAATCACCTACAGCTCCCGCAAGAAGTTACAGTAGCCTCGACGATGCAGCACCAAATAGCTGATGCCAACCGTAACGACCCAAAAGCGAAAGGGAAAACGGCCCTGCCCTTACGTTCTGGGTGTGCCCCTTGAGCACAGCCACGACCTGCTCCGTGTCCTTGTTGAACACGGCCGCGCTGCCGCTGGCCCCGGTGAGCACCTGGTCGCTGGGGCTCACGTCCAGGGCTAGAATACCTGGTTGGCCCGCACTGTGCAGACCGGGGTATGGGCCCAGGGCACCGAAGGCACGCATCTCCTCCGGTTTTCCCAGGTCCTCCGGGATGGCGTTGCCTGCACGCAAGAGGACGCTTGGAACAACCCTCGCTTCTATCTATTCTTACACGTGTGGGTGGGCCACCTCTCAGGAGATTATGGTAGTTGTAGATACCGACGGGGCCCGCTTACTCTCCCCCTAACGTGACACTAAGGGTCCGATAGTGGGCGGTCATTGAATTGCTCCCTCGCTCCCACTCGTTACCAGCAGCGGCCGAGGTGGCCGCAACCCGATGGGAGGCCCATTGTAACCAAGATTTCGGTTGCACGTCGGAAGATCCCCGGGCAGTTCAAATTAATCCTCAGTCCTTTGCTGGGGTGTGCCAGGTGCCCTTCGTTGGTTTGGCGCATAAGGTTCCCAAATTAGATTCGAGACTCGTCACCCTCTTCGTGCAACCTTGTTGGTATGGCCGATAGCCAGCAGCGTCCGGACACACGGCATTAGGCTTGGTGCTGCGGAAAGGGAGTGGTGCAAAGGCCCTAGGTAATCTTACTCTCTCACGCTGTGCAGCTTCCTAGAACCCTTATCTCCTTCGACCCTTCCCAGACTCGGCATCGATGCTGTAAAGCAATGCAGAAGCCTACAGACCTTGTAAAAATCGGTGAACATACTAAGGAATGTTTGCCTCGTAGTTATGCATCAATGGGTGGCTCAGATCCGTTGAAGGGCAACTCCGATCAATATCTTTGAATGTGGGATTACAACTGTTTTCAGCTAAAGCAGTGTCCTTAAATAACAAGATAAAATTTTTTTTTCGATATTGTGCATAGTTTTTAGATATTACGGCTCAAAGTTTGGTTTCAGGCGTCTGCAGCAAAACCGAAACTACCTACTAGAGGGATGGCAGCACTGATCATCAGCCATACGGACGTGACGTCAACGTGGTGCTGCGGTATGCGGTACAACCAATCAACCGCAGCTACGCCGCGACGTGACGTCATGAGGGTGCTGCACAAGTGTTCCTCGACTAAAAGCTAACCCACTTGCCGCCCGCTAAAGAGCAGCTGGTCGCATCTTTAAAATCGGTTTCAGTTTAGTATCCGGCTTCACTTCGATGTGATATTTCGGCTGCGATCATATTTCGTGCCACTAAAGCGATACCAGTCATAGTTTGGTTTCGTTTTCGACTGGAGTTGCCCTTTAAAACACCCAAGCTGGCAAAACACTAGGCTTAGGGGCTGCCAAAAACATTGGGAAGCTCTGAGAAGGGTCCTCCGGGAACCCCATGTTCGCACAAACTTGAGAATCCATGCTCTATCCCGGCCAAAGCTTCCACATCTTGTCCTCTCACCTCTCTGCATGTGCTGTGCCGTGAGCAAGGTGGCCTTGTCCTGCAGGTGCCACACCACCTCGGCCGTCATGCCGCCGGCGGTCTGCCGGGCCGCTTCCGCGGGTGCCGCCGCCGCCTCCGCCTGGGGCCCTCCCCCGGCCGCCTGGGGCTTGAGGGTGGCCAAGGAGGTGATGGTGGCCAGGAACTCCCTGGCCGCCGTCACCAAGGAACTGATGGAGGCCAGGGTTTTCCCAACATCCGTCACCTCCTTGGTGAGATGGGCGCTGACGACGTAGTGCCGGGACAGCTCCTGCCGAGCCGTCTGCAGCTGCTGCCGCAGCATCACTGCGAACTGCAAGCGTGCAGCCGCGTTTTCTCGAGGGCACAACCTCAGCAATGCTGGTTTACGAGTCCCTAGTCAGGCTACGCTTCGAAGCAATGACACTCCAGCCATCTAGTTTAAAACACCGTTGCCATTGGTTTGATTTTAATCAAGGTGAGTGCATTGTCGGCTACATATTGGGCGTGATGCTCCAGCTTGAGCGCAATGAACTAATGAGAAAATTTTTGACCTGTTTGCGAGTTCACAATTGTACAATATTTTGGTGAGAATGTCTCACCAACATCAAAATATTGAGCGAGGTCTCGTGGCCTCCAATGTGTTTGCTCTTAGTACTCCTTCGTCCAGCAGCCCAAGTTGGCTTGTGCAAGGCAGCGGAACAACTTGAGATTTGCAAGAGAAGCGAGAGTTGTCAATGGCTTAAAACATCGGGGGTGGAAGCAAGCTTCAAGGGGCACTGACACCCCAAAGGTCGTATTTTTTTTTTATTGTCTAAAACGACGCAAGTTGTAGTCATAGACACGCAAAAAAAACCGCATCGCGAAAAAAAGTTACCCCGCGCGCGCGCGCGCCTTTTTATTTTTGGCGTTTAAATCTCCCTCCGCTACCTCCTTGCTTCTTTTGATCGGTGACGTCAAAAATCAGGAAATTTAGAAGCTTTGTAGGCGACATTTCTATAACATTTAATAACGGCAATCGTAAAACATGTTTTTTAACGCAAATCAGAGTTCGGTGAGATGTCCCTTCCTAGATTTGTGTCCTCCCTCAGAAAACTTGGCGGCGCTCGAGCAGATGGGCGAGTCGGGTAAGAAACCGGTTTTTTTCCCGCGCCGGCTCTTCTCTATTCCGCCAGCTCGCCTCCTCCTCGCATCGGGTCAGCGGAGGTCCGAGAGAAAGTCGAGTCGTAGGAGACCGCAAAATTTGACTGACTGCACTGGCGGGGATCGCGCGGGAACTTCAAATTCGGCATTCGGCACCGATTGTAGAAGTAATCTGTCAGATATGTCGGTTATTTTTCTATATATTATGCAATCGTCAGCACACAGGCAGATGGAAGAAGAGATGTTCAGTACCAGGTCATTGATGCAGATAAGAAACAGTAGCGGGCCAAGCACGGAGCCCTGTGGAACACCTGAATTCAATGGAACAGTGCGAGAATTGGTATTATTAGCAGTGACGAATTGTAGGCGGTTAGTTAAAAAGGCGTGGATCCAGTTAAGTATGCGTGAGTCTATGTTAAGTGATTGCAATATATGAAGTAGTAGATTGTGGGAAACTTTATCAAATGCTTTTGAAAAATCTAAAAAAACACAACCAGTTTCTTAATGGACATCAAGAGAGTGAGGGAGATGTGAAACATATTAGTTGCGTCTCACATGAGAAATTTTTTCTAAAGCCATGTTGTGAAGTAGTAAAGAAGTCGTTAAATTCAAGAAAGTTAACTAACTGCGAGTAGATGACGTGTTCAAAAATTTTGCAAGGCACCCTGGTTAAAGAAATTGGGAGATAATTGAGCGGATTATGTTTTACACAGGATTTGTGTAGAGGAAGCACCTTCCCAACTAACCAATCGCTTTGGAGTACACCAAGGTTCAGGGACTGCGTATAAACGCTTGAGAGAATTATAGAACAGTACACATCACAATTTTTTTAAAAACTCGCTGCTGATTCCATCGATTCCGGCACATGATGAAAGTTTCATACTGTTAATATTTCCAGTCACACTAATATTGTCTACTGTTACAGGGTTTAACTAAATGGTCGCTTAGAGACGGCAGATAGGTTATTGTTGACATGACGTTTGGATGTGTTGTTAGGACGAGGTCAAGGATATTGAGGATTGAGGTGTAACTCTTGTAGGCTCTGTGGTCAGTTGAGAAAAGTTGAAGTCAGACCACAGGTCAAGAAACTCGTTAGTTTCGGATGAGGAAGGGTTAGATGCGGGGCTTTTATCGGACCAGCTAATGTCAGGGTAATTAAAATCGCCCGTTAATAAAATTGGCACTCCTGGATACTGAACGACAATTTGGTTAATGCAATTATGTAACAAATTCACAAATAAAGAGCTGCTCGCTGGAGGTCGACAACACACACCGATAATGGTTTATTTCTGCTTAATATTTAGGCAAACCCAAACAATCTCCAGTTCGCAGGCTGCGATGACAGGGCGTGAAATTATCAAATCGGCAACGGCCGGTAAAACACCACTGCCGCCACTTCTATCACGTCTGTCGCATCGAAATGTGTTGAAACTTTCTTGACAATTAAATAATTCACTATCAGTCACTTTGCTAGAGAGCCACGTTTCAGTTACAGCGAGGACATCTGCATCGCATGAATCAGCAACTGAGCATAATTCTTCGCGTTTACGGACTAGACTATGAATGTTAGTAAATAAGATGGATATACTTGAAAAAGGCAAACGCTCTTCGCTCCTCCTTGCTGGTCGTTAGGATGACGCAGGAGAAGACGATACAGTTTGAACAGCAGATCGGGATGACGTAGCAGAAGCATGCTGAGTAGGCGAATCTATTTCGTGAACGCTGTTGCCGATGTCGTCGTAAATAAAGCACTTGTTATTTACAAATATTTTCTTATAACTTAGCTGGAATGCATTTCCCTGACCTCTTCCATACTCCAGAAGCTTGCGTCGGGCTAAACGCGTCGAAAGCCTAAAGTCTTCCGAAACGGACACGGGACTAGTTTTTAATTTAGACTTAATCTGCAAAATACTTTCTTCAGTTTTAAAGGATTGAAATTTTACTAAAATGGGTCGATTTTTTTCGATTACAAAAGTCCCCAAACGGTGAGCACGCACAATCTGTTCCCGTGAAATACTAAACAAAGCTGAATCTAAAAGCAGACGAATAACCTTCTCTTCTGCCATAGCCCACGTTTCACCAGCGCCATCGTCCACCCCATGAAATACAAGATTGTCTCTGCGTGTCATGGTCTTCCATTTCGTCTAATCTGGTGCGCGAGAGACTATTCCCCCTTCCAACGCGCTGAACGGCTTGGTGGTTACCCGCCAACACGCGATGTAGTTCGTCGATTGATGCAGCCTTCACCTCAACCGCGGAGACCCTCTTACCCATATTTGTAACCGTGGCTTGTAGCTGTTCCTGGTTTGTTTTTAGATCGTTAATCGAGCTCAGTATATCATTTTGTCCTTGCTCAACCCTCCGAGTATCTACGCGCATTCATATATTGCGTTAACCGCATCATTTCATTAAGCTGCTTAGCTAGTTCAGCATTAGTTGCTGAACTTCACCAACAACTTCTCCATAGCTTCTGGGCATGGAAGTACTACAGTACAAGCGTCATTTGATCTATAACAATAACAATCGTCATTTCTACCAACCTGCAGGGTAAGAAGAAAGTAGTTGACAATGTGCATCCTTGGCGTGCTTCCATGCCCGCTGAAGATCCACGGTGGCGTGGGTGGTCTTTTTGGCGATAGCGATATTGCCGGTGACGATGTTGCTGCCCCGGAATGGCAGATGTGAAGCTGATTGATGACGGTCGCAGTGTTTCCGTCGGGTGGTTTGTCGTTGAAAGTAGTGGAACAGTTGACGAACGGGATTTCATCCAGGTTAATGGAATCCCTTGCTCCGGTCAAGTTGGCGTCCAAGAAGCCAGGATCGAGACCAAGGTCCGTTCCGCTCGAAAACTGCAGGGTAAGAAGGAAGTATAGTTGACGATGTGCATCCTTGGCGTGCTTCCATGCCCACTCCATGCCCATGCCCATTGGTCGAGAGCCGAGTGCGACGTCGTTAGTAGGATCTCGTTGACAACGATAAGTGTAGCGCCTGACCGTCAAATCGCACCATGTTGCATTGAGCAGTTGATGACAAGTTTCCACCGTACTCTTTATATGCACTATTAAACTTGTAGCGCCCAATCTCAATTTCTGAAATGGACCCAAAGTCACTGGTTACCGAAAAATTAATGAAATTGTCATCAGCTTGGCACGCTTGATCAACTGTTGAGTGTGAAAGTCTGCGATGGCTCTGGTGCCATTGAAAAATGATGTTAGTGTGGCAAAACAGTCACAAAGGACGATATAATTCTAAGAGATATGTGGAGATAAGCCAGATTAAGAGATAAAGGGCACGTCTGCAACGCCAAAGACGCCGATATCAACGATGAACGCTTAGTGACGTATCACAGTGATCTTCTGGTCGCGCTTTCAGGAGGACCCTCTAAGTACTGTGATGTCATGAGTACAAAACATTAGAGGGAACCTCTAACGGTTCCCTTTAAGGCAACACTGCTTCTAGAGCTTTTTTATGAAACTTGTTATTCAATTAAATGAAATTTACATAGATATTTCCCATTACAATCCGACTACAAATATGTCCTTGGTTTTGATGTAACCTAATTAGTTTTGTTAATATTGAAAATTTCATTTGGAAAGATTATGGGAAGGATTAAGACAAATTGAAATACTGAAATAGAAAAATAAACATATATTGGTGAACTAAAAGGTATGTGGAATCCAATAAGGCATAAATAAAAGCTCTAGGATGCTTTATGAACTTTTTAGGACACTTTTGAACTTTGCAGTTTCAAAATGATTTATTGCAGGATTCCTAAAAGGCACCTAAAAAAGCCTGACACCCTATTTAATATATTTGTACCCCTTATTGCACATGTCACACATGCACCTACCAGAGAAAGAAAAAAATATGAAGATTAGACATGTGCAAGTGGAGATATGGCTTCCATAAAATAGTAAAGGGTATAAATAGTTCGCTCAGAACTAATATAAACAAAAACATCCACAGATTCATTGTACTTTGTTTCCAAGACAATACAAATTGAATATTGCAATAACCAGAGCTCTAAAAATCGTGTAACTTGGTGTATAGACCTTTTCATCTCAGTAGTTACCCGAGCGGCGGACAGAGGGCGCTGACGCACTCGGCGCCATTGGGTGGCTTCAATTTGGTTGGTTTCGGTTTCAGCGCGCTCTCGGCTGTGTTGGCGTGTTATGTCATTCTCGCCTAATTTCGTCACACAAATGTGCCCGTTATAGCGCACAACTAATAAAACTGTGGTACTGAGCCAATTCGAGAACCACAAAGTGGTTTCGGGTCATATTCGCAGACTTTTTTTACGAACGCTTTACGATGTGGTCATGTTCGTCACTAATTTCGGTCAGGTTCGGCGGCGTAACGACTCCGATGCACAAGGAGGGTTCCATCGTCTACGGCCTGACCCACTGACCCTAGTTTCCAAAAAAAAAAAAACTAATAAAAAGACCAATGAGTAGATATATAGTAAAAATGCAGGACCACGACCTGATTAAAAACCTCCTAAATCGCGAAAAACACACGAAGTCGCAAGTTCACTGACTGATTTTCGCGGACACCAACTTTCTGTGAACTTTAGAAGCTCGAAATGTCTCCTATAATATGCAGATATTCTAAGAAATAAGTGATATTGTCTGGGGATGCATTCTTTAAAAAACAAATTAAGTACTCGAGATATATTTCGAAGGTCCGCGTCCTAGGTCGGGTGGGAAATTCCTTTAGCTGTTGACCTTGCTAAAGTACTTATTGACAGAATTTAACAACGTTGGCGTTAGAAAATGAAGTATTTGTTTTACTGACATTTGATTACGACGTGCTTGGCACAGAAGATAAGTGAGGCCCATCAATTGAAATCTGAAATTTTGTCTTTGTACAAACTTTGCCAAATAAAATTAAGACTACGAGAGAAGTGATCTCTCATACGTTTGGTTGAAGTCGAATGCTAGGCACGACTTCATGAACCTTCATGACAGGTCTCCATGCAAACTGATGCGATTTAAAATCAACAACCCTGAACTTGGGTGATTTCCATGTAGATGGCTTCTTTTCGGCATCACATAATGCGAGCCCAAAGCACTCTCAAGCTGCCTGTGACAGATTATTTCACAGAGGTCTTTGTGTTTAAAATAACTAAAATTTATTAATTAGATTTTGTATAAAAAATGTTAACACCCTTTAATGACTTCAGATATGTGACCGAGCATAACGTACAGTTTCTCTAAATTCATAAATAAACAAATCAAGCAAACGTTTCTATTGCAACAACGATTTAAGACCGTCTAACAGATTTGGGTGTAACGTCGTGCACAAACAAATCGCCCGATGTGGACGTTACCATTATCCCAAGCATCAGATAAAATGTGAATTAAACGTTCGTCACCTGTATATCTTTGTCTCCTATATAATCAAAAACAACTATTTAAATTTGTTATGAAGGCAAGGCCGGGGGCTTTCAGGAAACACACATAGCTTAATATGCTGCGTAATATTTTGGTCAAATGCGCAATTATACATATACATTGCACTATACTTTTTCGAATATGCCGCCACTATCACTGTGTAAATTTAAGTTGTCATAAATAATTGGGCTCAATATGCGCCAGGTCTGACGCTGATTTCTGTATCTCCTCCCTCCTCACGCGTATCCGGTACGCCGACGGTAAAAATAGTCAAAATCGGTTTCAAAATTAACTGCATATGTAGTCGTGCACATAATGATGGCATGCAATTAAGTTGTAAATGTAAACATCGGGCTTCAATTTACGATAAGGCGAGAAACGCGGTGAAACGTGGCAAAAAACGCGAACGCCGCGCCTTCGTCAAGGCGCGGAGGGGAGAGTGGAGCGACGAGTTGAAGCCACCTTATGGCGGCCGCGTCACGTGGTTCCAAGATGGCAGCGCCCATGCGACGGAGGCCGAAAAGGTCTATATATTAAGTAGCCTATGGGCATTCCATTTCAAGAATAATCTATCTGTTCGTGCCGGGGACCGCATCAAACTGCCCCGCGGGCCGTGGGTTGCCGACCCCTGGTTTAAAGAATCTATAAGGATAACCTCTAATAGCTTAAAGGGGTACGGAAACGAAATGACGTGAGCGCGAGCTCTCTTCCTTTCGCTTGAAAGTCGGCCAGCGAGAAGCGCAATGCGTATCGCGCCGGTGACGTCAATAGTTCCTGCACTGCCAAGGGTACCGTAGTTGCGAGCGTTGCCGCTTGATGGCGTCAACGTGTGACGATCTCGCCTAGTAGTAATATCCGAGGACTGTACGTTCTAGCTTGCCCATAACGTCGTTCGCGACCATACCAGTATTTTATGTGCCACGAGCGTTCGGTTCACCGTGTTAGTTTCACGCCGCAAAAGTAGTAGCTCGAGGGAACCGGTAAGTAGAAATAACCGTTAGTACCCAGCAATGGCGAGGGGAGAGTGATCTACCCTCATGAATTATACTCTTTACTGGAATTCTTCTTTTTCATCTACCCTCATGAATTATACTATTGAGTTCCCAGGGGTAACTTCTTCTTCGGTATGATATTTGGTGGCTAGCGTTCACATGTTTCTGACTAGGTTTCTCACTTGGGGCGCTCCCAGAAGAAGGTGGTGCCTGTCCCTAGCCCATATTTATGCAAAAATATCGGCGCTAAAATTTCGTTTCCGTACCCCTTTAAAGCGATTCGGCTTGGAGCCGTATTTGTATGATCCTTCCGCATCGTCAACTTCTTCAGGACAGACACGCGCACCAAGCCTGGGAACAACCGAAGCGTCAACGAGCCATGCGCACGCGTTTGCGCGTCGCACGAGAGCTGAAACCACGGTGGCTCACTTCGTTTTGGCTCTTTCCACCAAGACGCCTCGGTATTGCGTTCAGGCCTAGGCAATCTATACCAGTGAGTGGACATACCGCTGTGGCGCTGCTTGCAGAGGCATGTTGTCGTCACGACATTCCATTGAAGCTTCATAACCAACTACCAGGTGGTTTTTGATTATCGTTTAATTCACTTTAAAATATGTTATCTTGCGTTTTCTAGCGCAATATTTATGTTTCTGTGGTTCTACTGCTACCTGCGTCCTTGGTTCAGTATCCCTTTGAACGTGCGCCACTTATTATGGACGCTAAATTCTTTGGTTCAGTATCCCTTTAAGGGCACAGGGTAAGGTAAAATTTTAAAAAAATTTATTTTAGTTTTTTTCGTAATTTGAAAAGTTTAGTTCTTTCTGCACATTTTCCATTGTCACAGTGTTCTTAGAAAGTTATATTTCGGGCTGAAAATCACATCTTCCGCAAGCAAGTAGCAGGTTTTTACGCCTCCTTTTGGGATACGATAAATCCTTTTGAAATTTATCGATACATTTCCCAACAAAACAAATTCAACGCCACACCTAAAAGCTTGTCCGGTAACAGATAATCTCAAAACAATTCTCTGGCAACTACTGCATAGCTTTTTTTCAACCAAGACAATCCCGAGACGCTGTTCACGTTTTTTCCAGGCGTGTACCATCTGTACATACAAGCGTTTGTGTTTTGTAACGACAAAATGGCGGCATTGGATGCTGTTCTTTTGTTCAATGGTGGTAGCGTTGCACAAGCCAATGTTTTGAAGTCCTGTGGATGGAACCCTGTGTGGAACACTATCAAGTGGCTGAAGGAAGTTGATGTCACTCGAATATACTTTACGGACCAAGCGACACGGCAGGTCACAAAAGAGGCCCGGCAAGCAAGGCGATAAGCCTAAAGGCGAACACATGACTTTAGCAATGCCTTCCAAGCTGGCAGCTATTGAAAAAAATGATTCTGAGGCTGTTGGTGCCAATAGAAATTTGTTATTCACCAGTTTTTTTTTACTTTAACCTCAATTATCTCAAAACAGTGTTTTTTAGTACATAGGTACCAGTTTTTCCTTAACCTGACATTATAGAAAGTTGAATTTTTATTCCTACCACCTACATGGCTGTTGAAAACTACTGAACTAAAATTAGAAATATGAACCTAGCAGTTTTTGAGTTACAAATTTTTAATACATGAAGAAAACTAAAATTTCAGTACTATAATAAAAATAAATTAGAAAAAAGCTTATTTTAGATTGGTTCAAATAATTCTAGTTCAAAAGATAAAACACAATATCTCGAACAAAAGTATATATACATGACAGGAATACTCCTAATATTCACTGAGAAAAATGTTCCTCAACATGGCCTCAAATGCATGGGAAGTATAGGACTTAACCTGTGCCCTTAAAGAATCTAAATAAATTTAAAGAATCTCCCGCTAACGGACACTATTTTTTTTCTTTTTCATCGAGGCAAGTTGACGAAATCATATTTTCACCGATAAAATCCACCACTTAGCCACACCTCTGAACTAAATGCCAGTGCGATCCGACGAAGAAACAATATTTCGTAGTCCGTTTACACTGAGCAAGATCCGTTGGTACCACGTCATACAAACCTCGTGTCACCATTCCTTTATAGCAATTCTGAAAGGCTGGAACACCTGTCTGTTGAAGCTGACCTACCATGTTCATCATGTTTACCTTCTGATGCTTAGTACCACCATAGCCGTATGTTAAAGTATATGTATATCGTACATTAAGTATCAACTTATTTGTACTATCGGGGAAAAATGAAATGCGAACAGAGGAGCGCGTGGCTCGCGGTACAGGACGTTTTGCCCAACTTTTCTAAAGATTCGGCAAGTTATTACTAAATAAGCTGATATTCTACGAGACAATCGTATCGGTGTCATTATTGTGTGTTTACTGGTAATTGTAAAGTGACTTTTTGCAGAAGTGGTGTGACGATGGGGTTGGGTAGTTGGGGGCGCAGTCACGGTACGCCAGTTTTGGTTTTGAGGCCTCATCAGAGCACGCCGGCAAGTGTGTATTGTTGAAATGAAGGCGGTAACACTGTGTTCTACATTTCCTCTGCGAGTCACCGTTTCGTGCGCGAAAATGAATGCAACGGCTGCTGAGCCTTGTGGGGTTCTTTATGAAGGTCCCTCTACTAATAATCGCCGCCCGACCGGTATGCGCTGTGCCGTCACCCAGGGAGTGACACACAGCAACGAGAAGACAGCGAATGGGTTTACTGTACCTCTCAGTTGCCCGTCGTTGAGAACCGGCAGTCCAGGCACGCCGACCCTTGTTGTCGCACGTCGATCAGAGCTCAGCGTCGGAGTCCGTGTCCAGGCCTGCGGATCGCCTTTCCCACGCCAGCGCTGGGTAGGCTGGCTTTCCCGGGCTATCAATGCCCGAGTCTCGCTGCGGAACCACCCCGGCATCGTCATAGCCCAGGTCATATGGCCAGGGCTCGCCGTTTCCACCGGTCTTGCTCCAGACCTCGCTGGTGGACCGCTCCGGGGTCGCCATGGGCCAGGCCAGGCAGCCGGCTCCGACGTTCCTGCCCAGCTTCAGCCTCGCTCAGCTCGCAGACTCTCATGCCAGCTCGTGTCTTCTCTGCCGACCGCCTGTCACGTGCCCTCTGCCTCGTTTTTCACCCTCGGCTCCCACAGCCTTCACCAGAAGAGATAACAATGTTATTGTAAATATGCATGTTTTTCGATTTGAGTCACTTCAGCTTTGCATGGAAGTGTGCGTCCCAAATGCCGAAGATTCGCTTACCGTTTAAAACTCTTTCATAACATTTATAATAACAAAACGGGCATCAACAGGGGATCGTTTCTTCAGCTACCTCACTTCATATCACACAGGGTAGATCATCAGAATAAGGTTCGCGAATATTCGTGACGCACTAATATCTTTAAACACTCTTCTTTTTCCTCTTACCATTCATCAATGGATCTGTCAACCCGAGTCGCTTGTCATAGTATCATCCAACAATGTGTTTTTTTCCAGACTTATTGAAGAGTGCTTGTACCTTATCTCCTGATATGTCAAATGTGTTAATAATTTCATAAAGCTTACTATTCTTCTTGTTCTTGCCACTAGCAAACTTAGGTCACAAACTTAGAGTTTGTTTATTGTTTTCCTCTGACTGTATATCCCCCCCCTTTTCTGTAATGCCTTTGGGCACTGAAGGGTATATTGAATAAATAAATAAATAAATAAATAGTTGCAACGTCTCGTTTTTCACTTTTAAAATGCCGGTTTCCGATGTTAGGACACATTGGACGTTTAGGAAGATGGGAAGAGCTAGGAATGTTGGATCTGCAACGTCGAGCATGATAGTCGTGTGTTTATTTTTATGCGGATCGCGAAATAAGGCTAATAGAAAATCAATATTATTTTGTTCTGTCGCAAACTACTTGGGAGCCGAAAACAGGATTGCTTTAATGGCGAGGAATGCTTTAAAGGACTTGACAGTCAATGCTACAGCGAGGTGTTGCATCACTGGAAAGATTAAATGAAAATCACGTTATCCCGAATGTACCGCATCATTTGTCACTTGCGCAGTGGACTGCGTCGATTTTGCGTCAATTTATGGTCGATCTTCCGTTCTTGAGGCAGAAAATATTGAAGAAAACCACACTCGCAAAGGCTGACAAACACACAGTTACCACGTCGCCTATTCCGCACCTTGCTGTAACCGCTGGTTACAGCGAACTGTACGATGGTAACCGCACGACCGCACGGCGTCCATTCACAATCCATGGCCCCGTCGCATTCTCCCACGTGCGCAGACGTTTGCCGAATTTTTGCCGAATCTTCGCCGAATTTTCCTTCAAACGTTTGGCATGTGCTGAACTTCGCCGAATTTGAAGTTTGGCAGATTCCGTTCATCACTACTTTTAGCGCACTAAGAGGCACAATGCTTGGGGAGGTAGTCACGCACCATCGCCCCTAAGCTCACTTCCGGGCGACGCAGCCTGCACCGCGAGCCACGCGCTCCTCTGTTCGCATTTCATTTTTCCCCGATAGTACACCGATAGATGTAACTGAAGAGGCATTGCGGGAGTTACCGGTGTACTGATAGCAGATGACTTGCTTCCATCGTGAAGATTTGCGCTCCTCTGGCTTGAGGTGAGGCACTGGAATACTTCTCCCAGCACCCCGGGCTCGAAACGGATGCCTAAAATACGAGAAATTTTCAGTTTGTTTCAAATTATTACATCCACTCGTGCAAGTATCTTGGCGAGCTCGAAATGGATTCACGGAAATTCGAAGGACTACATAAGGGGGGGATCCTTCATTTCACCGAGCTTTCAATATGTTTAATGAAATTATAATCTTTATTACGACATTTCAACACTTGAACTGACAAAGGCAAGGGCACAAAAGCAAGTTCTATCTTTTATAGGCACTGATCTTGACGCTCCATCCTGCCTGCAACGCTAGCCTCTCTCGTTTGTTTTTGGGCGCGAGTTCGCCCCACGAAACGTTTAGTTTGTTTCGGTTTCCACCGCCTCGTCGGTTGTCGTTCGTGACAATGTAATAAGAATCGTCCACCTCGATTTTAAGTTAAAATGAAAAACGGTAGCTGTGGAACAGCAAGACAGAAGCTAAAGCAATCCCAGAAACATATATGCGCTCTCCGGTATTTTAATTGTCGAGTAAACTACATATAGTTTAGTTTTAATGGAACTGGATAGAGCGACGCAACAATTTTTTCGCTGATGATAAATTCTGCATAAACATAATCCTCGATGCTCTTAACCTACAAAACACACAATTTTTCTCTCCATACAATGCTACTTGCAAAAAAAAAAAAAAGTAGACTAAAGTAAGCAGTCTACTGTCTTCTCCCACTCAACTTGCAGCCAGAACAAGTTGCCATGTGCTCTGCTATTAATTATATGCCGACAGTAAAATAGTTTGGCTCCAACACTAAACTGTATAAAAATGTTAGTGGGGAACAGGTGGAAAACATGACACATAATAATAATGGGGTTGAAGCTGTGGTTTCGTTGTCAATACGCATCTTTATTGGTTCTCCTGAGCCAATAAAGATCGATATCGATTTCACAATAAGTTGTATTGGTCAGGTGAAGGCAAATCAGCTAAAATCTAATCTATTTTATTTAATTTGCTAGCTTCTTTGCAACATCCTCGCATGGTAAATGATGATGCAGCATTAGTTTTGTGTGGAACGTTTTGCCCGAAATTGTTTACAACCTTTGCTTATTAAAATTGTTCTTTTACAAACAATGCAGTGTAGTTAATGAAGCAACGAGGTCACTGTTCTGGGTATCCACACAATTGGTAAAAGTCGCTAAGCCGTGTCATCTAATATATCACTCGATGAAAGCGTTTGGTTATAGTATGAAATTAAAGCACTATGAAACATAATTTCTACACTTTAACCAAATTTTTAAGCATGATGAAGGGGACCTCATAAGATAATGCCAAGAGCACATGAAGCAAACAATATTTCCATCATGCAGTAGTCGAACAACACCCCTAGCGGTGGTAGCGAGAAGCAGTATTAATAAGTGTGCAAGAGTTAAATGTAGTAACTCTCGTGGTTGAAAACATGGTGCACGTGACGTTTCCATCATAATCATGCAAAAAGACGAAAGAATCAAATTCCCGGCTCTCGGCCCCTGGCATGCGGATTACGTTGATCGTTTTCTGGATTTTTACTTTGCGCGACCGCGAACGAAAAGTCACGTGCACCATGTTTTCACTCACCAAGAGTTACTCCGATGCACTGGTTAATTTTGTTTCTCGCGACCACCGCCAGGGTATTATTTCCGGCTTCTGGCCGGTTGCGTTCGAATTTGCGAAGACACCCTGGAACACGCCCAGCACGCTTTCAGCCAATAACGTCTCCTCATTCGACTCCCATACTTCCCAACGAATGGCCAAACTCTCTTTATGTACGGCTCTGCTAGCTTTCTTTGTCTCTACTCACACTTGGGATGTATTCCTTAAATTCACGTCCCGACAGAAACTCCTGGGTTTTTCTTGTTACGTGCAAGTATACTGAGGACAAACTAGCAGCTAGTATGCCTGCATGTCCCGACAGAAACTAGTGCTAGTGTGCCTGCGGTCAGGTAAGCATTCCAACCCAATATGTCTTGTGTAGACCACAAAATATTACGAGTTACTACAAAGATATCACATCTGCTAACAACCAACAGGGAGCTGCAAAGCAGATGAGCGACCCAAGAACAAGCCTTTGAGTCTCCGCCTCAGCGTTCTGGACCACTTGACCACTTGGCTCCCCTGTTGCTAGTTCTTGGCAAAGCTGCCAGTTGATCCGCAGTGAAGCTCTTGCGGAAGTGAGTGAGATCTCAGAAAAAACTCTCATTTTGATCCTTCTTAAAACAATTACCATTTTATCCCTTCTTAATACAACTCATTTTTACAGTCCTCAGAAAAACTTTTGCAATCGGACCTTTCTCAAAACAACTTTTCACTGTTGATCCTTTCTCGGAGCAACTTCTTTGTTTCCGCGTACTAATGAATTTATCTTTCGTGAATAGAAACTTTTGATATTGCTAGGTACCTGGACTGCACTATTCAGGCGAACTTGGCAGCAGGGTACTTTGTGCTGGCGGCAAGACTCCCCGAGGATATCATACGCGCAATCTGACATGTTCCGCGCCGACATAGAGCATGTTCTCTAAGGAACTGCGAGTTCCCAGTGGCAGCCTGGCGAGAGTTCCACTTTCATTTTATCGTTTGGACTGCAGTACCGAGAACTCGTAGAAAACTGGTAGCATTGGCATTCATGCCTCTGAGCAATGCTTGGCGTGCTTGGGTGCACTTACACCAAAATGGCGGCTCTTTCGCCATCCCCATTATGTATCTCTACTTGTCTTCCTTGAAGCCACCGTTACGAGTAGAGTCAGGGTGTCTAGCAATTTATTATCTTAAATTTCCCTGACTTTTCCAGGTTTTCCCTGACAATTTCAGGTGAAATTCCCTGACCACTGTAGAGGCGGTTAAATCTATAAGACCATTAAAACACAAGGATTGAGCATTGGGCACTGTGAGGATCATTTTGCACGGACTTAATCCAACTTGCATATTCCAAAAGATTCGGGTTTGTCCAGTCCGGATTAAATGAGCACTTTCTTGCCGCCGACATCGTCGGCAAAGAGGCCACTTCCGGAAAGGAAACTCGATGAAAACACCAACAAGGGTGAAGCTTGCAATTTAAGGTTATGATTAATAATGCAATTAAATGCAAAGGTGCAAGCGAGCTGGACAAGAATGACGAAAATAATCCCTGGAGAAGGGATTATTGTCCCTCTTGTTCCCCATCTTCAGGAATTATTTTCGTCATTAAAGAAATTGTTCTAAAATGATTGGCAATTAAAAAAAAATATGTTTATTTTTTTTTGTGGTTTGGAAGGATGGGCGGCGACTTTGGAAGTTTTGCCGATTGTCAAAAGTCGCGACTTTTGTAGCATAATATGCTTTAGCCACGATTATTGTAATTTTACATGGATTTTTCAGATTAGCTAGAGTGTTTATATTAAGTTTAGCCTTTTTTGATTTTATGACTTATTAATTAAAAATGCTTCAATTGGCACCGCAGATGATAATTTGCACTCTTTTGATTGCCATGCTTGTTCGCGCGTTTGAAATTATATCATAAGGAACAAAATATACTAGAGGTTGAAACACTATGTGTTAAAAATCTTAGTTGCATTATTATTATTAATACAATTTGCGGCAACGCAGGCCCCCAATAAACGCAACAATCACAAAAATACGCCATTTAACCACAATATTGTTTCCAGAAAGGTTTCATTTTTTTAGCATATGAAAAACGGACATTGCTATCAAGATAGACAAACAGCAAAACAATGGATGCAATATAAAGTCCTATGCATCACGCGTTGCTTTAAAAGAAACACTCAGACTTCTCTTGTTTACCTCGAATTCTGTCTTTGGGGTTTTTGTTGTAAGAACAGCGTTTGTTTAATTTATATGTTTCGTAAACACGTTCTAAACTCATCACCCGTCGCGATAGTTCACAAAATTAGGACTGATTCTGTTATTCTTGTGATGGAAAAAAATATTAAAGCAATTAATCACCCAAAACACCCAAAAACCCAATAAAAGGCCCGCACTTCATTATTTCACATGACAATGATCTGAGAGAAGGCAGCAAGAACACACAAATATCAGCACTCATTTTTTCCACAAATACCAATATTCTATGTTACCTCTAAGGTGTATGAAAGACCCTGTATTTAAAGGGACACTAAAAACTCCAAAATATTTTGAAGTGCCTGGATCAAACACGTATGTCACAAAATAAAGATTCCAAGAACAACTGCTTTAGAGCAATAAATCTACTGTGAGACACATCTTGAGTTATGAAAGAATTCAAAATGAACACACACACCGAGAAATTAAATCATAAATAGAGGTTAGTTTCGGTTTCGCTCCAGAATTAAAACGTGCCTCCTGGCGTAAATATTACGCTAAACAACGTTTTTGTTTTCAGGATAAAGAGGTGACCTGTGCTCATAACACCCTAGCTTCCTCGTATAAGCGGGAATAATTTGCGTCGCTCAGGGAAGCCAGCACACCAGACAGGCTCAGCAATTCAAAACATGTATTAGATGGTCACACTGGCGCGCTCGATGAGCGAGTCGCTTGTCGTGATTGCCTCGACCGCTCCGCGACTAGATCGCATCGCAAAAAGGTAGGATGAGCTAGCGATTGCTCAAATCGCGTCGCTTTTTTACAGCGAAGCTGTATACCTCTACCAGCCAAGGAAATTCTGTGTCGTTGGCGTTATAAGCAAAAAAACTCCCGGCAAACAATTGAAAGCAAAACAGCATATCTCCTTTGAAATCAGGCATACAGCGTACAGCTCAGTATCCGTTTCAATAAAGAAAACCACAAAACAAGCATCAAAACCACATGATGGATGATAAGGCGCATGCGAACAATAGGAAAACCCTCCCACGCGTTACGGTAAAGATTAGGTTTGCAGCTGCTTCGAAAGGGTTGACGTCATTCGAAGCCCTCGTGTGAAGTGTAAACCGCATAATGCAGTGGTTCTCAAATGGGGGTCCGCGAAGGAATTCTAGGGGTCCGTGAAGTTAGTCAACCCGGCAATAAAAATGGCATCTTTTTCAGATCGAGAAGAAATGATTCAATCTTTCGGGCGAGTTTTCTCGTGTGTATGCCAATAACAGAGGTCTACTCCACACTAGCCGTTAGCTATATCTTTTTTTTAAACATTATTATATTTAACCGATACCTTACCCCTCCCCTCACCACATCCACAAGAGATCCGCGAAACATCGATGGTTGAGAACCACTGGCATAATGGATGACAACGGCGCCTGCGAACAATGCAAAGCATGTTCCTTCTCCCCGCGCGTGTTTCCCGGTAAAGATTATGTTTGCGTAAGCTACTCCGAGTGGAAAAGTACCCAACAGCATAGAAATCACGTAGTGACGTCACCACACTTTCATATATGAGTAAAGCTATACATGGCTTGCACTGACGTAACATCACATACTTTTGACCACCATGTAAGAGGAGGAGAGGGAAGCTGCTTTTGTAAGATTTTTGAGTGACGGGTTAACCTTCTATAATCTTCTGGGAGGAGAATAACGGCCTCTGTGCAAATGCGGGAGGCACAAAAGAGGATCCTGGTAAGAGGGGAGCTCCTTCTTCCCCTCTTCTCCGGTGGTCATCGGAGCGCTTTGAATGACGTCACGTGCAAGCCATGTATACGCACTCCGTCGTGCATCTCGGCCGGAAAAGGCTATATATACGCACTACGCGAAACTCGTGTAAAACGAATGGTTACAACGAGTTTTCTAAGTGGGCCTACTTTTTTTCTTTTCTCGAAGATTTTGTTTTGTCAAGGCACTTGGCGATATTTACAACCTTCCTTTTTTACGATCAACACTGAAAAAAAAGAATGTTGTCGACAAAACTTCGCAGAACTAAATGGTACGGGGCTCTCTGGAGGTGCAATCGCGGACAGCGGGGCTTGGGTTGCCGGCTGGACGCCGCGAAGCGGCGTGTACAAAAGGGTGTGGTTAAGTACATTTTACTTGTCTCTGGTTTCACTCTTTGTAGAGCCACGTGTGTGGATTTTCAAGTGACGTCGCAATGGGTAATCGTTGTGGGTGTCGGCTTCGCTGTCCAACCACCTTCACAGCGTGGATTGAAGCCACAGTTTCTTTTTTTTTTTTTTTTTGTAATTTCGGAGTCTCTTTGAAAACCGCATCGCAAAAGTCTTTATTTTTTTGGCCGGGTTGATTTTATTGGAGGTATACAAGATCGGGTAATCCGAGAGTGTGCGGGAGCTGGACAACCTAGCCTCGAACGCGTTGTGCTTCTGGCACAGCAGTTCGAACAGGCGTCTCTTCAAAGCCACAAGGAAGGTTAGAAACATCTCTCACCGGCAGTGACTGTGGTTTGCGTTGCGACGCACATAGATCGCTTGAAGGTTCGTCTCCGAAGACGGTGGACGGCGCATCGCCGGGAACAGGTGACAACTTTGGGGTCTGCTTGCAGGGAGATCGACACGAATTGCTGAGATCGGGTGCGGCTCGAAACGGACGAGCAAGTCGGACAACTCGGAGACGTTTGAAGCACTTTGGCTTGAAGCACTGGTGGCACTGGCACTGTTAGCACCACAGCAACCACAGGTTGGCACTGGTTTGAACTTTGAAGCGGCAGCAGCCAGTCAGGATGGATGGATGGTAATGGCCATCCATCCCAAGGAGGATAGAAGGGTAGGAGAGGGCGTGACGTCAGCCGCCGCGTAGCCTTCACAAGCCATGTTCCCTTGACGCCTCTCCTCTTTCTCATTTTCCTCCTTACTCTCCTCACTTATCAGCCCAACATGACCACATCACGTGACCGATTGCTAGCCTTCGTCTAGCCTTTGATCTGATAAAACCTACCGGACGGAGCGCGCGTGATCTGATAAAACCCTACCGGACGGAGCGCGCGCAAGCCTGCGAAGAATCCTTCTACAATCAACCATCCATCTCGCACGTGACATGTCACGCGCACCAATCGCCAAAGAGATCTGCGGTCACGTTGGGCACAATATCGTTTAAACTTTTTGTGACTAGGCTTCACGAATATTGCAACGTGCCCCCTCCTAGTACTTATGACCTCCTTGCTATACCCTTAGTAACGGGCGGCAGCTTGCGCCACCTAGCTTAACACAGGAACGTCATTTGTTTACGTGACACCCCTATGGTGGTGGTGATGACAACTAAAGACTTGGTTCTGGTTTGAAATGGATCGTTTTAGGAAATAAGCTGTTTCAGAAAGATGAGTTAGTACTATGAACGCAATTTAAAGATATAAAAACATGTTTATACTGTATATACTATGTAACTGTGCGTCTAAACAGTGAAAGAAACAAAATTTTATGATGGCCGCTCCTTGAATGACCCAGTACAAGCGTTTTTAACCTTCCTTGCACTTGATCTCTGCAAGTTATGCCTGGGATTATTATCAACGAGCTCAGCTGGGTTTATACGTATATATATATATATTATAGAAATGGTCATTTTGCACCATTGTAACAAAACAAACTGCACGACTTTACATAACAGTGATAACTCTGGAGACGTTTTTTTGTCTGCCATGGGAGACATATACCATGTTATGCCCAACGAGGTTGAGTATTACCTTAGAGCGGTAAACCAAACCCACTGCCTGCAACGGAAATTTCCTCCTCTCTCTTACTTTTTCAGCGCATTGCTAGCCTACAAAAGCAGTTTACAAAGCGCTAATGATGACTCCAGGGGAGCTCCAGTACCTCTTTCATCGGGTTTTTTGCCATTTGTCGTTTTTCTAAGGGGCTGTCCATGACCGCGCAATGCATGTGAAAAAATCCGGGGATTCCAAGTACATGAAAACATTTTCATATTCAGGGCTTCAAGGACGCGTATAAAGCCTGAAACAGTAATAACCTCATATCCCTGGTGCCCCACCCTCGAAAGCTAGCCAATGCCAGTTTTAAATATGATCTTCCGTTTAAGAAAAAAAAAAAACACCAAAAGGCAGCTATAACTCCTAGGACCTTGGCAGTAAGGGGATTTAACCTATAACTCCTGTGACCTTCGCAGCAAGGGCTTTTTTTACAGCTCTCCTCTCGCTATATTTGCAAAGCTTGTCGGGGCCTTTGTCGACGTCATTTCGAACTGCTCCAAGACAACGTTCAGCTAACATTTGATTCAGATGTGCAAATCTACTTGCAATTTCGGAATTGCTCGTGTTGCAAGGAACGTGGTAGAAGGTCTGCTGGAAGAAAGCACTCCTATCCAAAAAACATAAAAAGACCAGCAGCCACCCAGTGACCGTCGTGTGGACGAATGGTGGCCATAGCGGTTATAATTAACCAAAATGTCCAACCTGGCAGTTTTTTTTTTGCCATGTTTCAGAAGTTGGTTTTCCTTATTTTCACTTACCTTGCTCTTGATTTTAGGTGGGCTATCTCTTGGTATATTGCAGTAGGCAAGCAAAGACAAAGATAGTTATGCAGAACGTAAAACAGAATTGCAAATAGCATCCTTAAGTTCCATTTTTAGTTACGCCGACGATAGGTGCGAGGGAGATTCCACTCCAGCGTTGTCATTGGTAGGGAAAATGGATGGAAATGTTACTACCGATAGTCGAAGATGCTTACTTTATTCAATGATCGACACACGAGACATAAGACGGCCGTTGTGTTAAGAGGAGCTGATGCAGCGTTATATAATAAAGGTTATCACAGGCAGGATACGTTTTTGCATCCCACCTGTGCCTCTCTAATGAAACTATTAACCGGAAGGCTGCAGTTTAGGAAACACTCACATGGTCCTCTTTAGGCAGGGAAACGAGCTGGGAGACAAAAGAACCAGAAAAGCTAATCTCAATGAGCAATCTTTATTTGGTCGCAAAAGGCACATAGTGTCACAAGGAAACATGGTCAGACCACCTGTGCAACTTCAATGATGAAATGCTATCTGACATCATCATCTCTGTTCCCCCCAAACATGAAACTGAAAAAGAAAAAAAAGAAAACAAGGACCGAGTGAACAGACAAGACGCTCGGAAGTAGTCTCACTAGAGGCCGTATATTTTGAGGGTGCGGTCCATGCTGACCGAGGCCACGTTCCGCGCCCGGTGGGTGAAACGCACGCCCGTGGCCAGGGCCGTGTGGTCGGCAAACACCTTGAGGGTGTCCCACTGCTCGCACAGGTAGAGGCGCACGTCTGTGCCGGCCACCGCCAGGTAGGTGCCGCTCTGGTCGAAGAACAGGTCCCGCACCTCATAGCCCTCGTCCAGCGTCAGGGTGCGGAAGTTTTCCTACTTGTGCAGGTCCCACAGCTTCACCGCCGTGTCCCCGGCTGCCGTGGCCAGGTAGTAGCCGTTCTCCGAGAAGGCCAGCGCCGTGATTGGCACAGTGTGCCCTGGGGAAGAGCCGCCAGACAGTTAGTCGAGGATTACAATTAGGGTTGTGCGAATATTCGAAATTTCGAATAGTAGTTTTGAATAATACACTATTCGATATTCGCTTCGAAAAAAACTGCACTATTCGCGTTTTTCGAAGTGTTGATTACGGCAAGTTAGCCCCGTTGAGTGCGCTTCTTACCAATCACCGGCACACTGTGGAGAAGCAAAACCCGCGGAAGTGAGCTTCGCGGGTGGGGCTTCTCCGCATTATGTTGGTGCTCGGTAAGAAGCACACTTAACGGGGTAACCCGCCGCTTTAAAACAATATCGTAATTGCAGTGCTCGGAAGAAAAGCATACATTCAAAGCGAGATGGTGCACCCGTGCCGACTGTATTTGAAAATAAATGGAAACTTTCTGAATGTGTATATCTACATTGTAGTGAAAGTTCCAAAATTAAACCTTTATGCAAGAGTATACTATGTTAGGCAGAGATGCTTTTACAACCTGTGTTCATCATGCGCGACTCATTCTTTTTTAACTTGAGATTAAAGAAAGCATATTTTATATATCAAGATTTGTAAATTCACTCAATTGGTATAGTTGGCCATCTTCTATAGGATTCATTTTATGTCAAATCCGTCGTTTACTTGCCATCCCAAGACACCAGACCTTCTGAAGTCACAGTTAATAAATATAGAGAGATTAAGCTTAGCTTATAAATGAAAAAGTGGATAATCCTTACAGGTTTAGCTGGGTGTTCGTCTAAGCATTAAGGAGTCATGAAACGCTTTTCCAACTTTTTCCTGTTAGCTTTCCTCCTCCAACTCACAAATCGTGCATTCTACCAAACAGTTCAAGAAGACTGAAACGGGGGAGTCACCTCTTGCTCGGACACATCCATTCTCCCCCTAGAAGAGTAGCCGGTCGCTCAAAATTCAGACAAAAGTTGCTTTCCCCACCCCGTTCACCCCGAAGGTGACAGTGCTGTGGAAGCTTCTACGTGCTCCTTGGGCCAGCGACACTTTTGCCACGTGATCACGCTCTCTCGCGCATACCCACGCGAAGAGAATGAGGTGAGGTGATGAAAGGGGAGTGGCTGTTTGGTCCGGCAAGCGTGTAGCTTCCACCACAATGTCAGCTTCGGGGTGAACGGATTAAGTGAGCTCCGGTGTCGTGTGACGTTCGTTTGGGCCCGGTGACGCGCTGCCGGGTCCCGATGCGCGCTGCGGGGTCCGCGGATGTATCACAGAGAAGAGCAGCGAGCTTACGAAGGGACGGAGGTAAGAAATAGTCCGCTGTGGTTTTCCAATTTTCGTACCGAAAGTCAGGCTTTTGACTTTCTACCTTATTTCTTTTGGCCCACTGAACGATGTGCTATTAGTAAAATACCAATATAAATTGATTCATTGCAGTCCAAAATTCGTTTCATGGGCCCTTTACAGGGGTAA